>JAHXMU010000689.1:452338-514429 GCA_019455685.1 Philornis downsi | reverse complement strand
CATGGGTTTGTGGACGCATACAGTCTAATACTGTGTATTAGCCTGTGCGTTTATCTTTGTGTGTGTGTGTTTTTAGAAATACAAAATAACATAAGTTGTTGTTGCTCTTTTAAAAACCTTTTAAATCTAACGAACCTTTTCAACATTTTTTGTTTTTTTTTTTTTTTTTTTTGTTTTCGTTTCCAAATGACCTAAACTTTGTTTCGTTTTTTTTTTCTTTTTTTGTGTTTTTTTTTCTTTTTGAATTCTATTCATTCAACTTTTTTGTTTTGAAAGCTGTGTTAGTGTTCTTGTCCATTTGTTTGTGTGCGTGTGCATATTTGACAGTACGGGCATTGTGTCACAGTGAGAGTGTAATGATAAGTGTTTACTTATTTTCGGACAGGTTGTTGTAGTCAACTTCTACGAATAAACAAACTCAAAATCCTCACGTTTGAACTCTGCTCCAGCAACTGAACCAGCCTGATTGACAAAGCAGAGGGTGAGCCTAAGCAAAGTGTTTGGATTACAAATAAAAAAAATAGGAAAAATGTCAAAACAATAAAGAAAATGTAAACGAGAATAAAAGCAAAAAGTTGCCCAATAAATAATTAATGTTAACTAAAATGTGAAAGGGGCAAAAGGTCCTCAGCAATGTCAAAGTAAAGCCGGCCTAACAACAGAAACCCCGATGAACGGAGCAAAAATATAAAGAAGGTTAAAATCATGCACAACATTAAAATGAGAAATGATAAAGGTTTTTATGATGTGACAAGGGAAACAAACGGTGGCCTATATTAATAATATAGGTAATATTACAATGATATTATATTATATATCAACGGTGATTTTCCGCTCGTTTCTCAACTAACTGACTCTCTACTCACACTCCATCGGTAATCCGCGAAAGGGCACAAAGTTTACTTTACCGTAATTGGCGGGAAGAGCTCTTATAAATTAAAAGTGGATGAAAAAAAGTGTGTGTTAAAGTCAAGTGACAGAACAATTTTCAATTTAATTAACAAACAACAAAAAGTTATGCAAAATGGTGTAAACATTTCGCTTACGTAGGAAATTATGAAGTTAATGGAAATCTGTAATCTTTCAAAAACAAACAACTGAATGAGTTTGAGCAATAGTATATTTGCTTAATGCCACTCTGAAACCAAGTGAAATAACGATATGAATTTGTTATTCCTTTGATGAAAAGGATACAAAGCAACAAACGAATGACGTATGAGTGATGTGAATATAATGCGTATGATGAGAATAATATTACGTATACCACCGAGTGTTATGTAAATTGAATAATGCCTAATCATGTCAAATAATCCAAAATAACATAAAAATTATAAATTAAAAAAATGCCAGTTGACTTTTCAATTGGGAAAGTAAAGTGAATTGCAAGTAAAACTTAATAACATAAAATAAATTCGTAATCTTAAATTATATAATATTAATCATAAACTAAACTGTTTCATACTGTACGATTCACAATTAGAATTACCCATACTCGTACGAAAGGAAGCACGAGGTTTATGAACTGCATGTAATTTTTCAAACTCATTTCAGGATATCTTAAGAAAATAGAGTCATATATTACCCACAGAGGTAGTATACAATATAATATAACAAATCCTTTATTTTTGCATAACATTGAAGGTATTATTTAGTATAATTAGAAAAATAAAAGTAAGTCAAATAAATAAATTAATGCAATGTCAGTTGATTTTCAATTGGGAAAGTAAAGTGAATTGAAAGTAAAACTTAATGCCATAAAATAAATTCGGAATCTTAAATTCTGTAAAATTAATTACTATGAATTGCTTCATACTTTGCGATGCACAATTATAATACGCATACGGTAGGAAACACAAAGTATATGAAAAATTACGTGAAGAAATTTTCAAGCTTATTTCAAGACATCTTAAGAAACTAGAACCATACGTAACTCAAAATAGTAGTATAAAAAATCCATGACTTTTGCATTATATTAAAGATATCATTTAGCATAATTAGAATGATCCAAGTAAGTCAAATATGTGCTGTTTTATTGCGTAACTTGTTGTCACTTTGAAGCTAATTCCATTATGTCCCTATTGTATTTTTCGCAAACTTTCCTTGCGGCAAATTCTTCGCTAGAAAATTCATTCGCCATAGACAGAAACAGGTGGTAATCACTTAGAGCCAGGTCCGCATTATAAAACGAATGCATAAAAACTTTCTATCCATGCTTTCAGAGCACCTGATGGAACACAATACCTTTCCTGTTGCCCAATGCTGGTCAAGTCTAAGTGATTGCTTCCTTCAATCTTTCACAAATCCAAATTAAAAGCTGTAGAAGAGCAGCTCATAGTAGATGATTCACTGACAATCTTGCTAAATACCTAGCAAAAGCGTCCCTACCACGAATCCTGCCCTTACCACCAATTGCACTGGCTTACCACAATTTAACCACAACTGTTTCCGCCTAATGGTGTCACAGGTGACATACTTTTTATAACCGGTCGCCATCCGCTTTAGAAATGAACCGACTTTGTTGTGATTCGCAACTGGAAATCGATTTATGATGTTTTCTTTTTACGTTAACTCAAGTGGCATTCATACGCCAAGCTTATTTTACATGAAGCCTTATTCGAGTGGATTCAAACGGGGTTTTTTTATGGAATGCTTAGCTCCAGAGCAACCGAAATAATGGTTGCATGATGGTCTTCCTTGACAGTTTCCACTATTTAAGCGACCTTTTTGAACAATTATCCTTTGAGAGCGAACTTCTTCTTTGACGTCAGAATAGCTGTTACAGTAAGGAAACTGAAATTCCTTATTACTTGCTATTATACTGTCCAGACCATAAACACTATTTACAATTTCAGTCACCTAGCTTGAGTTGATGCGTTTATCGAAGAAAAAACTGTACAATATTGCGTATTTTCTCCTTGCTGGAGTTTATGAATAAGGTATACTTTCCCCGGTAGAACAAAACCGAATCTTTCTTTGTATAATATTGATAAGAACATGCATTTTTTTATTTCAACATTACAATAATATTATTAAAATACTTAGCAAATTTTTGTGTTGACTACTCAAAGGTCCAAAAAAGAACAGCCTGATTTGAAATTGCTAAAATTTCAGTGAAGTGAAGTTTATCTTCTTGTAAATATATTAAGCCAGCTTCAAATTAACAACAGCAGGATCAGTGACGCAAGCATGCATTGACTTCACCAATGCAATTCAAGGCCAATAAACGGATTAGCTTAAACCCTTTGTTTGTTTCAAACCAAACAACAACAACACAACAACAGCAATTATCATAGGACTGATGTTGTAAAGTAAATGTATTAGGGGTTGAGATGCTGGACGTTAAGATACAATATAGTTGAGTGTACAATGAGGGAAATTAGAATAGGTGCAGCATACAGATTTTCGAAAATTTCTGTTACATTAGTATACATTATAAGATTAATAATGTTCTTTCGAAGTTAGATCCATTATGGCAGATGAGCTCTGTAATAATGTAACAGCTGGTATTTATCTTTGACGCTCGCTTTGACTATTCTGAGTCTAGCAATCAAAAATTTGTCTGAGTAGACTTTTGAGAATCAAGTTTGGCTCTTCTAAAGTCACCTGCCGTAAAACGATCGCGCTTTTACAACAACAAATACAGAGAGATAAAACCGGCTATTATATATATTTTTTTCTATAATTTACATTTTCCAAGAACTTACCATACTTTACTTTTATCTTTAACACTATCCTAACAAAATCAGTATATCCTACTGCATGGAAGTTAGCCAAAATCATACCCATACCAAAATTAAATAACGAATTTAGGCCCATCGCAATACTCTCTTATTTGTCAAAAGTTCTAGAGAAATTTATGTACCATCAAATGTCAAATTATATTGAAACAGCAAATCTCTTAACACAACGACAGTCCGGCTTTAGACCAAAAAGAAATTGTACCACTGCGCTTATTGATGTAGTAGAAGACTTAAGAAAGGCAATTGATTGTAACTTGATTTCAACTTTAGTACTTCTAAACCACAGCAAAGCTTTTGACACTGTAAGCCATTCTATACTCATCACTAGACTCGCTTGGCAGTTTCACTTTAGTAGTACAGCCTGTAAATTCATTTTTTCTCATCGCAATGCAATGCAATGCGTTTTTTATAACAACATCTTCTCCAACAAGTTAAGCATTCATAAAGGTGTGCCACAAGGATCCATATTGGGACCACTTCTCTTCTGCATATATATAAATGATTTAACAAATGTATTAAATCATTGTAAAATACAAATGTATGCCGATGATGTGTAACTTTACTGCAGTACAGAACAAAAAAATATTTCTAGCTGTGCTCAAAAAATAAACGAAGACTTGGAAAAAGCATACGAATGAGCATGTCAAAATTAACTAAATCTTAATCCTTCCAAATCTAAATATATGATTATTTCCAACTAGAAAATTATAGAAAGTGAACTATCCTCATTGCAACTTAACAGCACGCCAATTAAGTTTGTTAAGTCCTCATCCAACTTGGGAGTAATTTTCAATGACAAATTGACTTGGTCAAACCAATAAGTAGCGTCGTTAGTAAGGTACATTGCATGTTAAGAAATCTATGGGCTGTCGAACATTCAACACCGTTTGATATACGCATGATTCTAGCGAAAAGCTATTTAATTCCATCACTTCTGTATGAATGTGAAATCTATTATGGATTCTATGATAGTATGGATTCGCACAAGCTCAAAGTTGCTTATAATAACACAGCAAGTTATATCTTCAATAAAGAACGGAATGATAGAATCTCTGCATATTCTTACCAAATATTTAATATGAACTTCGAAAATTTATTGAAATTTAAAAGTCTATTACTATAGTCTCAAGCGAGCCAAAATATCTTTTTCAAAGAATACATTTTGCCATGTCCAATAGAGGTAAACAAATTATGCAACAAATTTATAGAACCCGTATCCCAGAAAGGCAATTCTTCATACTTACTGTTCGTCTTTGGAACGCTCTTCCTTCTCAGCTTCAAATATTGAGCAACGCATTAAAATTTAAACGGAAATTAGTTACAATTTATAAAGATTAAACTTAATTACAATAAAATTAAATGAATAAATAAATATAACTACAAATAAAATTCATCAACAGTGTATTATGAGTATAAATAAATATATGTTTTGTTTGCTTAAATTATTATGTACATCGTGATATTATAACTTATGCCACTAGCACTGTAATATAAAAGATTTAATCTTGTTGTGATAGGTTATGTCAAAATTGATAAATAAATAAATAAATAAATAAATTTTGATACGCGATTGAACCAGTGCAGAAATTTCACAGAGATGGACTCTATAAAATATACCTCCACTAGAGATATCTTTACGATGATACAAGAGCTTGCGAGAAGTCAAGAAAATCGTTAGAACCTTATCAAAATGATTTGAATCAACAAATAATAAAGGTAATATTTGAAATTATCGATGTTTTTCGCTTAGAGTCTATAGAGTGACCACTGAATTTTTATAAAATCGACCATAGTTTCCCGATTAGAGTCCGTAGAGTGACCATTGGTTTGCTCTAAAATCGACCAATTCGTATATATTGTACCCTAAGTGGCATGGCAATGTAGTCCATTTTCGTTCAAGCTCACCAATAAGGAAATTCCACTGAAGTTAGAGCAATTCTTGAATGATATGAAGCGAAGACCAAATGGGCTGCTCTCGATATCCGTATGGAAGGTAGGCAATACAGAAGGCATGACAATGTCATGCGAAAAGCTTAACGTGTATCAAATTCGACTAAATGTAGTGAAATTTAACAAAAGATATGGAGTTAAGAATGTATGTCCTAGATCTACCAAATAGGACCCAGTTTTCTCAAATTTTACAAAGCATTATAACCCGATAGAACTCACAATAGTTTAAGTTAATACAGTCTAAGGATTAAGAATTGAAAGTAAAGGTAAAATTTCAATAAATCGGTAAATTTTTGGTCCATTTTTTTTAAGTTTTACTAAAAATCAATGCAATAAAGAAGCAACTAGGTTACCGCGCCATGCTAACTTGAAATTATAATGGATAGATTGAAATTAAGAAAATCGGATATTTTGTGCGGAAAACATCCACAAGAGTATGGGAACGCCACCTATTTTCATTCTTATACGCTATTTCAGTAAATGCTTAGCGTTTACCAAATTTTACAAAATTTGTTGTAACGCAAATTAAAGATATGAACCGAAAAAAAAAAACGGTTTTTTTTTCAAATTTCGTGAATTACGTACGTTTGATTTTCGCATTTTTTTCTGTTATGTTGGTACATATGGCTGTTATATACATATGTTAACAACATCAGCCATTTTGGATTGTCAGTTTGTTTTTGACAGATCAAAACGTTAGTCGTGGTTTGGTGTGCTCTTCGATTTTTTACTATTCGAAAAAATGGATCAAAGAAACTGTGTTAAGTGTTGTGTAAAAAATGAAATTAAATGTGCAAGGACATTTGAAATGTTGACTGTGGCGTTTTTCAAGTCTACTATGAGGAGAACACAAGTTCAATTGTGGTATAACCGGTTTAAGGAAGGCCAATAAGATGTCAATGACGATTTGCTGTCGTCCTGGTCGCCCGAGCACGTCAACAACCGATGAAAACATTGAAGCAGTGGAGAAAATGATTTTGAAAAGTCCTCGTATCACAATTACAGAGGTTGCTGATGATGTTGGCATATCGTTCGGCTCCTGCCAAGCAATTTTTACGGATGTTTTAAGTATGAAACGTGCGGCAACGAAGATTGTTCCAAAATTGCTAAATTTTGAGCAAAAAAAAACGTCGCATGGTCATCGCTCAGGAGCTTTTGAACGTCGTGAACGACGATCCAGATTTCCTCAAAAAGGCTGGTGACGAATCATGGGTGACATTGAAACCAAAGAACTATCATCCCAATGGAAGCGTCCAGAAAAGCCAAGACCGAAAACAGCACGCCAAGTTCGGTCAAATGTGAAGATTTTGCTCACTGTTTTCTTCTTTTTCTTGCCACTAGGTCGTACGGTCCATAAGGAATACTACCTTGAAGCTATGTGCCAGAATTGTGGAAAACCAATCATGGATTTTGCACCATGATAACGCACCAGCTCGTACATCAATACTTGTGCGTGAGTTTTTGGCCGAAAACAAATCCGCAATCATGCCTCAACCACCGTATTCACCGGATTTGGCCCCCGTTGACTTTTTCCTCTTCCCAAAACTGAAGACACCGATGAAAGGAAAGCGTTTTGTTACGATTGAGGAGATAAAAGAAAAATCGAAACAGGAGCTGTTGGATGTTGGATACCAAAAAGCGCGTTTTTTAAGTGTTTCGAGGATTAGAAGAAACGCTGGCACAGGTGTATTATATCTGAGGGGGACTACTTTAAAAGAAAGAAAACAGAAATTGGTGAATAAATGAATAATTGTTGAAAAAAATGGAAAATAACTATTATTTTTTGATCACACCTCGCATATGGCTTAAATCTTTCATACGTATGTAGGAGGCACCAGAAGACGCCTGTAACTTAAAGAACTGAGCTTGTGAGACGAATAATGCCCATCAAATTTGAGCTACAGTTACTTAGAAGGTATACATCTAGGAATATTTTGTTTAAATTCGCCATAAGTATGACAGATACCAAAAAAAATGCGATTAATCTATCCATATTCTGTCATTGAATTGAATTGAATGCAATGGACGAAAATTCTAAACGTAGTCTATGCATTAGGAGTTGAATTTACAAAAATGGTGAATTTTTATAAGAGATGTTAGAAGGGGTGGGTGGATATAACCCATTTACAACCCCCATATACGATCTGGTACAGTATTAAAGTATTGAACCAAGAGTTTGGTAGTTTTACAAAGATTTAGGATGGTAATCGTGTCTACCAGCCAGCCAGCTAGCCAGATAGACGGGCAGACCGACATCGGTCAATCGATTTAATTAGTCATGAGTCAAAAAATTATTTATAATTTCAAATCTTTCTTCTGGAAGTTACATTTTTAAGATATATCTTCATTTATTCCTCATTAGCTTGATCGATATCAATGATATGAAATGAAACCAATTCAGGAGTTTTAATCAGTTAAACTGACTTAAATATTGCTTCGTCCAAAAACTTTTTGCATTGATCCAAACGAAGCGGGCTTCTAGAAGAGTCACGATAAGTTGATAAATTTTTTGTTGGAAAGTTCTCAGAATTAACACACAACAACAAAACAAACTAAAAAATAACAAAATTGCAGCTTACTGAAGATATTCGCTTAAAATTTATGGATAAACCATTGATTTTTAACTAAATTACAAATTTCTTTATATGGTATCACGAGAAGAGTGATTATGAAATCCATTTTCATCCATTGTACTGTCCAAACTAAATACTTTACAGGTACTAAATTGTACTGAATTTAAAGTAATTGTATAAGAGATAATGTAGATTACGAATTAAGGATTAAAGGTTGAATAAAAAATTTTCAGTAAATCTGTAAATGTGCATGGGAAAGTACGAGTATTACAAGGAGTATGACAATGTCATTCTTTCTCATTCTTGAAACCAAGATCATCATGCGCAAGATGCATTCCAAATTTTACTGAAATCAGCATAATTCGTTGAAAGATATGAAGAAGGTATGACCATCAGATGACGAAAAATGTAAAGGTTTAAAACGAAAATTATTGTACTTTTTTAGATTTTAACTGAGGATTGTAAATGGGCTATATAGACTCACTCCTTCCGGCACTTCTCCTAGAAATTTACCAATTTTTCGAAATTCAAAGAATTGAATTACATTGTAAACTACAGCGATTTGACTTGGTAAAATGTGAAAAAACTCCAATTTTCTTCCTTCTGGTAGTCCTCATACAAATGACGGATTTAGACCATCTATTCTTAAGAGGATGGTCCCAAAACCAACCAATTTGACGTATAGATGGTGTCAGTAGTTTGAAAAAAATTATTTTTGTTAAAAGTGGCAACCTATAAGGTTTGAAACTTTAACATATGTTCAAGTTTGAAACTTTAACATATGTTCAAGTTTCACATTGTTTAGTATTTCTATTTGAGCCATCAAAAGTGAACGATCTCTGTGAATGTGTGGACATGGAAAAAATTGATCACTGTTATATAATTTAATACTTCCATTTGAAAAGTCTCAACAACTACTCTGTAGAAATCTGCTCCTTCGTTTACGGCTGTAAAATATTACGTAGTAGAGTTTAATCGAGGCCGTATGACCAATTAAGATGTCCATGCCAGATATGGTTAAGAAAATGCACAAAATGGTATTAGATGATCCTCAGCTAAAGGTGCGCGAGCTAGCTTAAATTATGGTCATTTCAAAAAGTTCTCTGTATCGTATATTGACCGAAGATTTCAAGATGAGAAAGCTGTGAGCAAAATGGGTGCCGCGGTTGCTTTCAGTAGAGCAAAAACAGCGTTGCAAAGATGTTTCAGTAGATTTATAACCATGGATGAGACATGGGTCCACCACTTCACACCTGAGACAAAGAGATAGTCAAAGCAGTGGAGTGGAAAATGAGAATCGTGCCAAAGAAGACGTAGACGGTTCCATCTGCCGTGCAAGGTCATAGCGCCAATTTTTGGGATATGCGTGGGATTATTTTCATTGATTATATTCATAAAGTTAGAAACCATCAATAGCGAATATTATGCTAATTTATTGCAGCGTTCAGATGGTGAAATTTTGGAAAAAAGCTGCATTTGGCGAAAAAGAAAGTGTTGTTTCATTAAGATGCTCCAGTTCACACACCCACTATTGCGATGGCCAAAATTAATGAACTAAAGTGCGAATTAAAAAAATCACCCACCTTAATCGACACATTTAGCTCCCTCGGACTATTTTCTATTTCCAAACTTGAAAAAATTGTTCAGAGGTAAAAGATTTGCCAACAATGAATAGGTGGAATCTGTGGTTGATGGCTATTCAAAGGAGTTTGACTGTTCTTACTATACATAGGGTATAGAAGACACTGAATATCGATAGAAAAAGTGCATTGAACTAAAAAGGGATTATGTTGAATAATAAAAAAATCCTAACTTTTTTGTGTCTTCTTTGTTAAAATTGTCAAAATATAAAATACACTAAGTAACGACACCTCTTCTGGTACCAGCCACACAAATGATCGATATAACCCATATACATATTCTTAGCTTCATGTCTTTCAAACGATTCTGTTAAATTCAGTCAAATTTTGCACACGTCATGCATTTGATAAGCTTAATTCTGAGAAAGAAAACAACTTTATTATTTTCGATATTCGCCATCACAGGAATTTACTTTATTTTTATTGCAGAAATCTTCAAATTTCATGTCTAAGGATTCTTACTCTACTGAAAATATACAAATTTATTTCGAAAATTCTTTAACACAGACTCTGCGTCTAACAAACATTGTTTTAGGAATGATGTTAGGATCCTAGCAAAATTGTTCATAGTACTGATCAAATATAACAAAATTTATGATCTTTAAAACCAATGAATAGGAAACATGAACACAGTTGGCCATGGCGTGATATTAGATTGTACAAATACGTTACTTTTTCGGAAAATCGGTTTTCGAATTATCCGAAATATCACTTTTTCTGACAAACAAATCTGCCTCTTTGAGTAGAAATTAAACTGACCTGTAAAGCCAGACCTTCAGTTATTAATTTTCAAAAAAAGAAAAAAAACAAAAATTACAAAATTGTAATAAATTTTTATTTGAGCCGTTTGCGTTTTGTGTTTTAAAAATCAACCAATTTTGAATCAGTGAAAACGGATTTTCTTTGAGATTTTGTAATCCGTAAGTCCTTTCGAAAACTGAAAAATCATCATCCGGTAGACAGACCATTAACTTTTTTGTTCGACAATTTTTATATGTTGCGGGAATCTAAAAATATCAAAGAAGAATAACGATTTATAGCTCGTTGTTTACTTTTATCAAAGAAGAATAACGATTTATATCTCGTTGTTTACTTTTCGATGACACTTTCTCAATATCTAAGTGTACGAGGTGTGTTAAAATAATAAGGTGAATTTTCAAATTTCGCCGTGAATTTTCAACATTCGACTTTTGAATATTGTTATTTTTTTATGTTGGTACACTCGTCTCGAAGACATGTTGACGGTTTTATCCATATAGCATGTTTAGTTTGTTGCTTTTGGCCAAATAATCTCTCACAAGCAAAGATGAATGAGCAGGTGCATTATTATTATGCAAAATCCTTAATTTTTTCCACGATTCCGGGCGGTTTTTCGTACTGCTTCACGCAAACGGCGCATAACTTCAAAGTAATACTCCTTATTTGCTGTACAACCTTGTGGTAAGAACTCCTGATGCACTACGCCATGGTAATCGAAGAAAACAGTGAGCAAAACCTTGACATTTGATCGAACTTGACGTGCTTTTTCTGGTTTTAGCTCTCCTGGACACTTCCATTGGGACGATTGGGCTTTTGTTTCGATGTCATAACCATATACCCATGATACGTCAACAGTTATAATCCTTTTAAGTAAATCTAGATCATCGTTGACGTCATTCAACAATTCCTGAGCGATGCTAAATAAAACCTTCAATGCCATGCACAAATAATGGATTTATTTTAACCTCACATAATTTAATTTAATTTTAATTGAATAAGAATATGATTTAAGCTATAATTTTAAATCTTTCTGTGTCTTTGGTGCAAAAATATATCTAAGCAAAACCTTGGACACCAATCTGAACTAGAGATCACTCTGAAATCAGTTATTTTTCTTGACAAGCTCGTGATTCGATTTTGTCAATTTTATACCATCCTTGGACACTGAGAATTTCCAAAACCAAACATGTTATCTTCTAGCATAACTTCGCTTCTCTAGGGGATAAATCTCTCGGCAGCGTCAAGAATCTAATGTACTGAATAGATGAACAAATCTAAGGTCATTAGTTTGTATGTTTATTGAAAATAAAATTTCAAATAGCCCAAATAATCGTTTCTATTAAGTACAAGCAGAAATTAAATAAAAGATTCTGTGATAGCAGAACCCTTCGGTACTAGCAGTAAATACTCTCCTACTATAATCTATCAATTTCATTCATGTACACAATATCTAGTGCCTCAGGAAAATGTTGGTATTATTTCCAATAAATCTTCGAATTTAATTTATTTTTATTTCCTAATGTTTTCATTGACCCACGACTTACGTTAAATTTAATTTTATATTTTTCACCCTTTTCTCCCCTGCAGTTTGCAATTTCTAATACATTCCATGATATTCAATATAAATGCACAAAAATTGATTTTGTTAACAAATGAAGTATTTCGTTACGGTTGACAGAATAGATATCCACCCTATGACAAACACAAGAACCGAGTACATTTGAGTTGACATTTATCCCTAAGCACACAATCCATGTCCTTATTACCATATCCTTACTTATTTGTTGCTGCCGCAACGGAAGAAACGCCCACAAAGTACTGTAATAAATGCCTTCATGCCTGATGCCCGAAATCGTTACTGATGTTTAAGCAGCTAAAGGTCCTGTCAAATATTTACAACGACAACAGGATAAGTAATTTGACATAGACATTTATATTTATAGATTCAGGTAAAATGTCAACAAGATGATTGACAAATTAAACATATAACAAGAAGCTTCAAATGTAAAAATTTTGTTAAAGGTAGTTAAATATGTAATACAATACAGAAATGTTAGCCAGATGAACTGAATTACATATATCCAAGGTTCGTTCGCTTTGATACCAAATGCTGCAGCTTGCCAGAAATGGAGTGGTAAATCTTAAGTTTCAATCAACAAATGCTGTGAATTAACGCACAATAAAAGGCACAAAAATGTTGACTTCCTGAAGCTCTTTGCTTAGAAATTACAGGACTACCACACCTTTTGCCAAATCCCGTGACTAATTTGTATGCGTGCTATTCAAAACTATACAGTTCTTTTTTGTTCGCAACGCTAAATTTACTAACCCTCTAATGCGTGGTAAATTATACTGAATTTACCTTGATATATAACTTGAAATATATATTTTCAATTTGGGAGAAGAAAGAACTTGGTTATTCGGTCAATATTTTCATATATATATGTAGGATGATCTTTTAATCGTAGTTTTCTTAAAAATCGAATAAATCATTCAAATTTGCATCATGTATTAAAATTTTTTATTGGAATCGATAAATTGTTCTTTGCCATTTAATTTTTAAAGATAATTTCATGTAAATGTTGTCGCGGCTCCGCCTCAAAATGTCCATTCAGAAGGTCCAATTTTTCGTCATTTTTTCGAGTATTTCGGCCTGTATTCCACGAATAACGCATGTTATGTTATCCTGTAAGGCTTCAGTAGTATTCGGCTTGTCCACATAGAGTAACGACTTGACATAACCCTACAAGAAATAATCAAGAGGCGTTAAATCGCAAGATCTTGGGGGCCAAATCGAGAGATAAGCTGCTCACCAAATTCATCTCTTAACATATCCATTGTTTCACGAGCAGTGCGGCATGTTGCACCGTCCTGATGAAACTACAAGTCAACCAAGTTCAACTCAGCCAATTAGGGCAAAAAAATCGCGTATCATGGCTCGATATCGTTCGCCGTTGACGGAAACGTTTCTTCCACGACCGTCTTTGAAGAAAAATGGATCGATGTTGTAAATCACACCAGGCTGTCGTTTTTTCAAGATGCATCGGTAATTCATGTATGGCATGTGGCTTTTCATTACTCCATACGTATCCGTTCAGCAAAAACTTAGCCTCATCACTGAACACAATTTTTCGATAAAACAGCGGATTTTCATTGAGCTTTTGTAAGGCCCATTCACCAAAAATTAGTCATTGTGGTAGGTCATTCGTCATTTCATAATGAAATGCCAGAGTATACTGTACACTTTTCATTTTGACAGATGACGTTTGGACGTCATTACCAACTGGTGCTGACAACCTGAAAAACTTAAATCTTTATTTCAGCAAATATAAAATGTGGCTAAAAGAAATCTCCCAACTTTGCATGACATTGAAGGTTTTATTTAGCATAATAGAAACTATCCAATTTATGTCAAATACGCACCATTTTGTTCAATAACTTGTCATTTTGAAGGTAATTCCATCATGCCCTTCTCATAGAAACCCTCCACCCTATTGGCGAAAAACTGGGACTGTTGATTTTCACAAACTTCTTTTAAGGTGAATTTTTCACCAGTAAGAACGTCCACTGCTGACATAAACAGGTAGTAATCACTTCGAACTAGTTTCAAACTATAAGATAGATGCAAAAGAACCTCCCAACAAGGTTCTAGGAACTTCTGGTGAATCACTATGATTGTGTGTGGCCTGGGATTGTTCTAATGGGAGATAACATAATGCTTCCTCCAGGCTGTCCATTTGTTGACAGTGCAGGTCCGAATTAAAAGTTTAGCTCCAAAACAGTGATCATGGGAAATAGTTCCCTTTTAACCCAATCAAACACATAGCAAAACCTTCTTTAATGCCAATCCTGGCTTATGCACAATTTGCGCTGTGTCATCGCGATTCAATCACTGCCGTTTTTTCCCGGTGTTGTCATAGGTGAGGTACTTTACGTCACCAATCAATATCTGATTCTGAAATAAATCAATTTTGTTGCAACTCAACAGCGATTTACACGTAGAAATTCAGTTTATGAACTTCTTTTTGAACTCTGTCTTTTTCAAGTGGCTACAAACAGTTTTTTCTACCATATTTAACTCCTAGTCAATCGAAACTATACTTACATGACGATCGAACTTGATGACTTCAAATATTTTATCAACTGTTTCCCATCCAGAGGGCGGTGCAGGCTTGACATCAAAATTGCATCAAAAATGCTTGTGCCTGATTTTCAGTGTCAGTACTAAAACATTATTCACATTTTCCCGTGCCTGGGAAAGGCGCTTTCGCCTTTATTGAAAAAAAGTGTAGAATATTGTGTATTTTTTCTTTACTGTTATACATGTTTGATGCCCGCTCAAAACTATCTAATTATGTATTTATTTTTTTTTTAGCATGAACTTTTATTTCCCTAGCGCCATCTAGCGTGACCCAATCGTTTCATTCTTGGAATTATTTATCGGAAGCATGATATGATGTATAAATTTAACTGTATTCAGTACAACTATTTGAAAGAAATGATGTTAAGAATATGTGAACTAAGTCGGTCATTTATATGGAAGGCACAACAAGGTATTAGCATTATCAAGCATTCTGAATTTCAGAAAGTTGGCTAAAAACAGTTCAGAGGTACCAGAAAAAATGGGATAATATCGTGCATTTTTAATCCTAAAATATACTTTGGCAAACGCTTAACGTACGCCAAACTTAATTGGATTTAGTTCAACAAAGCAAAATACAGGGTGCCCATCGGAAAGGTATACTACTTTGTTTGCTTATAATTTTTGATTAAATGAAAGAGAATAGATCTTATATTGATAAATGTTTTATTTAATGTTGACAATTATGTATTGAATACAATATCAGATAAATAACCGCCTCTGTTAGCCTCACAAATGCGAGCCCATTTGAGCACACTTATCATTATATTCTCACAAATTTCACGCGGTATTTCATTAACTTCATCACGAAGATTTTGTTTGAGTTGCTCGCACGTTTCTGGTTTGTTCGCATAAACATTGTTTTTCAGATATGCCCACAAAAAGAAGTCTGGAGCAGTCAAATCAAGCGACCGTGGAGGTCAATCAACATCACCATTTATTGAAATATCTTATTGTAGAATATCGCAGTAATTCTATTAGAATCCTGTCTGTATGCGATGTGGCTCCGTCTTGTTGATACTACATGTTAATCAAGCCCGAAGCATGCAATTGTGGCGTTAAAAAGTTTTCAATCATATCACGATATTGCTCCCCATTGACAGTCACCGTTACGCCATATTCAGTTTCAAAAAAGTAAGATCCAATGTTTCCTCCTGACCAAATTGCACACCAGACTGTCACTTTTAATGGATGCAAATAATAAATTTACCAGGTCTCTACATCACGACTGCCAAATTTGAACTGTCAAGACTACAGTTTACTAAAAGGGCGGCAAAACAAAGTAGTATACCTTCCCGACGGACACCCTGTATATGAAACCCAGAATACGTAAATTAAATCGATCACTGATATGGGATATACCAGATAGGGAATCTCGTACTACTGCTTGCAAAATATAAAGCTAATGAGCTAAGTGAGTTAATTGTATGAGAGGTATGGAAAGGGTATTGCTAATCGATCGATCTCTTCATTACGGTGTAATATAGAGGACAAAAAAGTTAACTACTTTCAGTTTTGAAAACTCAGTCAATTTCCCCCAGATACAATCCCCGACTTCCATGTAGAGAAAAATATTAGGCTATGCCAAGTTTGAAGATGTGTCATAAAGATTTACAGCAGCTAACGTGTCTATCAGCCAGCAGCACAGATAGATGGACATCACTCAATCGACTTTAAATGTTCCGAAAAACATTTGGTCGATACATAACGTGTACTTTAGATGCTTTCTAGTGATTATTATATTTATGTTGTATCAAACTATTTATATTTTCCTTAATTTCTCCGAAGGAATAACAAACCGAAACTCATATTAGTTGATAGCTAGTAAGGTAGTAAGTAAGAATGAAAAGAAATCGCTGTTATAAACACGATGCTTTTTCCATTATTTCTATATGTAACCAATTACATATATTCAACACTCGAAACTAAGAACTTTACCCTTTCAACTTGTACAGCTTCCATTTTTAACAGAATCACTTGTTTCCATTCGGTAAAGCGCCTTATTGTGCTTATCTTAGTTCAAATGTCGCAACCGCAAAGACATTTGACATTAATATAAATTTAATCAGTTAACGAACGTTTTAATGATCTCTTGCTTTGTTCATTTCTATTTGACATGTTTGGCACATTTTATCAGTGTGTCCTTGTTGCTTATTGCCAGTATCGTTCGCTTGTAGCATTAATACGTACTCTGGCGTTGTTTTCCTGGAGGCCATAGCATTTCTTGTCCACAGAAACGTGACTTTGGCTGTTGTGTGTCATAAATTGTCCTATATTTTCAAAATTGAAATTGCTTACAATGTCCTCATAATGCGTTAATAATTAACGAATCCTTGGAAAATTCGGCAGTATGACGAAAATTATCAAAAATACATCTGCACAAATTTACACTGATGTTTCCCAAAAGGAAATAGGCAATCATGATTTTTGCGCGTATTGGAAAGGACATTATTGAACTCATGCAAAAGTTTAATAAAGGTGAATAAAAATAGCAATTGTTGCCAGAAATTTCCTTACAAATTTGTGTACAATATTATAAAAACCCATAGAAAGACAACAGCCTCATCCAAAGAAAACAAATTGCTTATAATTGTCATTGTGCTACAATAAGAAATAACTTGTTTTTTAATCAATGAACTTTTTTTATTTTTATTTTTTTATTGTTTTTTTCGTTTTTTTTTTTTTTTTTTTTTGTATAGAAAATTCAATTTTTTTTTTAAGATTATAGAACCTAAATGACCACCTTGCTGATCAGAAAATTTTTCTTTGCGAGATCGCCTCAATTTTTGTTTTAATAGACTGCTTCAACAATTCAGTCAAATTCCTTGGCTACGATTTGTATACCTTCTGCTTGACATAACTCGATACAAACAAAGTCTTTTGCAGTCAGGTCAGGTGACCTTTGGGGCCAGTGAAAAGTGGAGTTTATAACCGGCCGGTTATGTGTACGGTTGCTTCATCTTACTGGAATAAAATGCTGTTGTAACGGATATGTCTTCGGCGCAGAAAAAAACTCCTTTAACATCTTTAAATAACGGTTTTCATTGGTCTCCGTATTGTGTTTGTAGAACGATTCGTGCGCTACCCTGTATTTTTTTTGTGTTTATATAGGATGGTCGCAAAAAAGGTAACCCTTTACAATCACCTTGCAACGGAAGGTATTCTCATTATATCTTCACGCAAAGGGAATTGAGATATATGTAAATAAATTGATATGGGAAAATGTAACTTATAATATTATAACTTATAACTTTTTTAAGTCGATTTGGCGATATTCATCTGTCTCACTACCTGATAATTTCCGAATATCTTTAGACTTCTTGAAACTAGGCACAGCTTAATAATTTGTTAGAAGATAACCGGAGATTATAAATGTTCAATATCAATTTATCCCTTCTAAAGCCTTCGATTCAATGTGACCGATTTTCCCAAAATTAGTCTTTTTCTTTGTGACTTCTATTGTATAGGCAATTTCGTATTTATGACCACTGTATTGATTTGTACTTCTTACATGTTTTTCAATTCGAATTGATCGAATTTCGCAGAATCAGTCTTTTTCTTTGCAACTTCTACTTTTTACACAATTTTGTAAAAATTTTTTATTACTACATATATATTGATTTGTAATTCTTGCATTTTTTTTTGTAAAGAATCGATCGAATAACTCCCCTCTTTCTGGTAACTCCTTACAAATGATCGATTTATCCCATATATCCATAGGTTTATATCTTTTACATAGTTATATTAAATTTAATTAAATTTTGGGCACATTTAACATTTGCCAATTGAGGGTTGCAGAATGAACACGATTAATGCAGCCCTTCTGGTACCTCCTGTACAAATTGACCGATTTTACGAAATTTCAACTTTACTCAGCAATTACCAAGTAGTAGGCAGCAGTAGCCCAGATTTTTGTCCATCGCAATGAGTTATATTTTTTTAAAAAATTTGAGAAAAACCGCGAACTTTCTGTTGCTGTTCGTACAAATGGCTCATCTAACCAATATATTCATAGCTTCATATCTTTCAAGCAATTGCACCTCAAATCCATTCAAATTTGGTACAGTTTATGCCTGTGTTAAACTGAATTCTAAAAATCAACACAGAGTTAAGTGTCACACTCCTTTTGACTCCTCCCATAGAAATTCAGTGACTGTCGAAAAATATTTTCCTTACAATCAAAAATTCATAATTTGAAGTTATTTAAGTTTTTGGCAATTATATTGAACACAATCCCAAGTAAAATTTGAAAAATTCAAACAGTAAAGCACGAAGAGTCTCATACAAATTGCTTAATTTAGATTCGAAATCCTCTTCGGTAAGTCCCATACAAATTAGATTTGAACTTAATTTAGATTTGAAACTTTTTTTCAAATACACTAAATTCAGTATAATTTAGAACGCATCAGGCATTTTGTACTGATAATATGTAATTAGACTGCTGTGTCATGCCTCTTGCGGTACCACATAACACAAATGGCTGTTTTAACTAAAATCAATTGTCCTTCTATAATTTCTAAGCAAGCACAAAAGGACTTCGCGCATAGAAGTCAATTCACCAGTTTGAAATTTCTGTTCCGGTTTTATCATTCAGTACGTAACAACTAGAAAAGCATTCTGTCATAAAAGCCATTGATTGTTTAAAATGATAGTTTAAAAACTCGCCTAAGAAGATTATCCAAATTCTGTTTTTTTTTTCATTTCTATTTGTCTGGAATTTTAAGTATCGAATAGCTGAAAATATTATATATAGGGTGGCGCATAAGATTTGATCAATGAATACATTTTTTGTTCAAGTCTTTTTTTTCGCCTCTTTACAGATTTAACTAAATAATACTTGGGAAATTTATAATGAAAATGCTCAACACAGAACAAAGAACCAAAGTTATTCTATTTTACTCTGAAAGTCAGCATTCAGTTATTCAAATCATATCGAAATTTCTTTCATGTTCGAAATGCTCCTAGCGCTCCAACAATTTACCGATCGGTTCAGCGTTTTGGCAACAAGAAGCTGTCTGTGATCTTCCGCGTGCTGGAAGACCTCGTGCAGTTCGAAATGAAGTGGCCATTGCTCGAGTGCAAGCAAGTATTAAGAAAAACGCCGAAACTTCCACCAGGCAACGTTCTCAGCAGTTAGAGATGTCTAAGCGGTCTTTGCAAAGAATTTTACATATGTTACATCTTTTCCCATATAGTAAGATAAGATACATATAAGATGAAATTGGTTCACGAGTTAAAACCAAATGATGCACAAGAACGCATTCAATACAGTCGCCGTTAACATTACTTTTGCGCCACCCTTTAGAAGGCTTGCGGCAAATCGTTGGTATGGTAAGAAGGGGTGCATATAAGTGGTACAGTGCATACGAGTTCAAAAATGGTGGAAATTTAGTAGATGAGTAGTTGCCTCGATTTGATAGGCCATCTATGTCTTCTGCTAAAGCTGAGTTAACCTCGTTAAACGCATATGCTTGTAGGTTCATGTCTTTCATACATTTGTGCCAAACTCAGTATAATTTAGAATACAGGAGATAAGCTAGAAGATATGCCACTTTTGTCCCTTTATATCAGTCACGTAGTAAATTTAGTTCGGGGAAGCAAAATGCACTTTATTGCTACGTCTCTTTAGGGAGCCTCATACAAAAATGTACCGATTTGGCAAAAATGAGTGGTTATTGATTGAAACAATAACATTTTCATAACTTTCACAAAAATGCTACATAAGCATACTTTGCGCTTCTTCGGAAGCTATTTTTAATTACATCAAGGCGCGGCTGAAATAAAGGCGTTATAACGGACAATCGCCATAAGAATATGAAATACTTTTTTTAGTATTAGGTATGCAATTAAGTTCTCGCTGTTTCTTTTTTTATAAAAATTCAACTTCATTATGAAATCATGTTTACAAATAATTCATTGAAAATATTGCCCATCGCTAGCTACTACTTTTTTCCATCTCTCTGGCAAAGCCCGAATTCCGTCATTGTAAAACTGTTCCTCTTTTGAGGCTATCCACGAATCTAGCCATTCCTTACTGTCGTCATATGAGTGGAACTGCTGGTCAGCTAAACCGTGTGCCATCGAACAGAACAAGTGATAAGAGGACGAAGAAATATTTGGAAAATATGGCGGATGGAGTAAGACTTGCCATGTCAGTGTTTCCAGGTAGGTTTTAACGGGCTTGGCCACATGAGGCCAAGCGTTGTCATGCTGAAAAATCACTTTTTCCAAATATTGTGAACGTTTCTCGCGCAAATCTCGGTTCAATCGGATTAATTGAAGGCGACACCGATCCCCAGTGATGGTTTAACAACTCATAGTAAGCACCGCACCGACAGCACCGCACCGACAGCACCGCACCGACAGCACCGACCTGATCCCACCAAATGCAAAGCATAAACTTTGCAGTGCGATTATTCGCCCGAGGCGACGACATAGAAGCATGATCAGGCAGCCCCCATAACTTTTTTTCTTTGGATTGCTGTAGTGAATCAATTTTATATTACCCGTTACAATACGATGAAGAATTCCTTTAATTTTTTGTCGCTGAAGCAATTGTCCACAAGCAAAAAAACAAGATTCAACATCCGTTGGCTTCAACTCATAAGGAACCCAATTTCCATGCTTTTGAATCATTCCCAACGCATACAATCGCTTGGAAATGGCTTGGCGGATAACTTTATACTAAAGCAAGCTTTAACTGCGTTTGACACAGACCCCATCAAGGAATGTCGTCTGTTCAGTGACTTCGAAGGTTTTTTGTCTTCCTTTATACGAACGGTCGCCAACATCAAAATCACAGACTTTAAAACAACAAAACCAATCTCGACACGTTGTTTAACCTAAAGCAGCATCTCCGTAACCGTTTTGAAGCTCTCGATGAACTTCAGCCGCCGTTTTCTTCGATTGAAAGAAGAAAGTCCAGCATATGACGATTATTTGGCACAAAATCATACATATTCACACAACCAAAAGAACGTGATGTCTGAGGAATATCACTATTGTGTCGAGGCGTTACGTTTACCATATGCCTAAGCTTGGCTCATGACGTTTATTTTATGGCAGCATCGACTAGCACTTACAGCTGGCGCCATCTGTTGGCAGATAACGGGAACTTAGTTGCGCATCTAATTATTTTTTTGTTTCCGATACAAAACTTAAACTTTGTCAACATGCGAGTAAAATTATGTTCGCTAATAACCTAAACTAAATAGTTATTTGAATTCTGATAAGAAGAAGAAAATTGTCATAAAAATGGTGCAAAGAATGTTCATTACTTTAAAGGATCTGGTGAAAAAGCAATGCAAAAGGTGTCAAAAACAACAGAGTCTCTTCTAGGACAAGCCCATGTTAAATTCAGCGATTATTATTTATTCTTTTAGCACTTCTGGACTACTATCTGTGGTTTGTTTTAACTTCCCTGGATGCTCTTTTTTTACTGGACTGTTTACTGTTAAAACAATTCAAAGGAACGTTTTGTGCAGGGACGTCTGAGTCAGTTCAAATAATTAATATTTCTGTACGAGTTTAGTTAGGAAATTCACATTAAAATATTCCACTTTGGAAAAATTATGGTATGTAGGCGGAGTACACCAACTAAATAGTTTTTGATCATTTTAATCCCTTGTGTATTTTTCAATTTTAATTTGTATTAATTTACACATTTTGAAATTCATTTAATTCACTTCAAATAAAATACCGAAATCTACACAAAGGCGATGTTAGAAAATTGTCAAATCTCTGTCAATCCAAATGGTATAAAATGGCATATGGTTTGGGTAAACAATCCATTTGCACTTTTTAGCTTGACTGCCTCAATTACAGCTAAAACTAAATAACCTCTTTAAATAGTAGAGCAGTGGAGCCTCCATCCTCCCAATTTCAACAAATTATACACCGTCGCAGTACTTTCAGGAAAACTCCCAACCATAACTCGTGTACTGACCACAACTTGCTTCTAACAAATCTCTTAAGTTTAATTACGGGTAAGAAAACGACAAGTGGCAAGCGAATTACGTTTGTGGCCGAAACAAACGAACATCTGGTTCCAAGAAATCAACTGCCAACTAATTACCGCCTCACGAAATGCGGTGGTATCATGTCAGGTCATAATAAAACTATTTTTACAAATTTTGTTCATGCGTTTATAAATATTTTTCTTCATAATTCTTTTTGCCCGCTGTGGCCTATTTGTTAGCTACTCTAAAGACCTCCCAAACCAGCGCAAAACTTTGCAAACTTACAACCAAATGTTTATTACGTTAACAAGAAACGACTGTTCAGCATGATAATTACGACAGTAAAGAATGTCAATGAGTAAACAACACTAATGTTAAGTCCAAAGGAATTATAAATATCCTGCCGCATAAGTAAGATTATTTCGTCATTTGTTGTCTGTAATTATCAGCCGCTTGACCGACCGCTGACGTCGTAAAAAGGAACTTATTTGTTAAAGCTATGACATTTCGTGAAATACTCGTATGTGACTGATTTGTTGCAAGTCGAAATTAAAGTAATATAAAATGTGATATCTCTGTATTTTTTTGACGGCCATAGGCGATGATTCTTCAAATATTAATGATGATGAGGTTTATGTTCACATCCTGTACTTGTGTTAAGAATGATTTGTATTAGTAAAGAGTTATGGTTTTACATTCTGTCAAGAAAACAATAAAAATTCGTTAATTAAAAAGTTAACTTAAAGGGATTGTCGGAATTAATTTTGTTGCTAAGTTGGCATAACTGTCCTCTGCGCTGATGAGAAGTTTCAGCGCGCCCTGTTACCAGTGCTCGGTGTCAGTTTATCTTAAGTTTGTTTTACGATTTTGCAACGGATTAAAATTTCGTACTAAGATTTTAAATTTTGTATGCTGAATAACTGAAAATGATACAAAAATATTGTACTATGGATTTCTTTTTTTCAAATTGCGTGTCCCGAATAACTGAAAATGATACAAACATGTCACACTATGGTTTCAAGTTTCGTGTGCCGAATAACCGAAAATTTCAATTTTTCAGTTCTGCAACTAACTACATACAAATAATAATACCTGAAATAGAACAGTACAGGGATAGAGGTGAAGCACGGAAAGAAGAAGTACAGGGTATGAAATAGAGCTCCCCTCCTATAAGGACAACGTGGAAAATCTGGTCACAGATACGCAGAATGTGCTGAAACTATAAGCTCTTAGTTTCGGATGGTAGTACGAGTAAGGAAACCACCCCAATTATTAACGATGACAAACAGAGACAAACAGATCTCAAAACAGCAATATTGCAGCTTAAGAACAATAAAGCTGTGGGCGCTGATGGCCTGCCAGCAAAGCAAAGTTTAAAACTGATGGCGATGAACTGATAAACAGCCTGCATCGGCTCCTAGATACGATTTGGCTCCAGGAAAACATGCCCGGTGATTGGAATTTGAGCGTACTGGGTCCAGTGTTTAGAAAAGTTGATCCAAGTATTTATAAAAATTATCGCGATATCTGTATTTTACTAACTGACCTGATTGAACCTTATTAGTGTGGCTTTACGCCTGGTAAACCAACAACTGATCAGATACTCACACTACAACAAATTCTGGAGAAGACCCAAGAAAAACAGATCGACACGTACCATCTTTTCGTCGATTATGAAGCTGCCTTCGATAGCCCGATATGGCAACAACTGTACGAGGCCATATCCGAGTTTGGAATTCCTAAGAAGCTTATACATCTTTGTAGGATGACGCTGACTGACACTAAGTCTTCAGTATAGATAGGCTAAAATCTTAGCGGGCTTTCTTGCACCAAACGATGATTTACGCAGGGGAATAGTCTATCGTGCGACCTCTTCAATATACTGTTGGAGATGATTATGACGAAAGCTGCAGTTAACACGTCTGGTATCATCTTTAATAAAAGCCATATGTTAATCCAATATGCAGATAACATGGACTTTATTGGCGGAAAATTGCGTGATGTTATTGCAGCCTTCTTAAGCATCGAGATAGAAAAAATGGATCTGTCGATATACGACGACAAAACAAAGTTATTGGTTTCAACCAACAGAGAGTCTACTCGTTTGGGACGCTGTGTGAACGTTGACTATAATTTTCAACTGGTGGAAGAATTCATCTACTTCGATTCTGCTGTAAACAAAACGAATGATGTCAACATGCAGATAAAGAGGAGAGTATTGTTTGCTAACAGATCTCATTATAGCCTAAGCAAGCGATTCAATGATAAAGCCCTCTCTTGACAAGCAAAAATCTGACTGTACCAGACGTTGGTTCCACCTGTCTTGATATATGGCGCGGAATCCTGGGCTATAACGCAAGGAAAATACTCCGGAAAATATATACACCCGTCATCGTTAACGGAGAGTATCGGCGTCGCATGAACAATGAGCTGTATGAGCTATATGCCCACATTGACGTGGTCCAACGCATTAATATTCAGCGATTGTCTTGTTGTCCGAATGGACCCAATTCATCCGGCATGGAAAGTTTCAACAACGAACTCGATGAATGGCGCAGAAAAGGGCGACCATTACTCCGTTGGAAGGACCATGTTTTTGAAATACTATCGAATTATTTTGTACGGGCAGCGTATAATAGATAAGGATGTCTATTCTAGTCGCCATCTAAGAAGAAGAAGAACTGACTACAAAAGCATTTGCAAATAAGAAATCTTCTACTGATGTAAACATCGAAAGAATTTCCTTTGCTGGTAGAAGCAATGATAGAAAATTGAAGCAATTCTAATTATTTTACACAATTGTTTAAGTGTGAAATACGTTCACAATCGATTATTTCTGAAAGACTTGGAATTTGGTTCAAACACTCAACTACATAAAGTTCACTGAAGACTTGCTTGAACCAAGAAACTTTGAACCCACATTCAAAAAACATATTACAACTCATGGTAAGATACGGATTTACTATATTGACATTACACCTGTTAAATGATTTAGTCAACAAGTTTCAGTTTCCAATTGAGCTGATGCCGAAAGAAACCACGTAAAAGTCGACTAAAATCAAAGTAATTTTGTTTGTTTCTTCTGATCATTGCAGATTTAAGCTCACAGAATTCTTTATAATAATTCAGACGGTAAATAAAGAACACAAATTAATGGTACTGGTTTTCTTTAAGGGTCTACCAATGCTGAAACTCCATATTGTGTCATTAATTGGCATGACCCACCAATTTGAAAATTTTGCAAGATATCATCATATCGCTTGCGATACTTCCAATAGAAAATAAATCAATAAAAATGTAAAAATGTGTACCAAATTCTAGGGGATATCAAACCTTATTAAAAGGATTTTGGCTCCAAATGAAATTTCATTTGAAAAACGCGTTTCCAACCGTTCCCAAAAAGGTTTTTAATTATCATTTAATTACATTACCGATTGATACCATCACTTTCAAGATATTTCATTATCGAAAAAATGGTCGCAAATGTCTACATACTATAAAGGCGTAGAGTAGGAATAAGTTCGTATTCATATTTTCATTTATCAAATAAAACTCATAATTTTGATTTCCTTAAAAAAAGCATTTTTACAATACTTTTTTGTAAAAATGTCTGGTCATAGAGTTGGTTATATTAATATGCTACATTAATTTGCCTCTATCTTAGATAGCTCCCTATAGATGAACTGGTATTTTTGCCCAAAAAATGTGAATTTACTCAAAAAAAGTAGACATCTAGAATGGACCACTTACAGCGTGGCAATAATCAACATTTCTATAAAATAATATCTGAAACTCAAAGAGCAAGCATTGACATATTTTATCAAATAAAAATGCATCACAATTTTATATTAGGTGCGCAGCTAAGTTACCGCTATTTTGCCAATAGATGCCGCCAGCTGTAAGTGGTAGTCGATTCTGCCATAACCTAAACGTCATAAACCAAGCTTAGGCATGTGGTGAATATACCGCATCGATACAATAGTGATTTTCTTTTGACGTCATATTCTTTTGATTGTGTAAATATACATGATTTTGTGCCAGATAATCGTCATATGCGAGGGGCATTAACTTTCTTTTTTCAATCGAAAAAAACGGCAGCTGAACCTCATCGAGAGCTTACGGAGATGCTGCTTTAAGTGAAATAACGTATCAAGATTGGTTCCGTCGTTTTAAAGGCGGTGATTTTGACGATGACGACCGCTCGCATGAAGGAAGACGAAAAACCTTCGAAGACACTGAATTGACGACATTGCTTGATGTACCCCCATCAAACGCATGGAAGAGTTTGCTTCAGCTAAGCTATTTCTTAGCGATTGCATGCGTTGGGAATGATTCAAAAGCTTGGAACTTAGTTCCTTTTGAGTTGAAGCCAAGGGACTTTGAGCGTCATTGTTTCGTCTGTGAACAACTTCTTCAACGATAAAAGAAGGAAGGGTTTTTTTCATTGTATTGTAACGGTTAATAAAAAATGGATTAATTGCAGAAAAGAAAGTTATGGTCCCGTCCTCCGGCCGAATATTTACGCTGCGAAGGTTATGCTATGTATTTGGTGAGACCAGGTTATTTATTATGAGCTATTAAAACCAAGCAAAACCATCACTGGAGATCGCTATCGATGACCTCAATTAATGCGATTGAGTCGAGCTCTGCGCAAGAAACGCCCAAAATACTGAGAGAGGCACAAAAAAGTGATTCTCCAGCATGACGACAGCCGACACTAGAAACACTGAAATGGGAAGTTTTACCACATTCTCCATATTCTCCAAATATTGCGCCGTCCGATTATAATTTGTTTCGTTCGATGGCTGATCAGCTGTTCAACTCATATGGCGACATTAAGGAACGGCTGGATACGTGGATAGCCTCAAAAGGTGAACAGTTTTACCGTGACGGAATTCAAGCTTTGCCAGAAAGATGGGAAGAAGTAGTAGCCAGCAATGGGCAATACTTTCAATGAATCATTTGTAAATACGTTTTCATAATAAAGTTATATTTTTATAAAAAAAAACAGCGAGAATTTAGTTGCGCACCTAATAATATTTTTGTTTTTTTAGTTTTTAAATAATAATCGCCTGATATAACAAATGATTTTAAAATCTACTCTAAAAGACTGATTTTGTTCACAAATTGTGCAGAGGTGGTGATAGATTGACAGATTTGACTAATACGATGGCGAGGGGAGTAGCGGAGAATCCTCTAATCAATTTGATATCTCTCTCGTTGTGGTTGGGGAATTAAAATGTTAGACTGTATAGCGATTTATGTAATAGCGATAATCTTGAGTAGAACCAATTTCACAATTGGTTTCTACCAGAGAACTAACAATTGGAACTTGTAATTTGGATCATATAATTTCACATTATCGTAAAGAAATTACAAGTGGCGATAAATAAAAGACGAAAATTAGAATTGGTGACAATTCATAGGAGGTTTATTCAGGCAACGAGTTGTGTTTACCAGTTGAGATCTGATTTGTAAGTGATTTTTTCCCATTGCAGAACTTTCGACAACAGTTAATTTCATATGTTACAATTCAGAAATTTAGTAGACATATTCTCACTCAATGGATTTAAGTAATGATCTCGATACAAAAGCACATTTTAATGTGCAAGAAAAAGGTTAATATAAATTAAATGGTAAAATGCACATACTATATATATATATATATACCTATATATATATGTATATATATATGTACATATGTATACATATATACATATACCTATATATATAAATATATGATGGTGCCAATAACCGACTTAACTTTGTCAATTTGATGCTAGAGCGGTTCAACAATTTCAACAACGTGATTTTTAGTGATGAGGCCAATTTTCACCTTAATGGCCATGTGAACAAGCAAAATTGTCAGTTCTGGTCCGAGACTAATCCCCGACGCTTGCATGAATGTCCACTTCACAGCCCTAAGCTTGTCGTGTGAGCTGGGATAACGTTAACCGGTATTATTGGACCATACTTTTTTGAGGATGAAAGAGGGCATGCGATGACGGTTAGAGCGAACAATTACTGCAACATGCTAGCAGACTTTTTGGTGCCAGCTTTGCAAGAACTTCAAGGCAGTACCTCGAGGATGTGGTTTCAACAGGATGGGGCCACATGTCAAACGGCTGGGGTATCCATAGAGCTGCTGAAAAATGTTTTTCCTGGAAAACTCATTTCGAAGAGGGGGGATATTGAATGGCCCCCATGTGCCCCGATCTCTCTCCATGCGATTATATTCTATGGGGCTACCTCAAATCGGTAGTCTACGAGAATAATCCGACCAATTTAGAGCAGTTGAAGAGGAACATTATTCAGGAAAGTAACAAAATACCGAGAACAACTTTTCAACGAGTTTTCCAAAATTTGCGACTTCGGTTCCAAGAGTGTCAAGCAGCCGAGGAAGCCATTTGGACAACATTATTTTTTAAGTCTTAAAAATTCCCATGCTTCTACTTTTTAAAAATACAAATATATTTTTTTTATGTTTCGTAGTTTGTTTTTAATTGAATATTTAAACCGCCAACACCCTTATGGCCCACCCGTTATATATATGTATATATCTTCAATTTATGGTTAAAGTATTTAAGTTGAGACACAAATATTAGCAATTGTTTCAGAATTTCATGCCAATTTGTTTCCCAAAGCAATGTTTTGCATAATAACATATATTATTAATTTATATATGTTATTATTATTTATTTTTCGGATTTTTTCAAAAAAGTAAAATTTCGAATAGGTCGAAAATCGGGTTTCTTAAAAACTTGATACACTCTCCTGATGACGGTGTTGCCAAATCTAAAACTAGCTAAAAAAAAACTAGAAAAAAGTTAACTTTTTTTAGGAAAACTGAATTAGTTAGAGCTGATATATATCAGTTTTTGTTGCGCTTCATAAGCCGATAAGATCTTTACTCATACCAAAGTTTCTTTTATATATATATATAAATATATACATATATATTTATACTCGTAAATCACTTCGGTTAAAGAATTCATAGGAATTACAAAAAACAGTAATCTTTATTCATTCAACAGCATTTACTTTCGTTTTTGTCATTACCTGAGGGCACGATTTTAAACATTATTTATTTACTATTACAGTATACAAATCGATAAAACAGTTTTTATAGCCAGTGAGCGTATAAATCCTCTTTTTAAAGCGTAATTGCTGATTAAGGGGTTATCTACTTTAGATAATAATTTAAAGAATCGGTTAATAGTTCAATATTTGTGAACGATTTTTTTTTTAAATCATAAAAATAATAAGAATTATATTCTTATTTATTTCAGAAAATAAAACATAGTATGCTTATATCGAATATTTTATACCCATCAGAACAAACAGTACTATTGCGTTGCATAAAAAGTCCATCATTGATTAAAATATTCTTCACCGAACCAAGCTTGTCTAAATTATTCCAAAAATCTGCAGTAAACGCTGAAAGCAGTATTTAACAGGGCAGTACACGTTTGACTTGATGAATTGACATTTTCTCCACACTTTTTTAATACATTAGTATGAACTTTAAGTGGTTTTATTCACGGGGATAAAGGATGTTCTAAAATTTGTAAAAAAAACTATTGGCCTTTTTGTTGCAGTACCTCCGATGCGCATACACACCATCAAGCTGTCAAAAGGATCCTTTTATTTAGCTTGGCAAATAAAAAGCTCCAAAAGGGAAATGTATGCTTTTCCTAATGAATATATTTCATCAAACCTTCTATGTGATTCAATCATTATTATGTGGATTTAAAATTATTTCCAAAGGAGATATTGATCATAAACCAATAATAATAATTTTGTGTAAAATTTACAATAAGTTGAGCCAACGTTTGTGATTATTTTAAAATTTCCGAAAGAGAAACTTGTTACAAAGCCAACCTAACCAGAATTTGAAATCTGATTCAAAACATTGATCGTCATTACGATATTGATCATAAATCAAATCAAATTTACACAAAAAGTTGAGTTAAAATTTCTAAAGGAGAAACTTATTAAAGTGCTGCTAACTTAACCTGATTTTAAAATCAGATTTTTAGTCAAAATATTGATCATTATTAAGATATTGACCATAAATCAAATAAATTTTACACAAAAAGTTGAGTTGAAGTTTCCAAAGGAGAAACTTATTAAAATGCTAATCTAACCTGAATTTAATATCCGATTTGCAGTCAAGATATTTATCATTATTAAGATATTGCTCATAAATCAAATCAAATTTACACAAAAAGTTGAGTTAAAATTTCTAAAGGAGAAACTTATTAAAGTGCTGCTAACTTAACCTGATTTTAAAATCCGATTTTTAGTCAAAATATTGATCATTATTATAAATTTTACACAAAAAGTTGAGCTAAAATTTCCAAAGAAAAAATTTATTAAAATGCTAACCTAACCTGAATTTAAAATCCGATTTCTCGTCAAAATATTGATTAAGATATTAATCATAAATCACATAAATTTTAAACAGAAAGTTGAGTCGACATTTGCAATTCTTTTAATAGTTTCTCTCAATTCGTTTTTGTCACTTTCGGAAGGCGCTTTCTTTGAACCGATTTACTTCTTCTGTTTATTAAACACATTTTTTCCAAATGACATCTTATAAAAGACGATTCTTACCGTCCAATTTACATCATAATCCCTTAATAATTGAAATCGACCTTTATCAGTTCCTTAAGCATTCTTTATGTAATGAAATTAATAATTCTAACTTTAATCAATGCAATTTTAAATTACTTCAATTACTTCAGCTTTTAGCTACGTTGGTTGGATCGTGATTCTTGATAGGCAAGATATTTTTGCATGTTACCAAATCTTTTTAAGTACTGTTTTATCTATTTACAAAGACAAAATTTCGTATAAAGAGTCTCATCCTTATAAACTTCCCTGGTATACTCCGGGTATGAAAAAAATAAATAATCTCCGAAATAAATACCACAAACGTTTCATTGAAACAGGCAGCCATGAAAACAATCAAAAATTTATCCATTATCAAAGAGAATTGAATTTCCGGAACAATTTTTTAAATAATCAATTTATACTACAAAAAGAGTGTGATATAAAGGCAAACCCTAAGTCTTTTTGGTCTTTTGTGAAATCCAAATGTGGTGTTTCAGAAATTCCATCGATCATGACGTATGATAATGTGGTCTCTGGGTCGTGTAGTGATTCAGTAAATATGTTTGCTTGTTTTCTTTTAAATCAAATTTTTGACCTACTAGGGTGCATTCCGTAAATTTTACAAATTCGTATATAATGGTGTTATGCAGATTAAATAAAAATTTTAATCCGATTCGGATGGTTTATGTGCCGCACACATTGGAAAAGTGTGTTTATTCTTTAACGTTTCCCCTAACATATATTTTGAACTTATCTTTAAGTAAGGGAATTTTCATTGACAGCTGGAAATGTGCTTCTATTACCCCGATTTTTAAAGATGGAAAGTGCAGTGACGTTACTTGCTATACGAGGTGTGTTTGAAACATAAGGTGAATTTTCAAATTTCGCGGGCTACGTACATTCGACTTTCGATTATTATTTTTTCTTGTATGTTGTACACTCGTCTCGAAGATGTGTTGACGGTTTTATCCACATAGCATGTTTAGTTTGTTTGTGAGAGACATAAATAAGACAAGTGTTTTGCGTTTTCGGCAATTTTCTGTTATCGAAAAAATAGATCAAAAAAGTTCCATCAAATTTTGTGTAAAAAATGGAATTAAGTGCTCAAAACCTCTTGAAATGTTGACAGTGGCATACGGTGAAATTACTTTGAGTCAAAAAAATGTTTACAAGTGGTACAAGCCTTTCACAGAAGGTCGAAAAGATATGAATGACGACGCTCGATCTGGACGCTCCAGCACATCAACAACCGATGAAAATGTTTAGTAAGTGGAAAGAAATTGTTATGTAGAATGGTCGAATTACAATTACAGAAGTTTCTGAGGATGTCGGCATATTTGTTGGATCATGCCATGCAATCTTTTTGGAAATTTTGGGCATGAAACGTGTGGCTGCGAAGTTCGTTCCGAAATTGCTGAATTTTGACCAAAAACAACGTCCCATGATCAGCGCTCAGGAACTGTTAAATGACGTCAACGATGATCCAGGTTTGCTTAAAAGGGTCATAACTGGTGGCGATGGTTATGACATCGAAATCAAAGCCCTATCGTCCTAATGGAAGAGTCAAGTAGAGCCAATATCAAAAAAGGACGTCAAGTTCGATCAAATGTCAAGGTTTTGCTCTTCGATTACCATAGCATAGTGCATCAGTAGTTCTTATCACAAGTTCGTACGGTAAATAAGGAGTATTACCTTGAAGTTATGCGACGTCTGCGTAAAGAAATGCGAAGAAAACGCCCGGAATTGTGGGAAAAAAATTCATGGATATTTTCATCATGACAATGCACCTACTCACCTTGCTTGTGAAAGATTATTTGGCCAAAAACAACACCGTTATCATGCCTCAGCCACGGTATTCACCAGATTTGACTTTTTTCCGTTTCCAAGATTGAAGAGACCCATGAAAGGACTGCGTTTTGCGACGATTGAGGAGATAAAAACCGAATCGCTAGGAGAGCTCAAGGGCATACCAAAAAGTGCATATCAGAACTGCTTGGAGGATTGGAAAAAACGCTGGCATAAGTGGTATTATATCTGAGGGGATCTACTTCGAAGGAGATATAATAGAAATTGATGAATAAATAAATATTTTTTGAGAAAAATGAAAATTCACCTAATTTTTTGAACACATCTTGTAGACCGCTGTCCGAATTAGGAAGCATCTCTAACATTTTTGGACATGTTATTTACAACAAGTTAATTTAATTTAATTTCTTCGCATTAACATGGATTTTTTCCTGATATATCATCTAATATCACTAATTTATGTTCTTTTAGTGAATACTGCATTTCATCATTGGAACACGATAGTCAAGTTTAGACTGTGTCCACAGAATTTTCTAAGGCTTTTGATAAGATCGCATCATATTCTGTATTTTAAATTAAAGTTGATGGGATTCCACTCAACATTTTCATTTAACCAATAGGCAGTGCAAAGTTGTTATTGAAGGGATTGAATCCTTTTCATATATTCAAACTTCTGGTGTGCTGCAAGGAAGCATACTTGGGCCATTCTTATTCGCACTATTTATTAATTACATATTAACTCGTTTTTATAAGTTAACTAGCGGACCTGGCGAACTTCGACTCGCCACAATTTAACGCCTTCAGATAAACTCCCGAGTAATAATAAAAAACAGATAGCTCAAATTTCAATGTGATTTATTTGAATGGAATCGAAATCAGTAGAGAGCATTATGATGAACAATATTTTTTGGTTTGTTTTCCGGCGCAAAAACTAACAACGAAGACGGTTGTCCCCAACACGCGAACTGGCAACGTAGAGCTGACCGTACGAAAAACAGGGAGATTAATCCCACAGACTTCCAACGATTGGCCTTGCGATTTATTGATTGTCATCGCGAAAGCTAATCGAATGGAGAACTGAATCCTCTCCTCTTCTTCAAGCTATCGACGTCCTTACTCTTAGCTGCTGTTATTGCCAGTTCACTAATCCAATCGAGATTTTTATAACGCCGGGGAATACTGATGATGAGTTCCTCCTTCGACAATGTGATGTGGTGATTGTGCAACGTTCCTCTTGCGTTTAATTATCACAAACATTCTGACTAATTATTGCACGACATGTACGACGTCCAAGGTTTGATCGTCTAATAGGTGGAATTAGTCAAGCAAATAACTCTCCTTGAAATAGAATAAAGTCGTTGTTGACTAATCCTATTAAAAAGAAAATTATTAAAAAAAAAAACTTACGAAATGAATGTATCGCAATAAATGCCTGCTAATCCAATAAGATGACCTAATTTTTTATACGCAAACTTATTTTCTGAAAAAATGATCGAATTGATAAATATTGCACTGAATTTCAATTGATCGTACTGTTTGTACCATTTACTGATGTGATACGCGATATATGAGTATCCGAAATCAGTGTAATAATAGGTAAAACTCGAATCAATTGCAGCAGGAAATATAGCACATTTGTTTAATAGAAAATGACAATGCGAAAAGTGCACCTGTCAAATTGCGCTCAGCCTAAGTTAATGTATAACGACATCTACGGGGTTGTGGCATTAAACGCAGCGCAGCGCCATCTGTTATTTATCTCGTTAACTTCTCCACCCAAAATTCACGCAAAACATATTTTATCACAATAAATTTCATAATTTTCCGAACTTTACAACGAATTTTCCAACTTTACACTAACAGTTTTCTATTTTGCCATTCGAAAAGCCATTCCGGAACAACTGCACATAAAATTCCATACAAAAAATCAATTTTCGATTTTTTCAATTTTCCCACTTTTCCGGAGGGTTTCCCCAAAATTTTCTTTCGTAAAAACCTTCTCCAGGCAATTACGAACAACTGAGAAAAAATTTGAGCCAAATCGGCCCAGCCGTTCTCAATTATTGAATTACTATACATTTTTCACACCATTTTTATATATATAGATAGCTTGATCTTCATGTGACTGAATTAATCGGGATTCTAATATCCGTTGGCTGTTCCTCTCAATACGATTTGTTCGATGTTCAGGACTTTCAATCACTCGAGAATTTCTTGATCTTGTAGCCGTACGGCCTCTGCGACCAATGTTCCTACGTCTGATTGGCGGCATCTCACTCACTTATTATGAAAGTTAATTGAAAACAAAATCAATACTATAATCTAACACTGTTTCTGACCGAAATTCATTTTTATATATAAGAGAATAGAGAAGAAAAGAAAATGTTCTTCGTTTTTTCTTATAAAAAAAGTTATTGCTGAAATTATACTCACCAACACCTATATTATATTGCACAAAAAATTTGAGTGCACGGTTAATTCTATTTTAAAATTTTCACTTTTTGCAGCAAACACAATAGCACTGAATAAGGCTCGTAAACAATTTTCACAAATAGCACTAATTAGGAACTTTTTAAAGTTTAAGCTTAGGCTAAGTAAAAAAATTGAGAAGTGAAAAGAAGGCAACATGATTGACAAAGTTAGGTGTTTGAGTTTCTCCTAAAAGTTTCTCATACATAGAAAAATGAGAAGTGAAATAAAGTCAGTATATGAAAAACTTAAATTTTCCTATAACAGGATCAGAAATAATGGGTTTTTTATTTTTGGATTTCTTCGGGTGGTACCACGCCTATTTGTCCAATTCCGCCCATATTTGCAACAGAACTTACAATATGTAAACCAAACTTATATATCAAATTTTGTTCACATACTGTTAGCCGCAGCAGAAATAATGGATTTTTAATTTGTGGCTTGTATGGGAGGTACCACGCCCCTTCGTCCAATCCCGTCCATATTTGCAGCAGAAGTTACAATATGTACACCAAACTTATATACCAAATTTTGTTCACATACTGTTAGCCGGAGCAGAAATAATGGATTTTTAATTTGTGGTTTGTATGGGAGGTACCACGCCCCTTCGCCCAATCTCGCCCATATTTGCAGCAGAAGCTACAATATGTACATCAAACTTATATACCAAAGTTTGTTCAAATACCGTTAGCAGGAGCAGAAATAATGGATTTTTAATTTGTGGTTTGTATGGGAGGTACCACGCCCCTTCGTCCAATTGGACCGAAGTATAAATCTAAACCACTCGGAGCGCCACTCAAACGCATACAAAAAATTTTATGCAAATCCGTCACTCCGTTCTTTAGTTATGCTGTGGCAAACACACTCCAAATCATTTTTATATATATGAGATAATTAATATACATACACATATGGACGAAAAAATAAGTATACCTGCTTATTTTTGCTTTACGTTTAATTTCAGTTACTTTAACGGAAAGTAAACATGGAAATTCTTTTTTGTTTAAATAACTTTAATATGGTAATGCCTTTAAAAGTAAAAACAAAACTGGGGCTTCCCCATTGTTTCCATTGTGAGTTAGGTTTGTTCAGGTGTGATTTCAGTACTTGGTCAAAATAAATACATTGCTCAATTCTTTAATACTTTCGCAGTCTGCTGTAGTCTTTTTGGAAAGGCTAGTTACTTTACTATTGTCTGTCTTTATTCATTGCAAAATATATAGTAAAAAAGTCAGAAATGGGTCGAAAAAGTCATTGTTCTCCGGAGTAGAGAAAAATTGTATCAAGGCTAAGAGAAAGTTGCCAAGGTCTTCGTTCTATAGCAGAAACTATGAATCGGTAGCTATTTTTTGTACAAAATGCTTTACAGCCCGAAAAAGCCCGTCGTTAATCGCGGAAGACTCAAAAAAACTTCAAAAACAACCGACATCCGTATTGTAACACTTGCGAAGAAGGACCCCTTTTGTGTCTTCAAGAGCGATTTTAGCAGAAATTGGAAATGTAATTTCATCACGAACGGTTTGTTGTAGACTACAAGAAGCACATTTACCAGGACGGATAGCCGGAAGAGTTCCTTTGCTTAGACAAAAAAAATTAAAAGCTAGATTGGCATTTGCAAAAAGTCATTCCAATTGGTCCAGAGGAGACGGTGAAAAAAAAAAATGACGAAACATTTTGTGGAGCGATGAAACAAAAATTAATGTATTTGGAAACGACTGTGCCCGGAATATTCGACGCCCTAAGAGTAAGGAATTCCATATTCGCTTTACAAAGAAGACGGGCAAGCACGGGGCGGCAATATTAAGGTTTGGGATTGTTTCTCGTGGTATGGTGTCGATCCGATACATCGAATTACTAACACTATGACCAGATTCCACTACAAAGATATCTTGAAAAAACGACGTTGAACTATACTGTGGAATGTATGTCTCTTAGATGGGCATTCCAGCAGGATAACAATCCGAAGCATACTTCTAAGTTGGTAAAGGATTGGTTTCAAGATAATAATGTTGCCCTTCAATCTTCGGACTTAACTCCAGTCGAAAATCTCTGGGGAGAGTTGAAACAAAGAATTGGAAAGGAGGTTCTTAAAAATAGGGATCAGTTATGGAATTTTGTTCAAAAAACTTGAGATGAAACACCAGTAGAAACCAGTAGGAAGCTTATTGCCAAAAAGGGTGTAACAAAATAATTGAAAATAAAAGCCGGTATTTTAACGAAACTCAACCAATTTGGCAGAAAAAATTTGATTTTTTAATTTTTTGCTTATTTTAACTAAATGTTATTATTTTGTCCTATGCTTTTTGATTAATTTCTTACTTTTTGAAAAACACTAAATTTAATTTTTGTTTTTTGTTGTTTTAGAATTTATTTTATTTCTAATGTTATAACAAAAGAAATTAGCATTCGTTTTTTATTTTAATTTTAATAAATTTTCGTCTACGAACCTTTAAAAAATATATATATAGGGTGTACTTATTATTTTGAACATATGTATGTATGTGTATATAAAATAAAATATTACTGCTTTGCAATTGTTAGTCTGTAAGGAAATTTTGTTCCATAGACTTAAATAAATAAATGAAATGAAATACAATTTTTGAACATCTAAATTCGACTAATAAAACTTTGAAAACGTTCTTTTCAGCACATAAATAACAATAATTAGTACAAATAAAACAAAACAAATGCAAAATTAAGAATAAAGAAATATTTGTGACCTTTAATAATAACAACAACTATAAGAGAACTTAAACCAAAGAACAATTTAGAAGCTGCCATTATAGTGCTTAACAAAAATGCTTAAAATGTTTATAACGTCAACGAAAACGCTCACGTACTTAACCCTGCTAATTGTCGTACTTCAAATTCGAATAAATTGCGCCAAAACAATCAACGATAAACAGCGTCCGTCGGTGCGGCAACAACATCACAGCCTCGAACATAACATTAACGGTCACAAACATCAGCGCATTACAGTGCAGCAACAACATGTGCATCAACATCATGTTAACAGCCATGTAACGAGCCATGTTAACTCGCCGAAAGCTCAGTCAAGTTCACAACCCACAAAGGTGGGAAGGCTAGCAGAACAGCATCATCATACTAACAGAGCTGAGGTGAATTTACAGGATTATGCGCACGGTAAGACTGTTATTCAACAAGTGTGGTGGCTGAAATCAGTTCAACACACACTGTCGTTATACTGCCTAAAGTGATTAACTCCATTTTTCACTGGCGCTTTAAATGTAATTAGATTATGAATTTAACAAATAAATCGGATGATAACTTTCTGTTACTTTGGTTTGCTTAATCGATACAACAATCTTAAATAACGTAAAGGCCTTAAGAGCACAGACGATTGTTACGCAAATATGACGAAACAGACTTATGTTTAAATAAACATGGAGTTGGTCAGTTTACAATGTACATCGACAACATATTTGCAACCAGTATTTACCAGTTCTTCCCATTATCAAAACATGATTTTATAGGTGATTAACGCATTCGCAATTTATTGTAAGAAAAACAAAACACTTCTTTCACGTTGCAGCCTAATAGACATATGAAAAGTTATGAGTTTTCTTGAGATATCCTAAGCCTGTGAATAGATGCCTAATTCACGAGTTTACATATTTTTTAAATTTTCTTATATTTTTGATCCAATTAATACCTTCACCCGAAGGAATGAAGATATAAAATACTTCATGCGGTAAAAAAATGTACCAACTAGTAGGAAGCGTTTCATAGCTTTTTAAATCGATTTAGTGATGTCCGTTTTTATGGCGGGCTATCTTCCTCACATGATAATTATCATAAATCCTTTATAAAATTTCTTAAAATTTTTCACAACCTAATATTAGGGGCGCAACTAAATTCTTGCTGTTTTCATTTATAAAAATTCAATTTTATTATGAAATTATGTTTACAAGTGATTCACTGAAAGTATTGTCCATCGCCACTACTACTATTTTTCTCATCTCCCTGTTCAAAACTGTTCATCTTTTGAGGCTACCAACGAATCTAGCCACTCCTTGATGTCGTCATATGAATGAAACTGCTGGTCAGCCAAACCGTGTGCCATCGAACGGAACAAGTGATATTCAGGCGACGCAATATCTGGAGAGTATGGTGGATGGGGTAAGATTTCACATTTCAGCGTTTCCAAGTAGATTTTAACGGGCTTGGTCATGTGAATCCGAGCGTTGTCATGCTGAAGAATCACTTTTTCGTTTTTCTCAGCGTTTTGTGGGAGTTTCTCGCACAGTGCTCGACTCAAACGTATTAATTCCATTAAGTCGATACCGATCCCCGGTGATGGTTTCGCTTGGTTTCAATAGCTCGTAATAAATAATAACGACCTGGTCCCCCTAAAAACAGAGCATAACCTTCGCAGCGTGAATATTCGGTCGAGGCGACGACGAAAAAGCATTACCCATTGGCATTCTTTTCTTTGAATTGCTGTAATGAATTCATTTTTCATCACCCGTTACAATGCGATAAAGAAAATCCTTCCCTTTTTGTCGCTGAAACAGTTCTTCGCAGGCGAAAAAACGGCGCCCAACGTCCCTTGGCTTCAACCCATAAAGAACTCAAGTTCATTGCTTTTGGAATCATTCCCAACAAATGTAATCGCTTGGAAACGCCTCGGCGGGTAACTCCTAATGCTGAAGCAAGCTCTACCTGCGTTTGACACGTATCCCCATTAAGCAATGCCGTCAATTCAGTGCCTTCAAAGGTTTTTCGAAGGTTTTTCCTTCACGCGAACTGTCGTCAACATCAAAATCACCGTCACGGAATCATTCTCGACACGTTGTTTCACTTTGTCATTATTCACCAAAATAATTTTTTTCAAACTACTGGCGCCATCTATACATCATCTCGGCTAGTTCTATATAACCAAATCCTGGGTGTGTATCAGATTTAACTGTATTTAGTGCAATTGTGTAGAAGATATTTCGGTTTAAATAGGTCATTATTGAAGAAGCTAGCAAAATTCTCAAATTTTTTCCCAATTCCTCAAATATTTTCAAGAATTATAGAGCAAAATGTTAGAAGAAATATAGGGTATCCATCGGGAATGTATACTAATTTGTTTTGCCGCCATTTTGGTAAACATTAGTCTTGACAGTTCATATTTGGCAGTCGTGAAGTGGAGACCTGACAAATTTATTATGGAAACATATTCGATAAACTAATGTGTTTTAATCGTTAAAACATTTTATCAAAATCAATCAACGATTACGGTGACGATGAGAAAGGTACGTGAAATTTTTGGGAGAAACAACGTGCCAACAAGACGCACTATTTATCGTGTAGTGAATGGTTTCGAAGAAAGAGAGTCTGTGGCTGATAGGGCCAAGCATGGACCACAATGTACTGCATGATCGGCTGAAACCATTACTGCTGCTCAAGAAAGTGTTCAAAATAATCCATCAACCTCAATTCGACGACGTGTTCAGGAGCTCAGTCTTCAAAGAACAACTTTGGCCACAATTTTGCACAAGGATTTGCAATTGTTTCCATTTAAGACTCAGTTGACACAAGAGCTTCTTCCATAAGACCGTTTACGCCGCCGTACATATGCCAATAGGATGCTACAGTTCGCCCATGACAATCCCGATTTTCATGAAAAAATCATGAGTGACGAGGCACATTTTCATTTGAATGGATATGAGAATAAACAAAAATAGTCGGTTCTGGGCAACGGAAAACCCTCAAATTATTCATCAGTCACATTGCATCCATTAAAAGTGACAACCTGGTGTGCAATTTAGTCAGGAGGAATCACTGGACCTTACTTTTTTGAAATTGAAAACGGCGTAACGGTAACTGTCAATGGGGAGCGATATCGTGATGTGATTGAAAACTTTTAAACACCACAACTGCATGCTTAACATATGGTATCAACAAGACGGTGCCACATGGCATACAGCCAGGAATTACTGCAAGACCTCTTTCCACAACAAGTTATTTCAAGAAATGGTGATGTTGATTGGCCTCCACGGCTGCCTGATTTGACTGCTCCGGACTTCTTTTTGTGAGGATATCTGAAAAGCAATGTTCATGCAAACAAACCAGAAACGTTTGAGCAACTCAAACAAAATACTCGTGATGAAATTAATCAAATACCGCATGAAATGTGTGAGATTGTAATGAAAAATGTGCTCAAAAGGGCTCGCATTTGTGAGGCTAAAAGAGGCGGACATTTATTTGATATTGTATTTCATACATAATTGCCGACATTAAATAAAATATTTATCAATATAAAATCCATTCCTTTTCATTTAAATCAAAAATTATAAACAAACAAAGTAGTATACCTTCCCGACGGACACCCGGTATATTTATATTAAACCAGTAATTGGTAAGAGAGGTATCTGGAGGGATACATTTAATCGGTCAATTTTTCAGATTTTATCAGGAGTTATTAGCCAAAATAATCGACAAAGATTCTAATCGTTGCAGTTTACAAATGAGGGGTTACAGGGTAACAACTGAGTTTCGAAAAATAGGTCAATTTATATGATAGGCACTAAAAATTTCGGTTCATTTCGGTTCATTTTCTTGAGATATTGATTGTTTTTCAAAAAATCGATATTATGAAAATTTTATATAATTTTTAAAATATATGGAGTGGAATATAATGGAATTTATTCACCCTTAGACGACAATGTGTGTTTTAAGATTATCAGCAGTAATAATAAAAAGTTGTTCTTACTTGTCTTAATAATTGGAGATATTACGTAATTTGTGAAGAATCGCTGTTTTGAAAATTTGTTGTAGCTTGTGAACTAAATCGATTTTTGGAACAGCGAATGAACGTGAAGACTTTCTCCTAAATCCACTCGTTTTTCTTTAAGACCTTTAATCCTCCGGGTGAAGTTGCAAAATCAGGATTTTATTATAAAAATGAAAATTAATTCATAATTTATCTTTAGCATTTGTTTTTTGAATTTTACATAATTTTTTTTTTTTCACCTTTAAGCACACTTTCTTCACATTTTACAAAATTTTTTGATCCATTCTTCATAATTTTTGCCAGTTTCAGGCTACCATTTCTGCGCATATGTATATGTATTTGTAATGTATATGTATTTTATATATATATATATATATATATGTGTGTATTCTGAAACCGATTGTCTTGTGTTTTCTATTTCTATTATTATCATTTTCTTACCATAACAGTGGCCCGTCATCGTCGTAGCGTTTTCCATGTTCGCTGGAATCCCAACGAACGCTTTATCGTAGAATCCAATGAAAATCCGGCCATTAACTCTTCCAAACTTGCACCGCATCCTCGTTTGAAGGTTTCGAAAACCACCAAACTCACTTTGAATCCAAAACACTACCTCTGTCATGATAAATACTCGCAAACGTGTGAAAATAAGACGATGGCCTTTAAGGAGCGCATCCTACGAACATTTGAGAAATCCATGGTGGAATCGGTGAATGAATCGAATTACTATAATGTCGATTTCAAACCCGTATTTGGTGATAGTTTTGAAGAACAATACTATCCGTCTTCATGCTTGGTAATGGAAGCTGGCGTTCGGGTACTGAAACGTAAGGATCCACCCTTCAATCAACTGCAATTTGGCAAATTGTTCCCCAAACAGAAATTGTTCCGCCAAAAGAAAAATATCAAGACATGTGTCATTGTCTCGAGTGCCGGATCAATGGCGGGCTCGAAATTGGGAAGATTTATAGGTGAGTTGTACGCATCAATTATATTCTTAATATCAATTATATTCTAAACAAAACAAGATACTTTTCCTCAGGATACGAAAATTATTCAAGAGTCTTATAGTGGATATAGTGGCTGTCTTATTTTGCATTTTAACAGAAATAATAAAGAAAAGGTCAATGTTTTTAATTAATTGAAAAGGTAACGACCAAAGTAATGAGGGAGCGCTAAGTCCAACTTTGTTCAAGAAATGCAATCGAAAACATTGCAAACCACCATCTTTTTTCCAGTCGGTTTAAAGTTGTGCTGAGTGGAAATAATCAACCAATAGACTAGTTCAATTCGGGCAGCTCAATGGCCTTGCATAGAGACACGCCTAGAGTATCCAAAGCCGGAAAGGTAAACTGACTATTCAACCGAAATCGCACAGTGGTTTTTCAAAATCGCCATACCGAATAAAAAATTAAAAAATTTTTTTAAAAATGGTTTTAAAAAAAAATTTAAAAATTTAAAATTAATATAAACAATCAGAAATTGATCTTGATTCTGCGTAATGAATTTGTCGATTTTAAATCAATATTATTTCAAATTACGATAACTATAAATTACAGATATTGACCATTGCGGCCAATCTGGTGCTAAGTTCACGACTTCATAAATTGTTGTCGAATTGTTTTATTTATTTTTATTAAGAATCCACTTTAGAAATTATTTCTCGAATATTTTCTATATTCTACTGCTTTTTTAAAAATGATTCAGAACGCATAAGATGTATTAATGTCGAAAACTCGAAAGCTATTTTCATTTCAAAAATGTCCATATTTGGCATACAATCGATTTAAATGACACTAATAAAACACAACAAACCAAAATTTGCCACATTTAGCTGTTCACATTACCATCGTAAAACTTCTTTAACCGAAATTTTATGGATTAAAGCTGACTACGCAAACATTACAATATAAGATGTATTAAAAAGAAACCCATTATCTCTGCATGGCATTGATGGATCTTTTTAGTATAGTTGAAATGATTTTATTCAGGTTCCATAACTTTTTGCCATTTGGAAGGTATGCCCCTCTCATAGAAGCCTTCGTTCCTATTGGCAATAAACTGGGGCGATCGATTTTCACAAACTTCTCTTGAGACGAATTTTGCACCAGCAAAGTCATTCATCATTTACAGGAAAAGTTAATAATCACTATTCACAATTTCAGCCGCCTGGCTTGCATTTTCACCCATGTCGAAATACCTAAAAAATATGATGATATAAATTTTTGACACGCGCTTAAATAATATTGAGTCGAGCAATCACAAAACGGTCTGAGTAGCTTTTTGGGCAAGAAATCTTGCTTTCCTAATACCATCTAGAGTAACCCGATCACTCTTATAGAACGTGAGATACGGATTATCAAAGCCATCTATTGGGAAAATAATGCATTTCTTTTTAAATCTTTTAAATCTTTTTTAATGTTTTTTTCTTTTGAATTCAATCCTCCAAAAAAGGTATCTCATTTCGTATTACCTGCAAACTTTAATCATATTCTATTCAACCTAATTTGACTTTTTCAGTATAGTATAGTATATTGGAATAACATTTGTGCGATAACAATTATTTGAATTTGAAGTAACTACGAAGTCGATAAGCTGAACGATATGAACATTTTTAAAATTTTTTTTTTAAATCTATTCATACTGATATGTTTGTATTGATATGTAGTTGATATTGATATGTTGGTACACTCATCTCGAAGATCTGTTGACGGTTTTATTCATATAGCATGTTTAGTTTGTTCGTGAGAGGCATAAATAAGACAGGTATTTTCGGCTATCGAAAAAAAGTGATCAAATTTGCATCAAATTTTATGTAAAAAATGGAATTAAGTGCTCAAAAGCACTTGAAATGTTGACAGTGGCATACGGTGAGAGTACTCTGAGTCAAAAAAATGTTTACAAGTGGTACAAGCTTTTTACAGAAGGTCGAGAAGATGTGAATGACGACTCTCGCTTTGGACGCCCTAGCACACCAACAACCGATGAAAATGTTGAGGAAGTGAAGTAAATTGTTATGGAGAATCATCGAATCACAATTAGAGAAGTTGCTGAGAATGTCGGCATATCGGTTGCCTCCTGCCATGCAATCTTTTTGGAAATTTTGGGCTGAAGCGTGTGCCAGCGAAGTTCGTTCCAAAATTGCTGAATTTTGACCAAAAACAACGTCGCATGAGCATCGCTCAGGAATTGTTGAATGACGTCAACGATGATCCAGATTTGCTTCAAGGGATTATAACTGTTGACGTATCATGGGTATATAGTTATGATGTCGAAATCAAAACCCAATCGTCCCAATGGATGAGTCCAGGAGTGCCAAGACCAAAAAATGCACGTCAAGTTCAATCAAATGTCAGGGTTTTGCTCACTGTTTTCTTCGATTACCATGGCGTACTGCATCAGAAGTTCTTAGCACAAGGTCGTATGGTAAATAATGAGTATTGCCTTTAAGTGCGTGAAGCAATACAAAAAAACGCAAAAAACGTTATCATGCCTCAACTATCACCAGATTTAGTCCTCTGCGACTTTTTCCTGTTCCCATGATTGAAGAGACCCATGAAAGGACGGCGTTTTGTGACAATTGTGGAGATAAAAAACCGAATCGCTGAGAGAGCTCAAGGACATACCAAAAAGAGCATATCAGAACTCTTTCGAGGATTGGAAAAAACGCTGGCACAAGTGTATTATATCTGGGTGCTACTTTGAAGGAGATGCAATAGAAATTGATGAATAAAGAAATATTTTTTTTTAATGAAAATTCACCTTATTTTTTAAACACACATCGTATATGGGCTTTAATTTAAATAAAAACAACACACCAGTATAAACCAACAAATCAGGAGATTTTCCCAAACTCGGTGATATTACACGCATCCTATTTTATATTCCCTAAACGTGACGATAACTATCGTTATTTGGAGAAGATTTTACTAGAATTATTATTAATTGTACTACAATAAGAAATTAAAATAACTTTTTTTTTAATCAATGTATTTCATTTAATTTTTTTATTGTACAGAAAATTCAATTTTGTTTTATGTAACTAATTGTAAATTACCTCCACGCTTATTCCCATACGAGGTGTGATAAAAAAAGGTTTTTTTCAAATTAAGTTTAAGTATTAAGTTTTGTGTAAAAAATGAAATTAAATGTGCAAGGACATTTTAAATGTTGACTTTGGCGTTTAGCGAGTCTACTATGAGCAGAACACAAGTTCAATTGTGGTATAACCGGTTTAAGGAAGGCCGAGAAGATGTCAATGACGATGCTGGTCCTGGTTGCCCGAGCACTTCAACAACCGATGAAAACATTGAAGCAGTTGGATAATCGTCGAATCACTATTAGAGAGGTTGCTGATGATGTTGGCATATCGTTCGGCCCATGTCAAGAAATTTTTACGGATGTTTTAGACATGAAACGCGCGGTAGCGAAGTTCTTTCCAAAACTGCGGAATTTTGAGCAAAAACAACGTCGCATGGACATCGCTCAGGAGCTGGTCGTCAACAACGATCCATATTTTCTCAAAAAACGTCATAACTAGTGACGAATCATGGGTGGCATTGAAACCAAAGCCCAATCATCCCAATGGAAGCGTCCAGAAGAGCCTAAAAAGGTCTAAAAAATCACGTCAAGTTCGGTCAAATGTGAAGGTTTTGCTCACTGTTTTCTTCGATTGCAATGGCGTAGCGCATCGTGAATTTTTGCCACAAGGTCGTACGGTCAATTAGGAATACTACCTTGAAGTTAAGTGCCGTTTGCGCGAAGCAACTCGTCAGAAACGCACAGAATTGTGGAAAAACCAATCATGGATTTTGCACCATGATAACGCATCAGCTCACACATCGATGCTTGTGCGTGAGTTTTTGCCCAAAAACGAAACCGCAATCATACCTCAACTACCGTACTCACCGGATTTGGTCCCCGCTGACTTTTTCCTCTTCCCAAAACTGAAGACACCAATGAAAGGTAAGCATTTTGCTACGATTGAGGAGGTAAAAGTAAAATAGAAACTGGAGCTGTTGGCGATACAAAAAAGCGCGTTTTAGAAGCGTTTCGAGGATTAGAAGAAACGCTGGCACAAGTGTATTATATCTGAGGGGGACTACTTTAAAGGAAATAAAATAGAAATTTTTGATCACACCTCGTATATGCGACATCTAATCAGAAAATTATTCATTGCGAGATCGCCAAATTCTTTGCTTTCGTTTTGTACACTCTTGCTTGACATAACCCTAAAACAGACACTGGTGCAGTCATGTCAGCTGCCCTTGGGGGCCAGCGAAAAGTGGAGTTTCTGGATATTAATTTGTTTGGAAATTTTCGTTTGAATTTTCGGTCTGTCTATGCGTGCAGTTGCTTCATCTCACTAGAACCAAATGCTGTTGAAACGGATACGTCTTCGGCGCAGATCCGAGCAAAAAAAAACTCTGTACAAACGTTAGCGTTTGTGCTAAGGAGGTAAGAGCCGATTGGTATCAGCATTTGGAGAGAGTTTGATGATAGCGGTTGATGTCGATTCCAATCGATCTTCAGCGAAGTTGTGGTTGTTATGATGTGGACTGTATCTTTAGTAAAGGCAAATTTCACCTGTTTGCGGTAGCGGGGTAGCTTTAGAAATTGAGTATAGCCTTACATTCTTAAAATCTCTCGAACAACGAGAAGTTGTATTAGGTAGGATTTAGGTAAGAAGAGAAAACAAGAGATTAAACCCCAAAAAATTAGAATTAGTGGAGAGATTTTTAAGGGTCGCAGGTTATACCTTTTCAATAACCGCTTATGAAATGATTGATGAACAAGGTTATGATAGATAAATTTAATGTTGAATCAAAGAAGACGGTAGAAAATGACTATTCGCTATGATGTGATAGAAAGAAGTGCCGTTTTTGGCTTACTAACTTAACTCGTCACTTTACAAATTATCTTTTTACAATTCACTGTATTAATTAATTCACTATAGATAACAAGAATATTTTATAGCATAGATAAAACAAAAGTAATTCACGATTGCATACGTACTGTACATTGATTTGGAATTCAAATTAAGTATATTTTTGAAGTATAAATTGAGTATTAAGTAATTTATTTTCAAATTATTATAAGTAAGTATACGAGTAAACGCTGTAAGTTTATACAAACTCCTTCAACATATTTAAATAAAGGTCCTCACTGACGTTGATACTGCACGATTCATGCACGATTTTGCAGCACGATTCATGCACCACCCTATAGAACATTGAACTATCCGGAGTGTCCTTCTGCACATCAAAATGCTCACGTATAAGGAACTGCATCTGGTTATACCGGTGAAGGGATCCATGATAGTATGTTAGATGAGTGGGTATTTCGAACATCATGTCAAGTTGAGTGGAAAATAAAAAGAAGTCTATTACTGGCAAGAGGGTGTTTTTACCGACTAAGAAATGGATAAAGTTGTTATTTAAGAACATAGAAAGGGTTCATTTTTTGGTGACGCCAGGGCCGTTACGACCTGGGCTGCCCTATGGTGGATTGCATAGCATGCAAAAGAACTTAAACACCAAAATAAATTTGTCGAAATGCATTACATTAATTTTCCAATTTTTTTCTTTTTTTTTTTGTCATAATGTATTTTGTCTTCTAACAATCGGATTATTCCCCCTCTCTCCATATTTTCCTCTTTCATCACTATATTAGTTATCTTATTCAAGAGATCTTGAATTTGAAGTTCCCACATTCTGTGACAAGCGTCAACATCCCTTAGTGACCCCTACTTGGGTTATTCACTTCACTTTTGGCGGTGAAATTTCAAACATTGCCAATGTTCATCAGGTTTATGATCCGATGGAAAATTATTCTTGTTTTTTTTAATTATTCCTGCTTGAAGAATGCAATATGCCATTTAATAAATATAAATATTTTTACTTTAAATCAATTACACTACATTAGATAGCCATGACATCGTAATGAGATTTAATCATGCGCCTACCCGGGGATTTGAAGTCGATGTGGGCAGTAAAACGACCATACGTGTGGTGAATTCTCAAGTAAGTTTTGCCAATAATTTGTATTAACAAAATGTAAACGAAGCTGGCGATAATGATGATTTTAATAATGTTGTTGGTGATAAGTTTGCCTCTCCGTTCCAATTTTTATTTTTATTTTTTTTTTTTTTGTTTTTTTTTTTTTTTTTTTGGTATTTTCTTGGCTCGAGCTGAACTCAAAAGTTCTTAAAAGAATTTAAAATTTGAAAAATCTTTTCATGGCATTTCATGTTTTACGATCAGCGCGCACTTCCATCACAAATTATTACAAGCGAGTTTAGTATTCAATGTGCAACAGTATGTGATGGATTCGTCTTCAAAATTTGCCGTATTTTCAGTTTTCAACATGATTAACTGAAACAACGCTCTGGTCATAAAACCACAAACAAAATTTTTCAATTTAATTCAATGCAGCTCGTTGTTTCATTTCGTCATTACCTCAAAACAGAAATCACAACACGAGATTTATATTTCACTTCCTTTTAGGTTGTCACCAAGCCTGAATTCGATTTCACGCATGCACCCATATTTCAAAACGTCACCATTGCCGCCTGGGACCCCGGCAAATATAATGGAACGCTGGAGGATTGGCTGACCACCTCGGACTATGATTTATTTACGAATTATGAAATTTACAGGCGGCGATATCCAAAATCACGTGCCTTCCTAATCGATCCGCACTCGATATGGCGTTTGTGGCAAAGTTTACAAATGTTTGCCGGTAATCGACCGCTACGAAAGAATCCACCAAGTTCAGGATTTATAGGTAAATTATAAGAATTAAGTAAATGAGGTCTATGGAAGCATTCCATAAGTTGTAAGTACACAATTAAGTTTAGCTTAAGTTATTATAATCACTCAACATTTGTGTTGTGCAAAAATTTACATCCACATGGAAGTACAAAATATTTGAATATCAGTACAGTTTTCTTCATAGAGCTTCACAAAAGTACTGTTTCGTTTCGATTTTGATATGATAAATTTCCTTAAAGTGCATAAGAAATTGGTTTATGATTCATATTTGATTCATATTGATTCATTATCTCTACATAACATAACGAAACAGATGTTCTGATTCGAGTAACTGAAACGAAAATATAGTCTCATGTAATTTCGTGTCTTAAAGTGAATTAGAAGTAAAACCAAATGCAGTTTCGTTCTTTGACGGAGAACAACGTAAAAATGCATCAAATAATTTTTTTTTCTGAATTTAAGATACGGCGGCTCAAAAATTGTGTCTGTCTTTTGAATCGGTAAATTTTAAATGGAATACAAGCAAAATGTTTCATAAACTGAGTCAAAATCAAAATTGTTTCTAATTTCGTTTAGGGTGTATGAACTAAAATCAAAATTTATTATAATTTCTTTTTTAGATATATGGAACAGAAATAAAATTGAATTCAATTTTGATTCCCTTTGCCAGAATTAGAATCGAAATTGTATATATTCGATATCGGAATGGTATCTGCTTTTTTCATAAAACACTACGAAGTGAAGTTGTTGGTGTCATTTTTATTAACAATTTTTGAGTATTAAGATCAACAAAACCATGTCCTAGATAGAGGATTAGAAGCAAACAAAATCAAACTTACCGATCAAAGTCAATACACAAAAAAGAATTCGATGCAATCTGATCGTCAATGATCCTTCTCAAATTAACTTCGGCTCTTCCTTTTTATACCTTTGCCTGACGAAATTAAGACATATGTCATTTGATATTATGAAAATGTAACACCCTGTAGGAAACGTTTAAGGTACCAAATATCTTCTGATCAAAATGCGTTCCGTGACTTTTTTAATAGATGTCGGTCTGCACGATAAATACGATAAATGTCGTAAAGACTTACACAACTTTTTAAAATCTGTCACAGCGTAATACAGGGTGGCGCACCAATTGTGTAACAATAATAATTTCAAATACATTTATTTTATCCAATGTATGGTTTTTTGTACAGAAAATTCAATAACAATAAGAAATTCAAACACTTTTTTTTTTTAATTCAATTAATTAATAATAATAATAAAAATATTTTTTTTTTTTGTATAAAATATTACATTTTTTTTTATATAACTAATTAGTTTTGAATGTGATTGACCATAAATGACCTCTAGGCTCATTCGCGCATATGCGACACCTGATTAGCAAATTATTCATTGCGAGATCGCCTCATTTTTTAATTTAATGGACTGCTTCAATTCAGTCAAATTCTTCGGTTTCGTTTTGTACAACTCTTGCCAGATATATCCCTATAAAAATAAGTCTGGTGCAGTAAGGTCTGGTGACCTTATAGGCCAGCAGAAAGTGGAATTTCAGGATATTATTATTATTATTAGGGAATTTTCATTGCAGCTCCGCCATAACCGGTCTGCCTATGTATGCAGTTGCTCCATCTCACTGGAACCAAATGCTGTTGAAACGAATACGTCTTCGGCACAATTCTGTGTAAAAAAACTGCTTCAACATCTTTAAATAACGGTCCCCATTGACAATTGACAGTAGCTGGATTCGTGCGACACTCTGTATTTTGTCAGGCCGTAGAATAGGATTGTAGATAAATGGATTATATTAAACCACCGCTTCCATCACTTCGTGTACAAATTGATCGATTTTCGGAAATTAAAATTATTTCTTTGGACACTTTTAATAACCACGCCCACAATTATTGCGATCAGAGTTATTCCTTCCTGAATGTATCAAATATTATTTATCAAATATCACAACGCTTTGAATCAGCGAGTAATAATAATAATAATACATAATATAATAGTAGTAATAATATTAATAACAATAATATATCATTTCATACAGCAAAAATTTAACATCCAATGGAAGCATTTGAAGTGCCAGAAATGTTCTGGCCAAATGTATTTCATGATTTTTTTTAATTTATAAGACTGTAAATGAGCAATACAAATTTACACATTTTCCGAAATTCAACTTTTTCCCTTTAATTCTACATTTCAAGTCTGTAATAATTTAAATTTCTGTCCATTGTGTTAATGAAATGGATTATCCATTTAGTGATTCCAAAACCGCCGGTCTGGCAAAGCTATCAGCTGTTAAATACCTGTCATCTGAAGTGTTATTTATTTAGTGAAATGCTTGCCATTTACGAATATGGATCATCTGACAACCGAATAATGAGTATAAATAGTGAAAGTTTACTACAAAAATGGTGATTCAAATGTGGGTTTTCAATGGAACAAAATTTTCCTCAGGGGTGAAGCACATTTTTCACTCGGTGGTTACGTCAACAAACAAAATTGCTGCATATGGACCTGTAGAATCCAGAAGTGATTGTGGAAAAGCCATTGCACTCGGAAAAATTGAATTGTTCGGTGCGCATAATGGACTTGAGGTGTCACTAGGCCGTTTTTTTCCAAAATGATACTGGAGGGACCCCAAAAGATTCACTGCTGTAACCAATTTAGAGGCGGTCATTTAAATGAAATTGTATTTCCTGCATAATGACAAAGTCCGAGCATTATAATGAAATAAAAGTTTCATCGAAATCATAGCTACATGTGTGCTTTATTTAACTTTACTTGAAAACGAAAAATGAATAACCCTACATATATTTAAAAAAAAAATCGCCCCATTACAAGCCCCCTCTCTTACCTTTCATGTAAATGACCGATTTAATTTAATATTAATGGTTTCACAACTTTTAGTTGGATGCTTCAAATTGAGTCAAATTAGATACACGTTAAACATTTTGATTAATATGTTTATTTGGTCGATCTTTTCTGTCCAATGCAATGGAATGGATAATTCGGTTAGTCTATTTGGGAATGCACCCCATTTTCTTTCTGAGACCCCACTTTGGTAAATGCTTAAGGTATACTAAGGTTGACCAACTTTAGCGCAACTACATAAAAGATGTGACCCTCAAAATATGTGGGTTAAGTCAACCATTTATACATATCGATTATCTCGATAGTTTTTCAAATTCTACCAGGGATTACATAATAAACCAATACAATAAACAAAATTTTGTATTTGAAGTTAAAGGGATAAATTATGAATAAAATCAATAAATTTGTATGTGAAGTTCTGGAAGGGTTTGGCACCCGGGCAATGGGCTGCGATTTGCCAAACTTTTATTAAGTTTCATGAAGATCTACGGCAGTTATCGTGTCTACTAACCAGCCAGGCAGATGCACTAACAACGCTAAATCGACTTGGAAACCTTGAAACATATTTGGTACTTGATTCTTTAAACTTGAAATCGTTAACCGGAAGAATGAAGATATCTATCATTTGATATGGGAAAAATATAATGCACAAGAGATCAAAATTTTTCCACAAATTTTTTAGTCGGATGAGGGGTATCTATCTGTTTGGCTGGCTGACGGGCTGCTCACCTTGTAGGCATAATAACTGCCGTAAATCTTCACGAAACTTATGAAAACTTGGCACAGCCCCATATTTTGTCAGATCTTAGAAGATTGATACCCCCCATACACATTGACTTATTTTCCTATATTATATTTTTCCTTTATAAGTCTAAATTAATAGACTGCCATGACCTAGATTTTTTACCATTGTTTTAATATACAATACAATACAAGTAGCCCATTTAACCCATATATTCTTATGTTCATATCTTCTATCCAGCTGCTTTATATTAGGTCAAGTTTGATACACGTTGAAGAATTAAAATAGATCTAATTGTTTCACCGTTTCTGTTTTCTCCATTACACTCTGAGCGATTTTCCGAAGTTCAATTTTTTACCAGCAGCTCCTAATATACAGGCAGTAACAAAGTGAACTTAGAGAGACAAGTTTTGTTCTATAATTCGCTGTAAAGCTTAAGAAAATCGGACGAATAACCGCACCCCTTCTAATACGAGACAAAAAAAAAATTGGAATTTTTTTTTTTAATTTTCAACATTACCTCCAAAAATACACTTTTTCCAGCGATATATTCTGAATATAATCAATAATCCCATGCGCATCTCGAAAAAAACCGACGCCATGACCTTGTCTGCAAATGGCACCGTCTTTGCCTTCTTTAAGCACGATTAATCCATTCCAGTCTACTGCTTTGACTGTTCCTTTGTCTTTGTGATGAAGTGTGAAGTGATGGACTCATGTCTCATCTATGGTTATAAATCGACCCAAAAATTTAGCTTTATTTAGTGGATTTTCTTAATCGTGTCTGGCATGGACAGCTCAATTGGTCGACCACTACGATTTTCATCCTAGCAGCTCGTACGGCCTCGTTTAAACTCTGCTATCCAATAATTTACGGTTGTAAACGAAGGAGCAGACTCGCTTAGAGTATAATTTAGCTCTGGTAACCAATTTTTTTCCATGTTTACAAATTCACTGAAATCGATTACTTTTGATGACAGTTTTTACTATAATAAAGCTATAGAAGCTATTAAATATTGGTTGGAAAAATGTGATTATGTTAAAAAATAAAGAAAATTTCCCCCAACTTTTTTGTCCTCTGGTCGACCTAACAGACCAGTTTTAGGACCGCCCTCGTAGATTTGAAGTACGAGTAATATTGTGCATTAATTCAGAGCAATGGTTTATAAGAATGTATTGATTTATCACGCCCCTTTTGACCCTCCATTGCACCAGTGCTAAACGACTACGGGTTATAGTTATGTTTAAGTTAGTTCTCCAGACTGCAATTTGCCGTGTCAAATGAAGAAAGGACGGTTTTTATTTATATCATATACGGTAGACCGTCTAATTCATTCTGACGTATTGCACATTAATCCAGCTTTATCTCCAAGGAGTTATATTGAATTCGTTTGTTAATTTTCTGTATTCAGAGGATAAAAATATATATTTCTTGGCATATTCAAATCTCTTATATACAATTATTTTAAATTAGATTAATGAAATCAATAACCTCACGCGTAATAGGTGTTACTCTAATTCAGTTAGCATCAAGGTAATTATTTAATATCTTTTCGTCTTTAATAAAAACTTCCCCACCATCGCCAGGCAGTTCTTAATTATTGTCGTCATTTAAAAGAAATTCGTGTAACCAGCATTTAATTATAACCTGGACATCTGGTTTTGATGTTTCATAATATTTGTGCCATCATTTACTGACACCCTCATCCAGTTTCTTCTCCTCCTTGCAGGTTTGGCCCTCCTACTACCTCATTGCCCTGTGGTCGATTTCATCGAATATATGCCGTCGACACGTCTGAATGGCCGGTGCCATTATTACAGCAAAGAGGTGGGTCCATTCGCTCATTAATTCTCTGTACTAATTAAATTGAGCCCCTAAATATAGCTCCTTTTCATTGTGATTATCCATATGTGTTTCTTTTTCTGTTGATTTCTTGGCAATTTCATTTTGCTCTTGCTCTAAGTACGATAATTTCAATAAGAATTAATAGCATTAATAAGAGTAGTACAACGTAATGCCATGACAATGATTACAATCCTACATGCTCGTAGTGACTACGTAATCTGACATAATACACTATTAATTATCTTCATTGTTTTTTTTTTTTTTTTGGTTCTTTTTTTTTTCTTTCTTCCCTCTCTCGGTGTCTCTTTCACCAACTTCTTTATATGCTTCGACGTCACGACAGATAAATTCGGCGTGTACATTTGGTGCCTGGCATCCGTTGGCCGCTGAAAAATTAATGGCACTGGACATGAATGTGGCCGATGATATGTCTGTCTTTCAATTTGGCATCCTACGTATACGTCGACCGGATAAGTTGTTATGCGGCTTTAATTTCCTTGGCTATTGAAAGAAGGGACGAAATGCTGAGAAATAAGGAATTGGATGAAAGGAAACGACACAACAAAACACAACCCAACACAATAGTGGCTGCCATGACTAAGAACTCAACCTTCTTCCTTCCCAAAATGCCAATATGTGATGGATGAATAATGAATTATTTGTGAAATTATTACAAGAAATATGATGAGAAATAAAGCAACAGTTGATTGGATGAAAATAAAATGTAAACGTAATAAAATTCAATGAAATAAAGAAGATGCATAAATATTCTGGTATTATTTTAATACTCGCAATGAATGTGATGCTGTGACATAGTATATTCATTCTGATAATTTTCGTTGATTTATAGCCTTTCTGATTACAAGACAAAACAACTTTATTTCTGTGTGAGGCATGGCTAAGTAAGTACAAAACTGAATCCAAATAACACGTTGACATATAACGTACCAGCTCGTCTTAAATGACGCCTTTGGCATGAACGACTGCAGCGCCTTAAAAGTAAGTAAGACAGAAACCAAAGCTTAAAGGCCATCATGAGGTATAAATATGCCACATAAGAGGTGGCAGTAATGAAGGTTTTATGAATCGACTGCGGTGTTTTCAAATACTTTTCAACAAAGACATACGGAAAGACGCACAATCGGGCAGCTGACACAAAGATCGCTGAATATTATATGCCCAACATCATGGCTTTGAATATGAGGTATCAAGCATAATATCGTCACAGAACCCAATAAATTTGATACGATAATTGCCATAAATCCTTATAGAACCTTTTTAAACATGGCACAATCTAATAAATTTATTGATCATCAAATGTCCAAATGGCCTATATTGGTCTATACCAGCCAACACACACAAAAGAAAAGGTCGAACCAAATCTTGGGTTGGAAACATATCCAAAATAAGTATACCAAATCTAGTCAATATTAATAAATTTTTACTTGAAACAAAATTTGCGTGCATTGAAACAAAGAAAATGCGTGCATTTCGTAGTTCTCTGTAAAACCAGGAAAAATTTGATCAAGTAACCAGGCCTCTCCTGATACCTGGTCTCATACAAATGACCAATTGAATCTTTATGTTTTTACCGATCAGTTGTACCAAATTTGACCAAATATAGCAAATATTATACGTTTGGTAAACAAATATCTAACAACGAATATGGGTGACATTACTACGCCCATTCTGGTAACGCCCATACAAATTGGCCGATGTATTGAAATTTAATTTTCTCTGTAATCCCTAATTAATCACTTGAAGTTACCCAAATTCTTGTTAACTACATACACTGTTTTATCATGCCCGGTAAATTTTGAAAAAAAAACACGACTTATTTGACAGCTCCCATACAAATTTCATTGTTTAAATTATATGTTATTATATGTTTGTAATAATTGTTTTATATGTTTATTCAGTACACAGGAGGATGTAATTACGAGTGAAAATCGACTACACTGCCGCATCCCTCAGGATATCATACATAAACAATTAGTCGATTTAGGGAACATCAGAAATCCCTGTTCCCTAATGGAGAACTTCAGACAGTTGCACTTCTTTTGCTTCTTTTGTTGTGATTGGATTCAGAATATTTTTAATAAGAACATCACAATTGCTTACGCTCTTTATGGTACCACTCACAATATATATTTATTATACAGGGTAGGCCATATGAGTGTTGGCGTTTTAAATCCTCCATTTCTCGGTAACGCGCGGCGCGGGGTGGCGGGGGGATATGTTGTTCGCTGTGCCGCTTCCTGGAAATTTGCAGTGTGCATTTTGTGTCCGAGCGTATTACGAAAACAATAAATCAGTGATTACTACACGACGTTTGTATCGGCATGAACACGGTTTACACGATTTAAGTGAAGTTCCAAGCGCCAATATGATACGAAAATGGATCAGAATGTTCGAAACAACCGGCTCAACAGTACCAATTACGGTTCGTGGTTGCCCAGTTTCTGCAAGATTAGTCGACATTGTGCAGCGTGTTCGTGTTTCAGTTCAGCGAAATCCGCAACAGTCAACACGTAAGAGAAGTCAGTCTTTGAATGTCAAAAGAACAACTTTACGACGAATTTTGAAACGTGATTTGCATTTGAAGGCTTATAAGATTCAGATAGTCCAAGAATTAAAACCCGATGATCCACTAAAAACATGTGGACTTCATCGGCTAATTGTATGGGAGGTACCGAAAAGTTTGGGTTTTGCAAAAAGTAGCTAAGAAGAAGGGGCAGGGTAACGCCATCTGGTGTCATTCTCAAAACCAAATTTATTAAACGCATGAGGCCTGTCACAGTTAACTGAATTCCATTGTACTACTTAAAAGATAGGAACTGTAGAGTATGTATGGATTATTTGAATGAAAATTGAGAAGGGTCAGTGTTAATCGGTCAGTTTTGTTTTTACAACTTTTTTTACAGTTTACAATACAAAAATATTAGTCTGCGTCAGGTTTTTAGAAGCTTTACATAGACAGTTAATGACAGTTATCGCCTGCCAGCCAATCAGACAGATGGACTTCGCTCAAGCGGTTTAGAAATTCATGAATTATATTTCTCCAAGATATACTTGGTATCTTTAACGTTACCTTCCCGGTGTTATCTTTTTTACCATACTAAACAATATATACTTTCTCTCCTTCGGGAATTCAACGACAATGGTTGCATTTTTTTGGTATCTTATACCTGTTTCGCCATACAAATGCTATCTGGTATACGCTAACGGCTATAATTTTACACGCTAAGCTGAATGGGGATAAGTTGTATAAAAAAGTAGTAGAAAAGTATGGAAAATAACAATGCGACCAAGTTCTCCTACGCAAAAGTAAACAAAGAAGTTAAAGAAGAAGGACAACGTCAAATAACGCAAATACAAGTTGTTAATGTTTTTGCGAACATCAGTTGGTGCATTTTGTAAAAGATGACTACCTAAAGAGACAGCAGGACATTTCACATTTATGTATGGCAAGCACAAGCAGCACAACCATGGACGTAGAGGGTGCATACCGGAATCATTTTTGGTCCGGTTTGGAAGCGATTGGTGGCTACAGTGGTGGTGTGTTATCTATTAGCACAGACCTAATGCGTTCCAATTCAATTTTAATTTGAATTTATTAATGGCGGAAATAATAAGTTAAGTTTATTTTATAAATGGATGATAAAATGATTACAAATAATAAATAAACATTAATCATCAAATTTATTTTACATATGGATGATAAAATGATTACAAATAAGAACAAAACAAAATCAATAAACTTTTTATAAATAGCAATGCTGCCAAGTTAATTTTGCTAAGCGCCGATGCGTTTTTTTGATATCCTGTACCGTTACCCTATATAGGATACAAAAAAAAAACGCAACCAATTTAAACTGTTTATAACAGAACCGCCATCTCTCCCCAGCATCTGTGGTTATTAAATCTCCATATTGCACAAATATTGGCGAGCACAAATTTCGCAGAATGAATATAAGATTGTCATTATATGAAAAAGTTGGGTGTACACATAAACACACATCTCAAATCCAATTTATGACCTGTTCTTTACAACAATAGCTTACCCCCACCGATGATGATCCATCACGACGTTCTCAATTGTCTTGTGACTGCATTTCAATTAATTGTAATCCATAATACGGATTATAAATGAAAACGTATTGCAATAAAAAAGGGAACAAAAACGCAACGCAATCGTTTACTTCTGTACGCTCAAATATTGCGGAAGTTTTATGGAGATAATAAAAGAATCAAACAAAACATTTTCAGAACGTCGAACATGCACCAGCAGTGAATCTACTTCCTCTATTTAAAGCTTATATATTTATTAGGGACACGAGTTTTTCTTTGTATTTGGAATATCATTACAATTAATTTGTATCCTCTTGTTTTGGCTGCTGCTAGCTGTCAGTGTCATCCAACCGAAACAGTGCATAAAATTCAGACGTGAGGGCTTTTTCTCTGTGCCAACAGGTGCAAAGTAATCGCAGACAATGGATTGGCACAATTGGAGGATGACAGCAGATTCATCATCACGAATTGGATTCCAACAATGACATCATTGAAATTTCTTCAGAATCACATTTATTTGTTTATAACTATTCACTGTCTTTTGTCTTTTGTGTCGCTAAGTCTTTGTTAAGCCAGCGAAGTTCAAGTTCAATAAAAAAATATAAATGAATTTAAATGTAAAAGTCGATTTGATCATGTTATATTGATATTGATATTTCTGGAACCGCTATTGATGTACATATATCATAACATCTTTGTTGGTTTGAGCAGCGGGAGAACCGAAATCTTCTGCAGGGTGTGGAACGCACTTGAAGATATTTAGAAATTGTAGAATCGCTACGATCCAACCAGGCTGTGAAAGGTTTCAGACGCAACAATGTGTCAGGTAACAGGAGTTCTTTAACTAATGTGCCTTAGCACAGTTTACAATATGTTTGTAATAATATATTTAATATTATTATAAGTGAATACTAAAACGAGTTTTTTTTTTTAATTTTTGGAATTACAGAGTAGCTATAGTACAATCAATCCGACATAAGACCTAATAAAATATCACTCATTTCAAATACAAAATACTTCTGCCGGGTGAACTAACTTATTCATACCCTTACCCAACATCCCTTTGCATTACTGCAAAAACATGTGCTTTTATCAAATAATATTATGCGAGTTAATACTCAATAAAAGAAGCTTAATCAAAATTTTCTGAATTTTCTGCTTGGAAAATGTGAAGTATTTTTTGTCAAAAGCGCACTAATTGTGCTACAATAAGAAATTGAAGTAACTGTCTTTTTAATCAACGTCTTTAATTAATTTTTTTTTTTACTGTATGGAAAAGTCAATTTTATTTTATACATCTAATTGATTTTATAGATGATAGGCAGACCTGGTCAGAAAATTTTTCATTGCGGCCTGAACGGTTGAATTACTGTTTTAATGATTTTGTTTCTTGGGTTTGTTTTGTACTCTTCTGACTTGACATAACCTCGTGTAAAAGTCTAAAGCAATTAGGTCAAGTCGCTTTGGGGCCAGCGAAAAGTGGAGTTTCTTGATATTAATTTGTTTGGAAATTCTCATTGGACCTCCGCCGTAGCCGGTCTAGCTATGTGTGCAGTTAGTCCATTTTGCTGGAACCAAATGCTGTTGAAACGGATATGTTTTCGGTGCAGTTCTGGGTAAAGAACAATTCCTTCAACATCTTTAAATAACGGTCCCCATCGACAGTTACTGTTACACCATAACATGATTCGCTCGCCACCCTGTATACATGACACGAAAAGAGTTGTGGCAAAGCATTCCATTTTCATTCCCAGAACTAAGATTATTAAACTCCTGATAATTGTTTAATTACAACTAATTTTGCGCACATTAATCAAAGATGTGAAACCAATAAGGTTTGGTTTCAATAAGACAGTTTAGTTCTAACTGGGGCGCGGCCATCAAATCAATTTTTCCAAGCATTATAATGCTTGGTATGCCAGTCAATTTGTATCGAAGATACCAAAAGGGATGGGATAATGTCAGTTTCGAAAAAAATACATCCCAGTAACACCTCCAGACCATAATGTACACCGAAAACAGTCACTTTTTTCGGATGCAATGGATTTTCCACAATCACGTCTGTGTTCCATGTCCGAGCCCTATAAATGATAATTTTGCTTATTAACCTAACCACCGAGTGGCAAATGAGCTTCATCGCTGACGAAAATGTTGTTCGATTGACAACCCACATTTGAATCACCACTTTTGTAGTAAGTTTTAACTATTTTTACGCGTTCTTCGGTTGTTAAACGGTCAATATTCGTAAATGGCAAACCCTTCACTTAATAAATAATACTTAATATGACGGGTATTTAACAACTGACAAGCTAGAACTACCAGCGGTTTAAAACCATTAAATGGATCACCTTTTATGAAACATATTAAATAAAGTAAACGTATA
>JAHXMU010000689.1:439524-451938 GCA_019455685.1 Philornis downsi | reverse complement strand
TAAATGGATCACCTTTTATGAAACATATTAAATAAAGTAAACGTATAGATTAAATCCTATATTTGTTTCGTAGATGTCAGATATTTTACAAAGAATAATAAATCAAAACACAAATGGAAAGAAACTTACAATACTGCAGCCCGGTTTCAAACCGGTGGCTTGAAACCAATATATGGATAACCCTTTATGAAACATACTAAAGTAAGTAAGCATGTACATTGAATACAACATTTGTTTCGAGAATACCAGATGTTTTACAGAGAATTGTAAATCAAAATACAAATGGAGACAAACTTACGATAGTGCAGCCTACTAATTACTGAGAACAGATTTCGGGAAATCGTTCAATTTTTATGGGATCCATATTCGTAAATAGCAAACCCTTCACTAAATAAATAACACTTCATATGATAGGTATTAACCAACTGACAAATCTTACCAAACCGGTGGTTTGAAACCACTAAATGGATAATCCTTTATGAAACATATTAAACAAAGTAAACATGTACATTAAATCCGATATTTGTTTCGGGGATTTCAGATGTTTTACAGAGAATTATAAATCAAAACACAAATGGAGAGAAACTAACAATACTGCAGCCTACTTATCACTGAGAACAAATATCGGGAAATAGCTCAATTTTTATGGGATGCAGGCGGTCCGTGTTATGTAGCCCGCTATGGTTAGTGCACGCGACTATCGTTCGCATATTTGCGGGTTCAATCCCCAATACAGCCACCTATGGGTATTTAGTGGATCAACCAACTAGTCTAGGAAATGCTTCTCAAACTGTGCAAAGCCACTTTGCGAGGAGGTCCACAGATAAAAGAGAATTTGTTTTAGAAAAAAAACCATTTCTTACATAGATTGAATCTGCCTCCAAGAAAATTTGATTTTTTTTTTTAATTTTTCAACAAGTTTACAATTTTCTCTTTAATTTAATAATATACGAGTATACGAGTAGCTGACAAATGTGGGAATTAACTATTTCAGGTACATCTTCAGTGGACTACTGTGGGCGCGGCTATTGAAAAATAACTAAAAATTAAAAAAGATGAATCGACTAATGTTTTTAATTTTATTTTAATATTAACAAGCCCACTTATGTGAATATGAGTTGGTATATCGTCCTTGACATTGTAAACCGCAAACGGGAAAATTTTCCATACGTACAAGGACCTTGTTCGATATCTAAAAGCAACACATAGAAAAGGAATTGACAATATTAGTTCATATGTATTTTATTGACACCGCTTTAATAGAGGTGTGGAACTTGAGAAGATTACTTTGTGTCTGCGCGAAGTGACATATTGGCCTCGATATTGTGAACGCAATTCTTTGTCGTGGATATTCCATATAAACTATGGCACTATCGAATTTGTTGGCACCTGTCCACTTGTTGTATGCTTACATTTCGTAAGCTTCACCGTCACAGTATTTAAAAATATGTATATATTATTTCGTATTAATTAAATCGACAAAAGCACATTACCAATCATTCCAAAGGACCACATGTTGGATTTACTTTTTTTTATTATTTCTTGGGCGTGTTTCATTTTAAACAATCACAAACAGCTAATATTAACTCTTTATAGTGCGATTAAGCAGAAGCATCAAACTGCTGCCCTCGATAGTAAACATTAAACGGTGCATTTTATACCACAAAATACGTCACCATCTCTTATAAACGTATCATTTGTGTTGATTATAAAATGTTAACCTTATAATGAAATGAAATTATTTTTCATTTGATGATTGGAGAAAATTTCGGCAAATGCTTTTTGTGTTTCAGCTTTTTATATTTATTTCTTTTGCAACGTTCATTGACCACAAAACGTGATCAAAATAATAAACGGAACGTGATCCGAAAAATGTGTTGTTGTATTTTTTTCCGGAATATTTGTATAAATATTTTGAGATTTCATCACGCGATTCGTTTGTTTTCAACACAACAAATATTCAACATCACACCTAAGACGTAGCAGTTTGTTAGCTTTTTTCTAAGCAGGGAAATCGCTCATATTTTAAAGTTTTCAGTCATATAGAACGATTTTTGGCTATTAAGAGGTAGGTTTATAACAGATAAGGTGGAGAGCAATACAATTAGTAAAATGAACGTTGGCATTTGTGGCACAAGTGGCGATAATAGCTAAGAAATAAATATGTATAAAAAAATATATCCCAATTGGTATACAAAATGTTTTCAATTTCATGCTACTGTAGCAATCAGACAGCTAATGACAGCGCACTCAGTTTTTGACAAGCCTCAGTCTGCTATATTGTTTACAAGCTAGTGGTAGCATATCGTTTTCAGTCGCAGCTAAAAAAAAATAATCGGAATGGTATTCAACTATAGTATGCAACTATGTAGTATTTGGCTGAAAAATCACAACAAGCCATTGTTAATAACATTATCATACGAACAACATGTTTGTACACCGGGCCATTACACGTTACAATAATACTGGTAGCATCAAAATCCGGTATAGAGGTGGACATCCAAAATCAGCAAGATCGACAGAAATGGTTCGAAAAGTGAGTTCAGCGTAATCTGCTGCAAAGCGCATTTATAGACATATTATAAATCGACATAAATATAATTTTTAATGTACCAACAGCTTCGATTCACTCACAAAATGATCAGAAGATGGACTTGTCGCGGAGTGCAAAACATGTCATTCTTACAGATGATTACTGAACTTTTACTCCAACTAATCAAAAAAGACTTTCAATTTCAAAATGTCAGCTTGACCTAACAATTAAAAAAAGAATTTTTTGACATTGTGACTCAAAACTAATTCGTTTTGTTTGCAGTTTTTATTTCTCCACTTCCATTTGCAAAACTAATTTTACTGAATGCCTCAGGTTTATTAGATTACACTAAAATATACCTATTGGTTACGATAAGAATTTGGTTATACAATAGTTATCATCTATTTCATGGTAGATTTAAGAACGAATCGTGCTGAAAATGAACCATATGGGGCTGTCGATTTGTTGAAATCGCCGTACAGGATATGTTTCGTTGTTTGTGAACGCGATGTTATTCTATGAGGATTACGACATGTGATTTGGTTGAGTCCATATTTTGTTGTAGCTCCCACATACGAAAAAAAAAACGCAAACAAATTTTCTTTATTTTTCAACATAATCTCGTTTTAGTTCGATACACTTTTTCCACCGATATTCAATAGTTTCTATACTCTGTTTATAGCAAGAAATGTCAAACTCCTTAAAATAGCACAGATCCCACCTCTTCTTTGTTGGCAAATCTTTTATCACCAAGCTATTTTTTAACGTTGGAAATAGAAAATAGTCTGAAGGGGCTAAATGTGACGAATAACGTCCGTGATGAATCAATTCGAGCTTTAGTTCATTAATTTTGACCATCACAACAGTGGATGCGTGATCTGGAAAATTGTCTTGATGAAACAACATTCTCTTTTTTGCAAAATACGGCCTTTTTTCCATAATTTCATCACCTAAACGCTGCAATAAATTAGCATAATATACTGAAGATAACAGAATAACAGAAAAACAGGCTCCATAACCTTGATTGTAGAGGGAAACGTTGGACACGATTCCCCCATTTCAGTTCCACACAGTTCCTTTGTCTCAGTGGTGAAGTGTGAAGTGGTGGACACATTTCTCATCCATGGTTATAAATCGATGCAAAAATTCGTCTATACGAGTATAACGATGAAACGTCACCAAACACTCTACTGAAACATCTTTACGACGCAGTTTTTGACCTATTGAAAGTGAGGCACCCATCTTGCGCACAGCTTTCTCATCTTCAAATCTTTGGCACTTTTTTGCACTTTTTGAAATTCCTATCATTTCAGCTAACTCACGCACCCTTAGCTGACGATAATCAAATACCATTTTGTGGATTTTCTCAACCATGTCTAGCGTGTACACTTCAAAGGATCGTACGGCGTCGTTTAAGCCCTACTACCCAATATTTTACAGTTGTAAACGAAGGAGCAGACTCTTATAGAGTAGAATCTAGCTCGATTTTAATATTGTTTGGACTGAGACTTTTAAATAGAAATATCGAATTACATAACCGTGACCAATTTTTTCCACGTTTACAAATTCACTGAGATCGTTTATTTTTGATGACTCAAATAGAAATATCACCTGCCACTTTTTACCAAAATAATTTTTTAGACTACTGATCTGCACGTCAATTCGGTTAATTGTGTGGGACGCTTCTTAATTTAAGCGGTTCGACCTCTTTCATGCTTCGCGTTAGTTTGTATCGGAGGTACCAGAATGGATGCCGCCAAGGACTTCGGTTTCATACTGAGACCTTACTTTGGCAAATGCTAAACGTGTGCAAGTTTGACAAAACTTTATGCAATCGATTGGACGATGTAAAACCAAGAAGAAATATGAGTTAAATCCGTCATTTTTGTGAGTGATGCCACAAGGGTTGGGGTTAATCGGTCGATTTTTTTAAATCTTACCAGGAATTATGAAATAATGCAAGGGACAAAAAATTGTGTAAAACGTTATAGAGAGGAAATTGTAATTTGGAAAGTCGATTAAATAAGCCCACTTTCAATCCCCGGCTACAATCTAAAAAATTATTAAGCTGTACGTTTTAAAGAATTCCATAAAGATTTGGTACAGTTACCGTGTCCACCAGCCAGCCAGACAGGAGGACATCGCTTAATCGATTTCAAAAGTCACGAAACGCATTTGGTCAAGAAATACTTTAGTACTGTAGACGCCACGTCTCTCTGGGTGGTACATTTTTTACCATAATTCCCCCTATTGAACGTTTAATCACTCCATCAAGTGAAAGTATAATAAAAGTTTCTAAGTTCGTTCAAATGTTAAATAAATAGTAAATAATTCAAAAATTTTTCAACTTCACTGCTTCAACCACTGATCCCATCCAAATGGTAATGGTACTTTAACAAGGACCAGAGTTTTTTTTTTTTTGTTATAAAATTCAATTTTTATAAACCTCAAGTAAGTAATTTAGAAGAATTTCCGCAATGATGTTTTACCTTTAACTTTCAAATTTATATTGTTTAGGGACTGTTTTTCATCGAACGTTGGAAAAACAATTCGAAACAAATTAAATAAAAGATAATAAATAATAAAATAATAAATAAAATAATAAATAATAAAATAATAAATAAAATAATAAATAATAAAATGCTAAATAAAATAATAAATAATAAAATAATAAATAAAATAATAAATAATAAAATAATAAAAAAGGTAATAAAAAAGTAGCTATGGCCGATTTTCAATTTGAAATTTAAATTTTTTTATATAAAATTCACATTAAGTGGTAAATTTTTAAAATAAAATAGAAAAACATGAAAAGTTTTTTATTTATGTATGTGTTTTTTTTCAAATAAATTATTTACAAAAAACAAAACCGGTTCGATAGTGATTGTGATTTTTCATTGAAATCTCATACAATTTAGATTTAAATTATATATATATATTTTTTTTTTTTTTGATTACTTTAATTAGATACCTTTTGGACACATCTGTAACACCAGTCAAAATTCCTATAAGAATATTCGTGAAAAAAACGTTTAATTGTCGTTACAAATTCCACGATTATTTAACATCACTTCACATGCATCCACAAACATTTGATTTTGAAAATTTATTCATTAATCACCCACAAAACGACACCGAATTTGAGTTATGGCGAAATAACAAGATTGTCATCGCACTTCCCAGGCTTCAAGTAATTTCCATCATGTGCAAATAATGCTTCATTGGAACTCTTTAATCAGCTCAATCTGACACTTGTGGTTATGAAGGGTTTTCATATCTTCTCGATTAGGCTTTCAAGAGGTGGCTGCCACAAGTACTGCCACTTGTAACAGTACTACTACTACTGTTTTGTTGTTCCTTAAGTCTCTCAACATAGTGGCTGTTAAGGTTGTCGTCTCCTTTGAGCAATTTCACTTGTCTGCCGACAGAAGAGGCTTTATTGCTATTGTTGTTGTGCAGCGTGATTGCAGTGACTGTCAGAGATTCCCAGATGTAATAAACTCTTTTGTTATGACCAATTTGTAGTTAACGATGGATGCATTTAACTCAAGTATCATCATCTTCAGCTCCTCCATCAGTGATTTTTACATGGTTTTTGTTTCCGTAAGCTGATGAATGACAACTAAAAGTTGACGAGAAAAAAACGCATCATCCAAAGTGAATAAAACAGTCAAACAAAAACAATGAACAAAAAGATAACAACACACAATTCAATTAATACATTATAGCCATATTTCGAGCATGAAACAAAGGAATCCAGCACTCAGCTTCCTTCTCTTCAACACTTGATCACAAGGTGCACGCACTCGCACCAGGAAGATGCCAATAAAAATAAACATAGCCTGGCTAAGTCGTGAGGATCACTGGCCCATAATAAGCAAAAGTATAAAATGGATTGACCTTGTGCAAACTTCGTCTTGGAAATGGCAGAGCCACCTTAAATAGGCAGTGCTATAAACAATATTAATATAACATAAAATGATGCCAATGATGTGGAGAATAAACATATCTTTATTACGGCTGCAATGGGGATTGTGAATGACTAAGATTGCATTCACAACCAAGGGGTGGTAATCATAAAGAATTTTACACGTATATTAGCAGGAAGAGAAACCCTAACTACGTTAACAATTATTTGGCTAATCCAACGAGAAAAATTAAGAGATTTCGAATATGGCAATGAGAATATTTTAAAAACAGTTCTTGCTTGTTTATATATGAAATCGATAACTGAGATATGCTTGAGCTATGGATGCATATCTCAATTAATTGCCCCGAAATTTGATAGGTATTCAATAGACCACACCACTCTCCGGACTTTAATGCATTCAAAAATGCCTTCCTTAGACGATAACTGTAGTTTACGAAATACGAGATTACAGTGGAAAAATTAAATTCCAATAAATCGATAAATCGATTCTACTCTCCAAAAGGAGAGTGGCAATGCCTTCCATTTTCATTCCGAAATTTTAGTTCATCAAAATGTGTCAGCCAATTTGATTTAATTTATCGCCACTAAATTAAAAATATAAGTTATAGTAAAAAGAAACTCATTATTTGTCCCTGATGTTGAAGTATTTATTTGGCATAATTAGAATGATCCAGAATCCAGGAACTTTGAAGATAATTCCATTATGCTTTTCTCATAGAGACCTTCGCCACTACTGGCAAACCGCTGGGGAAGTTGATTTCCACAAGCTTCTCTTTGTCGCGAATTCATCAGCAGCAAAATCGAATTTGGCACAGTTAGAATGATCCAGAACCCAGGATTTTTGAAGATAATTCCATGATAACTTTCTCATAGAGACCTCTGCCCCTACCGGCAAACCACTGGGAAAGTTAATTTCCACAAGCTTCTCTTTGTCGCGATTTCTTCAGTCTCAAAAGCAGGAATAAGTGGTAGTCTCTTGAGGCTATAAGTTAGATGCTTAAGAAACTCCTAACCAATACCCCAGAACTTTTGTCGTGTTGCTATCGATGAGTGCGGCTTAGCGTTGTCCTGATGGAATACAATTGTTCTCGTATCGATCAAAACCGGCCGCTTCTAGGCGATTGCTTCCTTCAAATTGCGCAATTGTTAACAAAAAAAGGTGCAAATTAAGAAATAATCCATACTGGAGCAGATTATAGTGATTTGATTCCTTGTTAATCGTACCAAATACGTAGCAAACCCTTCCTGACCGTCAGTTCTGATCTGACCAACAATTACGCCAGCTCATCTCAATTCACCCACGACCATTTTCACTTCACATTGTCGTAAGTGACCCACTTTTCATTACTAGTCACCATCTGCTTCAGAATTAGATCCATTTTGTTGAGATTTCGCAGTCAGTTACAGATGGAAACATGTTGCTTTTTTTTTGCATTAACCCGTGTGACATACATCAAGCTTCCTGATATGCGCAGTCTTATTCAAGTGGTTCCAGATGGGTTTTTTGTGAAATGTTTACATCCAGGGCAAACGAAACTTGACGGTTTCCTTTAAACGAATGACATTTTAGGTAATCGGCATTCCAGAGCGAAACAAAACCAAAATTTCGCTTGAATAATTGCAAAATAAATAATAAACACTGTTTACATTTTCAGCGGCTTGGCTTTCTTGTACACTTTTATGGGAGAAAAAGTGTGAAATGTGACTTATTTTCTCTTTGCTAGTACCTATCTTTGGAGCGCGAGCGCGAATAATACCGGCTTATTCAATCACTAAGCTGTCTGAGTAGTTTTTTAGGTGCGAAATTTTATATTTCTAACGCCATAAAGCGTAACGCAATCGCATTTATACAACGGGAGAAACAGATTACTAAAGCCATCTATTGGAAAAATATTGCGCTTATTTTTACTATGTTTTTTATGGGGTGTACTTACTTGATAACTTCTGGGGGTGTACTTTCTCAATTTTTGCGAGAGAATTATAAGCCAATGCAATAGAGAAAAATCTAATTAGATGTTACAGAGCGAAGATTGAATTTCTGAAAATTAATCAATTTATGTGGGAGGTACCTCAGGGAAAGGTGTGGCAATACTATTCATATTCACTTTGACACCACACTTTTGAGGAAAGCTCAAAGTGCACACACTTGGTTTTATTCAGACATCTAGAAAACAAAATTGAGCATAAGCATATATAGGTTAAATTGGTCATTTGTATGAAATATTCTAGAATGATTATTAATTATAGGTCGATTTGTTCAATTTCTGCTATAAAAATATTGGAGAAAAATGTTAATCGCTGTGTTCTACGAATGTGCAGTCACTGGGTAGAAATTTAAATTTCACAAAATCGGTCAATTTTTATGGGAATTGTTAGAAAGTGCGAATCAAATCTTTGATTGTGATGGGGCAAAGTAGTGGACTACGCTGAATTTTAGGAAATTTTGTAAAGATTTACTACAGTTGTCATATTTACCGTCCAACCAACAAGGAAACTTAAAGAGCCATGAACTAAAATTGGCCAGAAGACACATATTAAAACCCTTTATTGTTTTTGCCTTATCAAATAATATCTAACTTTCTTATTTCAGATGAGGATATAACTTGGCGAAGCCTCACAGTTTGCTACATCCTAACTGGGGATTGAAAATGGGCTACATGGACCCTTTCCCTTCGGTACCCATACAAATGACCCATTTATTTTCAAGTGGATACATCTTTAATTAGTTACACTGAATGTTGAAATGAAATTTGATTGAGAGTTGAGCGTTTAGCAAATCCCAGTTTCAAAATGATGCACAATTTCTGGTAGCTCCAGTACAAATTTGGCCGATTTTCCGCAATTCAATTTTTCGTTCAACTTCTTAATTCTTACGTTGCAGCAACATACATTTTTTGTCCTTTGTATTATTTTCCATTTCTGAATAAAATTTGAAAACATCGACTAATTAGTCATGCCCTTCTGGATTTACCAAGTACTGCAAAACAATAAAATGAACAAAATTTTAGGTTGCTGCCGTCCATGAATTAGGAATTACAAGGAAAGAATTTAATTTCGGAAAATTCTAATTATGTGGAAAGTGCCAGAAGAGACGGGACATTGCGGTTCGTTTTTATTCTCAGATACCACCGTAATTTAGTGCAGCTGTATGGAAGATATAAATCTAAGAATAAATAGTTAAATCGGTCATTTGTATGGGAAGTATCAGAAGGGGCATGGTTTTACCAAAAAGTATAGAGGAAACCAATGGACAAATATTTATGAAAATCGGTCAATATGTATGAGAAGTACCAAAAGAGATGTGATAATATGGTTTATTTCCATTCTTAAATACAGGGTGTCCGTCGGAAAGGTATACTACTTTGTTTGTTTATAATTTTTGGTTAATTGAAAGTGAATGGATCTTATACTGATAAATGTTTTATTTAATGTCGGTATGTATGAAATACAATAAATGTCCGCCTCTGTTAGCCTCAGAAATGTGAGCCATTTTGATCATATTTTTCATTACAGTCTAACACATTTCACGCGATATTTCATTAATTTCATCACGAATATTTTGTTTGAGTTGCTCAAGCATTTCTGGTTTGTTTGCATAAATCTTGCTTTTCCGATATCCCCACAAATAGATGTCCGGATCAGTCAAACCAGGCGACTGTGGAGGCCAATCAACATCACCATGTCTTGAAATAACTTGTTGTGGAAAGAGGTCTCGCAGTAATTCCATTGTAAGCCTGGCTGTATGCGATGTGGCATCGTCTTGTTGATACCACATGTTAATCAAGCCCAAAGAATGCAGTTGTGGCGGTAAAAAGTTTTCAGTCATATCACGCCGTTACGCCGTCTTCAGTTTCAAAGAAGTAAGGTCCAATGATTCCTCCTGACCAAATTGCACACCAGACTGTCAGTTTTAATGGATGCAAAGATGACTGATGAATAGTTTGAGGGTTTTCCATTGCCCAGAACCGACATATCACATATCCATTCAAATGGAAATGTGCTTTGTCACTCATTATGATTTATGGTCTTGTGGAACAAGCTCTTGTGTCAACTGATTCTTAAATGGAAATAAATGCAAATCCTTGTGCAAAATTGTGGCCAAAGTTGTTCTTTGAAGACCACGCTCCAGAGCACGGCGTCGAATTGAGGTTGATGGATTGTTTTCAACACTTTCTTGAGCAGCAGTAATGTTTTCAGCCAATCCTGCAGTACGTTGTGGTCAATGCTTGGCCCTATCAGCTACAGATGCTTTTTCTTCGAAATCATTCACTATACGATAAATAATGCGTCCTGTTGGCACGTTGTTTCTCCCAAAAATTTCACGTACTTTTCTCACCGTCACAGTAATCGATTATTGATGTTGATAAAACGTTTTAACGATTAAAACACGTTGGTTTATCGAATATTTTTCCATAATAAATTTGCAACGTCTCTACTTCACGACTGCCAAATATGAATTGTCAAGACTAAAAACGAAGTAATATACCTTCCCGATGGACATCCTGTGCTATCTTTGCAACATTTTAATGCGAATCAAATTTGATCGAATTTAGTACAACCGGACACGACATATAAAGCTAAGAATATATGGGATAAATTAGTATTTGCAAGGGAAATATCAGAAGGGGCGTGGTTAATTAACCGATTTTTTAGATTTTACAAACAAACCAAGACCAAAATGACCCAAATTACGGATATAAACCCAAATCACTGCGGGCTACGAGTTAACAGTTGCAGGGGAAAAATATAATCTAGGAAAGTCGATTAATTTGTTTGAGAAGAACCAGAACAGTGACCTAATATAGTTTATGTATAGGTACAATCCCCGGCTAGGCTCTGGCAAAATATTAGACTATGCCAAGCTTTAGGAATTTCCATACCACAATTATTATGCGTATAAATCCTTCAGCAAGGCTAACAGCTAAACAATCAATTGAGGGACTTAAGAAGTCATGAAACACATTCGGCAAGTGGTACTTGGAAGCCTGACCGCTTTCTTATATGTGTTATATTTTTACCGCACCAAATGGTATTACACGTATACCTTCATTCCTTCGAGTGAAGCTATTAAATATATGTTTTTGCAATAGATTGGCTAATCCAAAGAATAATTTGGAAAAATTTTACCATTTGAAACAAACGCACATTTGAATTAAATTATTCAGTTATTTTCACTTAAATGATTTGGTTACGATTTGGTACTTAACTGCGCAAAGGATTAGCAAACAGTGCAGTTAGCCGGTCACTCACCTAACAACATATTTCAAAATCTTGTCTACTGTAATCGTCTCATGCACATCACTGACTCACTCAGGCATTGCAGTTCATCCCTTGCCAACCGAATACAATAAAATGCAATATCAATGTTGTAATTGACCATTCAATGGAATCAATGAAATGTTCAGTAAACAAAATCAATATTTACATATTTAATAAACAAAATCCATTTAATGGCTCAGCCAATGAAGGTTAACAATCTTAGATGCAAAGATTCAATTAGGTGTGGTTTGTCGTTTGTTTTGTTCCTTCTTCGAAATACAGAATACAGATCGTTATGAAAAACAAAAGACTGCTTAATTGGAAATCAACACCCACTCATTGGTTGAGCAGCCATCTGAACACCTCATTGGAATTCCTTCAATTTTGTATAATTCTTTTAATCTTTTGCAATAACTTATGATCCCTGTTGCAGGATTTTCAAGTCTTACAAATAATTTTTCAAATTTATGGTTTGAAGTCGACCAAAATATGTCTGTAAAGAAATTCTTCTGGCTTCTGTCATTTTTGTCTTTCGAAAATTTTATAAATTTTCTGTTGGGGATGGTTGAATTTACACCGTAAGACAACTGTCTGTGTGACTGATGCCTTTTGTGGTAAAATATTTCGTTAAGAAAAAATTAAAAAAAAAAGAAACACAAATTGAATTTATTTCCAAATACGGCAGTCGCAG
>JAHXMU010000689.1:414695-432963 GCA_019455685.1 Philornis downsi | reverse complement strand
TGCCTTATTATCAACAATTGAACCGTCTGACGGAAGCAGTCTCAAAAAAATTGTCCATCAAGACAACGCCAGACCATCCACATCAATAGGGCCTCACCAGAAGCTACGGAGGATTTACGCCCACCCCTGTAATCCTTTAGTAGCATTACTGGACCCTAATGGAATGCGATCATTTATTATCCCATGATCAATAACAGTTTTGAATTGTTACGCTGACTTAGCATACACTTTGACTTAAACTGCATACATTTTCTGTTATAAATCGTTTTTTTTTTAGAAGAAAAAAAAATTGAAATATGAGTCAACTCAAAATTGATTTTGATTCAAATTTTTAGATTTGTTCGAAGAAAATTCCTTTAAACAACGTTGGACATGCTAAAAAAAAAAAACCATAAAAAAAAATCTGCTACCGCATCCAAAATGTAAGACCACATTTCATTTTAAATTGCGCTGGCACATCGAATCTCCAAATAGTTTTTTTCCTAAGTTGGCTGATATGATATCCTTGCCAAATCTGACGTTATAAATGCCATTAGTGTTTGAGATATTTTAAATATGTGGCTTTGCTATGCAAAAAAATTCATTAAAAGCATTAAGAATACTGCAAAAGACCTTAACTGAAAAGATTTTGTCGCAAACAAGTGTTTACAAGTGCAGTAAACAGTTCCAAGAGAAGACTGAAGACGAGGAGTGCCCTAGGAGACTATCAACATCTACCAATGAATACAACATCCAACATATCCTAGATTTTACGCTCAATAATCGTTGGTTGGCAATTAAGGACACTGCTGATGATGCTGGCATTTCAAAATGAGCCACCATATTTTCTAGTTGTTAGAGATGTTAGTTAGAGATGATTTCTGGCTACCTGCACGTTACGAAACGGACTATTGCTGATGATGAGATGTCGATCTGTGCTTAGAATCCAGAAACCAATCCAGGGAACATCATGTTACAAGTTAAAGCAAGAACGAATTGATCGCTTAAAAATCGAGGTTATCCCACAATTTTCTTCCATTATCGTAGTTTCTTGTATTAGATGCTGGGTCAAATAGTCAACAAGAAATATCATTTGAGTATTATCGTCGTGAAAAACTATTCGCAAGAATTTGTGAGCAGCAAACTCTTGTTTTTTTGCACTACGTTTTCGTCAAAGATGCAACTAACATTCCTCCATAATCACCGTGTTCGCTTGTGTAGCCATGTGACATCTGACTATTTCCTAAACTCGGGGACACCATTTTGAATCAATTGAAGAGATTCAATATGAATCGTAGCAAGTTCCACATCGAAAAATGATGATTTTGACATAAGAGCATTGAGTCGAAGGGGAATGCTTAGAAGACAACGAGATATAGTTGAACGAATAATGACAACATTTTTAAAAAAATATAAAAAAGTGGTCTTACTTTTCGGACGCAGTAATAAATGTTATTTGTATTTCCTTGATTCAATACAAAAAAGTACACATTTCAAATTTTAAAACTAAAATATTTTACAGGAATACCGAAAAAGTTTAAAAGGTAACGCTTTTACTGGAAGGCATTTAATCTTCCACGACACTTCTGCTGGCTAGTTTTGGATGTCCTTTATTAGGGGCTAATACAAATCATAATTCATTGGCTTTACGTAGACAAGAAATCGTATTATATCTGAGTGAAAAATTCGAAAATTATATTAGAAAACTTTGCCTATAAACATGCAGCGCTTCGTGCTAACAGCATTGATGCTAAACAAAAAAAACAAATTCCCTTGCATATAATGAATGAGACTTGGGAGAACTTCTATTTTTAAACTCACTCAAAGGGATTTATAGTTTAACGAAGATTCCGAATGTCACAGTTTGAGAAGCATTCACGGGTTGAACTCGCGATCATGCGAACAATAATCCGTGTATTAACTATCGCATCACGATCGGTTACAATCGTACAGGTCCGAAATAAGAGTTTGGCCGTAAGTGAGCAGCTCCTAGTAGATCTTTCCCTGGTAATACCACCAAATATAACAAAATCTTTCGACACTGAACTTTTGGCCACCATTCACACCGGCTCACCACTTTTCGACCAAGACCATAGTCGTTTAACGTCACCGTAATTGATAAAGTTCTCATCACCCATTACTCCGTTGTCTGAATGAAAAAATAATATGCGCATAAGCTCACTGAATGTGCGAAGCTCTCCCATGTTTCATTCATTAGATGCATGAGCATTTACTTTGCCTTACTATCAACAATTGGACCATCTGACGAAAGCAGTCTCAAAAAAATTGGCCATCAAAGCAACGCCAGACCATTTACATCACTAGGGCTTCAGTAGAAGCTACGGAGGATTTATTAGGTGGATGTTGTGCATTCAACTTATAGTGCGGACTTAGCACTAAGTTATTATCATTTGTGCCTGTATATAACGAATGAATTTGCTAGGACCTGGAATACCTGACAAAACTACGTCAAGTAAAGGCTTCAGTGTCATGCAAAAAATAATAGATTTCTTTTTACTACACCATATATGTTGTCAACATTTATTTTTACTAATTACTGCTATACAATTTTCAAAAAAAAAGAAAAAAAATGTACGCGAATACATATTTCTCCTGGCGAAGCCGAAAAGTTGAATAGTCGTAAAATACTCTATATTGAAGAATACAAGTAACGAGTGAGCCATAAGGGTGTTGGCGGTTTAAATATTCAATTAAAAAAAAAACAAAAAACTGCGAAACATACAAAAAATATGTTTGTAATTTTAAAAAGTAGAAGCATGGGAATTTTTAAGACTTAAAAATAATGTTGTCCAAATGGCTTCCCTCGGCTGCTTGACACTCTTGGAACCGAAGTCGCAAATTTTCGAAAACTCGTTGAAAAGTTGTTCTCGGTATTTTGTTACTTTCCTGAATAATGTTCCTCTTCAACTGCTCTAAATTGGTCGGATTATTCTCGTAGGCTACCGATTTGAGGTAGCCCCATATAAAATATAAATAATTCAATATCCCCCCTTTTTGAAATGAGTTTTCCAGGAAAAACATTTTTCAGCAGCTCTATGGATACCCTAGCCGTATGACATGTGGCCCCATCCTGTTGAAACCACATCCTCGAGGTATTGCCTTGAAGTTCTTGCAAAGCTGGCACCAAAAAGTCTGCTAGCATTTTGCAATAATTGTTCGCTCTAACCGTCATCGCATGCCCTCTTTCGTCCTCCAAAAAGTATGGTCCAATAATACCGGTTGACGTTATCCCAGCCCACAAGACAAGCTTAGGGCTGTGAAGTGGACGTTCATGCAAGCGTCGGGGATTAGTCTCGGACCAGAACCGACAATTTTGCTTGTTCACATGGCCATTAAGGTGAAAATTTCAACGAGTTTTCCAAAATTTGCGACTTCGGTTCCAAGAGTGTCAAGCAACCGAGGGAAGCCATTTGGACAATATTATATTATTATATATATTATTATTATATATTATTATCATATATGTTATTATATATATTATATATTGTATTATATTAATAATACAAATAAATTTTTTTTATGTTTCGTAGTTTTTTTTTAATTGAATATTTAAACCGTCAACACCCTTATGGCCCACCCTGTATAATATCATATTCACAACTGTCGTGTCGAGTTAGTACATATAATCAATACATTATGGTGGCAACAATTCATTAGTTGCCTGCCGTAGTGCAAAATTAAAGGCAAATATATAGGTAGTTAATTTCATTGTTCCTTTTCAAGTTTAGTAATCCAGCCTTTAGCTATTTAAAAAGTGGTCTATTTATTGCAACATATTGTACTATGTGAGTGTAATTTCTCTAAGTGTATATTCTAGAAAGATCATCATAGCCGCTCCCAGAACATTCAAGTATGATATATGTAATCTCTTTCCCTCTTTATCTCTGGGTGGGACTTTTCTAGAATTACGTTTATGACAGTAAGTTATGTTTGTTCCTCTCACTCCCATTATATAGTCTATTGTTATCTCCTTTTCACTTGTTATGTAAATAAGAACATTCTAGAATTAAGTCTCTGATATACAACACTATTCTGTAAATATGTTTGTCTTTGTTGCATCCATTATGTAAATATGTGTTCTCTCTGAAATATTGTAGCATTTTCCAGAATAAGTCATTTTAGTATAAATAGAGCAACTTTATACGTTTGAAGGGAACTAATAAAGTTGACGTTGATGTGGAAATACGCTCTACGATACCAAAATATGATCATTTAAGCCCTTATAACTAGTACTATGCTGACTTTTCGCTTTGAAAATTCGTATAAAAGAATGGTCGTGAATTTGAATCAAAATATATCCAGCAGACGGTAGATATGCTTTCCTAAGTCGCTGCGGCGAACTCTCTTTTTTTTTTTTGTTGATTTCCAACACTGTAGTTGAAAAAATTTAAATTTTTACATCGTAGTATACTCGATAATATTTTTGTAAACTTTAAAATGAAATAGTTATAAAAAAGTCGTAACTTAACAATTTTACAAATACATTATCGAACACATTGACGTGAAAACATCAGCTGTTTCTATTTCAGTGTTGGAAATCAGTACAAAAAATCTAAATTTTAATAAATTTTTTCCCGAGCAAACTGACTTTTCATTTTGAAAATTTGTACAAAAGGATGGTCGTGAATTTGAATCAAAATATATCCAGCAGACGGTAGATATGCTTTCCTAAGTGGCTGCGGCAAACTCTCTTTTTTTGTTGATTTCCAACACTGTAGTTGAAAAAATTTAAATTTTTACATCGTAGTATGCTCGATAATAAGTCTTAACTTAACAATTTTACAAATACATTATCGAACACATTGACGTGAAAACATCAGCTGTTTCTATTTCAGTGTTGGAAATCAGTACAAAAAAAAAGCTAAATTTTAGCAAATTTTTTTCACGAGCAAACAATGTCTTGTAGAATTTTTTTTTTCGTGAATAGAGCGTATTGTAGTACCTAGCTTTATCGAAAATTAATGTGTGCCGCACATCATGCTTTCAAGACCCGGAGAGATTAGTGATCAGAACGGTGGCCGTTTTGTTGGCAGCCTACACTTATAAGTGTACTCGTATATACAGACAGCTCTCTGTTGCATAGTTGTCCAAGAAATTGTAAGTTACTAATCTATTCATCACTTTGTACAATAATTAAATTTCAATCCAGACTTAAATCTTATACTTAAAAACAAAATCCGACAAAAGCACAAATGTAGTTAAGAAAATCTCATTAACTACCTTCATATCAGACAATTAAGTGATTACACTGGTTTTTGCTCTGTAATGAGATTTTTCACAATAAGCTAATTTCCGTATAATGGAAATTACAAAACTAGATTCTAATTTATAATAATACTTTAATGAAATTAAAAAAAAATTGTGTGCAAATGTGTTGGTTGTACCACTAGCAAGATTTAAAACACGCATACGGTTACCTGGATATGTAAGAAATCATCCCTTGCACGATGTAAACTCTCTAAGTGTAGCCAACCCCCAAAAAAATGTACTGCAACAGGTTGCATTTCTGTAACGTCTAGCCCCTAAATAAATGCAACACCTTAAAATTGGTTGGCCTCCGGTTGGCATGCACTCGTCCACATAATTAAAGTTAATTGCAATGCAACAGCACCAGGTGAGGCTTAAAGTTCACATATGTTTTGTTCCACAGTAGGAGAAAATGGTAATATAAGCACGTACACATTATAAATAAAACTAGTTGTTAAAAGTTGGTAATTCTGCAAAATGAAGGAGGGTTTTTTTTTGGGGGGTTTCTATTAGAACCAGAATAATATCAATATGACCAAATAATTAGGCCCTTAAAAAGGGCTGAACAAGCTCTGTCAGCGCTTTGTTGTTGTTTTAATCCATCATATTTGCAAGATATCGAGGGCTTTATTAAGTGTCTAAACTTCAATATTTTAGCCATAATTTTAAGATTGTATACATATTTGAATTTATCATTGAATTTATATTAAAATTTGCCTTTTTTTACATTAAAATGTACTTTTGTAAGAATATTATTGTGAATGAACTCAAGTTTTTGCCGCTGAAATGTTACATAACTCCATTGAGTGAAAATATGTGTTCTAAGCGTAACTGAATTCAGAATTGTAACATGTGAAATTAAATGTTGTCGCAAGTTTTGGAATATGAAAAAATCACTTACAAATCAGATTTCAACTGGTAAGCACAACTCGTAGCCTGAATAAACCTCCTTTGAATTGGCACTAATTCTAATTCTCATTTTTTATTTATCGCCACTTGTAATTTCTGCACGATCCATTTAATTACATATAATTTGACTATAAAATTATGTGATCCAAATTACAGGTTCCGATTTTCAGTTCTCTGGTAGAAACCAACTGTTAAATTGGTCCTCCTAAAGATCATCGCTGTTGGATAATTCCAACATTTACATTCCACAACTACAATGAGAGAGGTATCAAATTGATTAAGGGATTCCCCGCTACTCCTCCTGCTATCATATCAATCATCTCTATCAATCTATCACCACCTCTGTACATTAAACATAGTTACAATAATCTAATTTAAGTTAAATATAGACCGTTTTGCTTAGCAACTTGTTGCCATTTTAAAGGCAATTCCACTATGCATCTCTCATAGAAACTCTTGTGCCTATTGGCATAACACTTGGATAGTTAATCTTTACAGACTCTCTTGAAGTGTATTGTCGAAGTCATTGTAATCACCGGGTGCCAGGTTTGCACTATAAGGTGGACGTGTAAGAAACACCCAACCAAGCTCTCAGAACTTCTGGCAAGTTACTATCCGTATGTGTGGTCTGGCGTCGTTACTCCTTCATTGGCCAAAGCTGGCCGCTTTTAGACGATTGCTTTCTTCAGACACTCCATTTGCTGACAGAGCACTCCCGACATAAAATGATTTCCTGCCAATCCCACCGAGTACATAGCAAAACTTTCCGAACATCAGTCCTAGCTTAGTTACCGTGTGTGCCGACTCACCATAATTTCCACCCATTTTTCATCGCTATTCACCATCCGCTTCAGAAATATGTCAATTTTGTTCCAATTCAGCAACGATTCGCAGATGAAGATTAAGGCAATGAGGTATTTTTGCATTAATTAGCGCCGCTCCCACAGATCAAGCTTGTTTTTTGTATTGAGTCTTATTCAAGTGATTCCAAACAGTTTTTTGTGCAAAGCTCGGTTCTTGGATAAACCAAACAGTGGTTATATGACGATCGAACTTGAAATTGTCATATAATTTTATCGACATTTTAGAGTGTGGTGCATGTTTGACATCAATATTGCCGAAACGGATCCGACAAAACCAAAATTGAGCGGTATTGGATATTACAGTATCAGGACAATGAACATCATTCAGATTTTAGGGTGCTCTCCTACAAACTCAGTGCGAGATCGTCTTGTTAATTGCTGTCTTTATTTCTAATTTGTGATTATTTTTTCGTTTTTATTCATTTATTTTCTTACATCTGTTTTTTTTTTTTTTTTTTTTTTTTTTTTTATTTGTTCGGAAGCCTTTTGCTTAATACTCGTATTTGTCCAAGATATCTCCTGAAAAACTAAAAAAGCTACAAGAACTCAAAATTCATACACATGTAAAAATGGCCGCGATTCGAATACAGTTGCCATCTATGCCTATACATATAAGACCGTTGTTTAAAATGCGGTGTAGCAACATTGGTTTTAAGAAATTTGTAATCATATCGCAAGCTACGACATAATTCGCTGAAATAATGCACAATTTTACATCAAAACAATTCCTCAGTTTGTACAACTTTGCCAGGGACACATTCTCAAATAAATGGGCGTATCAGGAACATCACTTTCCCATATCTATCACATCGATTTATTTTATCTTTCCAGTGAAAAATCGCATATTTTGGCATTATTCAATAACTCCCATAGCTGAGGCGATCCGTTTCAAATGTTTATAAACTGTACTGGTCTCATTCCGTATCGGAGAACCATTACCGTTCATCTTTTGAAATAATCAGGAAATGGTAAAAATAATATGTAGAACCAATCTGATCAGGAACAAAAATTTCAGTCAGGTAAACTGACTGCCATATATAATGCGCCCAACGACTTTTCCGATGATATCAATATGCGAAGGGGTGTAGTAAATTGCCAGGTTCTTATTAAATCATAATAAAAGAAACAACATTATAAATTTATGTAGTATCACTTTAAAGAATTTCAGAGGGATCACTCTTTTGTCAAATGAACCAATTCGTATGTGAGGTAAGCTAAGGAGCTGGATAATGCAGCCAATTTTCATTAGCACACTTCAGTTAACAAAAATGCATGATGACGTCCTGAATTACTAGTACACTGCATTTAATGCTATTGAATGAAACATACGTAATTTCGAATATTTGGGTTTGAATTACTTGAGAGACCTTGGTTATCCTGTCGATTTTACAATACACTTAACAAAAATGCAAGCCCACGAATAATGAAAATTATAAAGGGTGTCCCAGCACAAACGCAAGATTTAAATTTTAAATAAAACACAGATATTGCAAAAAAAAATCATGATACTTTATTATATCGTAAAGTAAACAGAATGAGGTTATGTATGGAACAACACATCGGGCAGATGGCCGCCGCGGCTTTGCTAGCACACACGCAATCTTTTAATGAAATTTTCAATGAAATACGGCATAAATGCTGCGGTATTTCATTAATGCAGCGTCCAATTTCCTCTTTTAAGACTTGAGTCGTCGTCGGCTTATTCGCGTAAACCATCGACTTCAAAAAACCACAAAGAAAAAAGTCTAATGGTGTTAAATCGCACGATCTAGGCGCCCAATTTTGATCTCCAAAACGCGAAATAACACTGCCAGGAAATGACTGATGCAGCAATTGAATTGTTTCTCTGGCTGTATGGCATGTGACACCGTGTTGTTGAAACCACATGCCCTCCACATTCATTTCTTTAATCGTAGGCACGAAAAAACTCGTTATCATTTCACGATACCGAACACCATTGACTGTTTGCGCTTGACATGCCTCATTTTCATAAAAAAAAACGTCCAATGATTCCTCCAGCCCAAAACCCACACTACACAATGACACGTTTAGGATGCATTTGCTTCTCGAGAATCACTCGAGCATTTTCCTCACCCCAAATGCGACAATTCTGCCTATTGACGAAGCCATCAAGATGGAAATGGGCCTCGTCACTGAAGATGATTTTATCGGCAAAATCAACATTTTCATGTTGTCTCTCCAATACCTCCCTTCGCTGTCCATGGTCAGCTGGCTTCAGTTCCTGAGTCAATTGAACTTTGTATGCATGAAGATGCAAATCTTTCGTCAAAATTCGCTGCATAGTGGAAATGGCGCCAAATTTAAATCTTGCGTCCTTGTTGGTACACCCTTTATCTCGAAAATGTAGTCAATTGGTTAATACCTTTTATTTCCTTGTTCATAATTCACCTCTTCGAACGGACTATAAGCGCTAAATTAGACCTTATTCAGTACAATCATTCATCATCATCATTCAATGCGATCATTTATATGAGAGCTACAGGAAAGAAGATGGTTACCCGATCCATTTTTGTAGAATTTTAAAGAAAATTTCGGAAAACCGGCCAATTTGTTTGGGTGCTATGAAAAGGGTGTGCCAATGCACTCCGCCTTCATTCTGAGGCTCTATTTTGGCAAACGCACAACATATTTATTTGTCACTAAATTAATGACATAAACCTAGAAGAAATTCAGCCAGATGAGCAGTCTTCGTGGTTTTGCGCTGCTGCAAAAAGTGGTCGGAATTAAAACACAATAAAAGAAGCAAAATTATAACTTTCCGAAATCCTCTGTCCGGGAAATGCAAAACGACCAGCGATTTTTTGCTAAATCGGCTAAATTGTAAAATATATGTGGTATTCTAACGGCCTGTGCAATCCTTATTCTTTCACGGTTCTAAATGCCTGATGCGAGCTCAGTTATACTGATCAGAATGTAATTGAATAAAAAATACGAATAAGGAATAAAGGAATAAAAAAATTAACTAAATAAATAAATTAATTACATAAAATAAATTAAAATAAATTAAACAAGGTCATTTGTATACACTGTATTGCCGGGTCAATAATTTTTTGGCTTCCAAAGTAAAACTAATTGAAATATACATAATGCCTGAATCTTGCTATTATAAATTAAATACAATGTCCGCCTCTACAACGTTTGCAGCAGTAGATTCTTTGAAGTAGTTTTCGACCATTTTTCCGCACTTTTCGAGCGGTATCTCGGCTATAACTTGACGAATGTTGCTTTTCAAATGCTCCAACGTTTGGGGATTATCCGCGTAAACACGGTCTTTGACGTAAGTCCAAATCGCATGATCTTGGTAGTCAGTTGACGTCGCCAAAACGTGAAATTATGCTCTCTGGAAACTTCTCATGCAATAAAGCCAAAATCTTTCGCGTTATGTAGCTCGTGGCACCGTCTTACGGAAACCACATATATACAGTTCATAATCTTCAATTACAGGCCAAAGAAGTTAATTATCGAACGGCCATAGGGCTCTGAATTGAAATTCGATTTATCACACACTTTCACACAGAAGCGATATTTTAATCATTAACAGAAGCGATATTTTCGGCATTGTGTACATTTCGATGATGCACAGGCCTGACCACATCCGTATCGCTTTCAGTTTCTTCAAATTTCTTTATAATCTTGTCAATTCCTTGCACAGTAGGTCGACTATGATGATTATAATCACCCCGTAATGCATGAAAAGTTCCCACGATTAAATTACTGCCTTTTTTTAGTAAGTTTAAAAATATTTTACGCATTCTTCGCTTGCTAAACGATCCATATTCGTAAATGGCATACCTTTTACAAAATAAATAACACTTCTGATAACAGATATTTAACAGCTGATAGCCTTGCCAGACCGGCGATTTCAATCAAAACCACTAAAAGTATAATTCAATATTTGATACGATAATTTAAATTAGCTCAGGCTACGAATTGGATATTATAGTGGAAAAACAAATTTCGATAATTTGGTCAATTTTTTGGAATTACCAGAATTGCCATTGCAATATCACCCCTTTTCTTTATTAGAATGTCAATCACCAAAAGCTTGATATATTGCAAATTAGATCAAATTTGATACAACAGACTGAAAGATTCCGTAATAAGAATATATGGATTAAATCGACCGTTTGTATGGGAGGTTCCACATGACGCGTGGTTACTTGATCGATTTTTTCTGATATTGCGGAGAATCGTAAAACAATATAGTGGACATAAATCTAGACCGATGCAACCGGCTGTTTAAAAATGACAGAAGTTTCATTGGATTTTGCAACATCGATCAATTTCTATGGCAGGCATCAGAATGGATGTGTCAATCTGTTCCTTTCCATTCTAAGAACCTGCTACGCCGAACACTCAACGTGGCAAATTTGAATAAATTTAGTGCAATCGATTAGACAATATGAAGCTACGAATACGAGTAAATTCGCTAAACCGAGACCAAGTTAATCGCTTGGTTTTTTCAAAATTTTTCCAAACTTATGAAACAATACAATAGACGAAATTTTGGGTATCTGCTGGTTAGGAATGAGGAGTTACAGAAAGGAAATTTAATTTCGGAAAACCTTTGAATTTGAATGGCAGGTATCAGAAGCCAGTGTAGCGCCGGCTATGATCTTGAATAATATTAGTTTCAAGAAGTTCCATAAAGATTTACAGCAGTTATCGTGTCCACCAATCTATCCGCCAGACAAACGGATATCGCTTAATCGATTTGAAAAGTGTTCATTACTTGAAGTTGGTCAAAAGACACTTCATATTTTGAACTCTTCGTTCTGGATCTTACACTTTTGTTCTTATACTTCTAGGTGAAGTTATAAATACATATATGGGCTAAATCCGTCATTTGTACAGAGAGTATCAGAAAAGGCTTGATTTAATTGGTCCATTTTTTCACAAATTCTACTAAGCGTTGTAAATACATTTAGTTGACAAATAGCTAAATTATAATAGCCTACTAATTACAAATTACAGAGGAAAGGTATTAAAGTAAAAACGATCTCAAATTTAAAAAAATATTACTCATATCTGAAATCGGGCAAGTATCCGCTTTGTGGCAAATACGTTGCGTTGCTTTTGTCATTTGAGCACAGAAGCAGCATCTTGGCATATTTTTTTATTTTTATACTGAATACTTTTGGCACTGATACTGAGCTTGAGTATTCAATACTCTAATGTGTCGAACTGGGTAATATCTAAGTAATGACACGCTTAGAAGTTGGTCTGACAGATTTAACACTATTTGAACGAATTTAATCAAACTATCAATGAATAGAATTAAATCAATTACTCCAACCAATGTGTGTACCATCGACTTTTTTATTTGTTTATTCCATAATAAATTATTTACAATGTTTATTTTGTCTCTGCGCCTTAAAGGCTTTAGTAGAGACTTACTGGCAAACTTTAAATTACAAAATATTGCAATTTACTTAATAACACAGAAAACAAAAAGTCGTAGTAAGTTTAAAAATGCAATTGTACAATAATGGAAAAATTTATTTATACCTAACTTATTTATAACTATAAATCAAAGAAGTGTTTCTATCTTTTCCAGCAAATATTTTTTAACTTTCGGTTTGAAATCTGATATTCTAGAAATTTGTTTTATATCATTAGGTAAATCATTATATTCATGGGGTCCAGAAAACCCCACCTTTTGCTTTGTCAATTCAATTCTACATCTTGATGGAATGAGTTTAAAACGATTGCGTGTATTTAATTGCGATTGATTATAATGTTGTCGAAATTTAATAAAATTATCATCATTATTATCCATTTACTGCCTTAAACATAAATAGTAAAACATTATATTTATATAAGTCTTTTAGAGGAAGTACATTTGTAGCATATTTTCGAAACAAATCAACTGTTGGATAATCCACATAAACCACTTTCAAAGCTTTGTTTTGTGCACGCTGTAAAGATTTTAATGATGTATAGTCTCTTGAAACAAAAACACCAAATGGGAATGAACAAGAGCAAAATTTAACTGAAGTTTTGTCTCAATCGAACATTTGAATTGAATTTTCCTCAAAATTCCTGTAGCTGAAGAAATTTTCAAGTATCAAAGTTCAAGTATCAAAGTTTCGCTTTCGATGGTAAATGTATCGATTTCAAAAAATATCCGCACTTTTTCAAATCCCTACTCTCATTTATATGCTGTATCGGTGATGAATGTTATCATGATATTGTTTCTAAGTGAGATTAAATCAATAAAAAATTAATCCACCTATCAAATTAATAATCAAATAACATGTTATTACACGAAATTTAAGCAATTCCAACCACTGTGTCATACATTGAGTGACTCGTGATTTGTGAAAGGTTCATATTTCTTATCACTCATAACACACCGAATGAAGACGCACCTATTTCTTGCCATTAAAACATTAATAAATGGAAATTTGTGTTTGTGTGTATGTGAGGAAAAACTCACCACTACCAAGTAAAAACGAAAATAAACCGCTTACTGTTATGCCAACGGGGTCCTATACTTCGTTTTACGGCAAATTAAAGTTCCTTGGAGGATATAAAACGGCCCAAAAGGTACTAAAAACGTCAAATAACAACAATAACAACAAAACTAACAACGGCGAAAAACAACAACGATGTTATTTGGCAGCATGTAAAGGTCTTGTGACGATATTTATTTCGCGTGACTGTTTTTGTTATTATTGTAATTTAACATGGTAGTGGTGGAGAACGTCATGGTGTTGGTGTAGTTGCTGGGTGAGAAATAAAGGAGAAGGAGGTCACAGGCAGTATCATGCCGTGTTACGTCGACTTTATGAGAGATATTAGTGGAAAAAATTGGTTGTTGAGCTGTACTCCCAGAACTCAACAAACTCCTGGTATATATTCAGCTTTAGTTTTGATTGTATTAGCAATTGCGAATATTACAATAGTTCCAGTACAACAATATCAGCGAACATGCCAAGGCATACATTTTTTTTTAATCAACCACCAAAGTACTAAACAATACATTTACAAAGTTTTACACATGCAAAGAAGTGCACAGCAAAGTTAGCGGGCTGGAGATTCTGCACGATATACAACGACCTTAAGTTGCGCTACGTCCAGAGAAGCAAAATATGTAATAAAAAAAAAAAAGTCTGTTATATATCCATACTCAATATTCTTAAGGATTTCATATGTCCCCTGACACAAAAAACGTGTAATGCAAAGAAGCAAATGTCCTTCTGTCTTTAGAGCGCAGTTCAAATTTGTATCCGAAGTTAAAAAAATTTTAAATTTTCTCTCCGTGCCTGGTAGGATAACCGTTGACCACGATAACTTGGGAGAATATTTATGGATTTATTTATTATTTAACATGGCAATGTTTCAAAGTTCCCATTCAAAGTTAAAAATCGGAAAAATATATTCTGGTAGCTTCTGCTTAAAAGTTAAACTTAACAAAATTCACTGTTGCCCCGACAATTTAAAACTAGCAACAAAATCTATTGAATCTGAACTACTGGCATAGCTAAACATATTTGCAAAAATTGATACAAATTGATACAATTTGTGCAAATGACAGACAAGTGACTTTCTTTAACAAAACATTTCTTTACCCATTAAAAGTTTGCATATGAAGATTTTTCTATTAAATCATTGCCTGAGAGTAGCATTTTCCGATATTTCTGTATTCCTTCTAACCCCGTCATAATTGTGAACAAATATAGCAGAGACAGGTTCATCCTAATATCATGCAGTGCTTGACGAAGCATATGAAATTCAAACAATTCATCACACCACTTATACTACGGTCGTACATATGTATGTAAAGTGTAGTAAAGTGAAATCCTTTTTTTCCATGACATTAAAGGCTTTATTTAGTTTGATAACTTGTTGTCACTTTGATGCTAAATCCATTATGCATCCCTCATAGAAACCCTCATCCCTATTGGCAGAAAACTAAGACAGAGTCCACGAGGGTTTCGTATGGACACTGCGGGCACTGCTGGGCATATTACACTGCGATTGCCAGCACTCTTGTGGGACAGTCAAGTAAACTTGTATTTTCTAGGAATCAGCCCTTTCTTCCAATCAGAAGACACCAAATTGATAGTATAGATAGTATGGAGTACAATCTCCATCGGCGGAGGTGAGGCCTATTTTACCGCCTCTGCTACCCTATGGGTCTGCAGCACTTGGTTGCAATGCAACTCCATATTTGAGTACGAAAACTCAACCAGTGATTTCCGTTCCAACCAACAACCCGCGCGATGCTCCCACTAGGGGTCCAACACCAAATGATCAGGCGGAAACTCTGTTCCGGAGCATCCTGATCCCCAGGCTAGCGACTAAAGTCACCGTGGATGGAAGCTGTGCAGCTAAGTTGCTGCCAAATTGTGATTTATACACCATACTACGGGGAATTAGTCACCCCGCAGCAAAAGACTACACACTGGAATTTTTACATACCTGTAAGTGCGGAACTCTCAGGTAGATGGAGCTGTCGATACTACATTGCGAGGATGCAGTAGTCCTACAGGTGGGTACGGGGGAAAACTACTGAACACTTTTCGCTCGACAACAGTAACCCAACCATTAAACAGAGACGTGGTATTCCCAGGCTAGTCTGTAATCCCGAGATATGTCTAAGAAACAAATGAACAAGTCACGGACTCGGGACCCTGCATGTGTAGACCCTTGTCACCGCCGGCATCAGAAAAGCGGCCCCTGGTAAGACATAGAAGCCGAGCTACTCCCAGCTTACACGCTTTGTATTCCATCGACTGAGTAGTGCCTTCCCGGTCTTATGGCTAAAATCAAAGAGTAGTGTAATTCATCCTACGTCATGATTTGGGGAAATATTAGGTTTGAATGTTTTAAAACTTCTCATAAAGATTCACTGCAATTGTCATGCCTACCGGCCAGACAGACGGACATCGCTCAATTGACTTAAGACGTCATGAAGTATATTTGGCACCCTAAACCAGGGAAGTGCAATTAATCGTGTAATCAAAATTGTTCATTAAACCATATTTAGTCGAAAGCTCTGATGATTCAGATCTATAATTAATCAAATAATTTGAATTAGTCAAATTTAAAGAATTTATTCAAAATTCAAATATTTTCTATATCGGGACAATGAGAAAGAAATAACCGAGGAACATATTTTTTATGTGGCCAACAAAATTTTAAGTGGCAGTCATTCAAGTTTTTATTATTTTATTCCATTCCATTAATCAATTAATCAACATAACGGTTAATTGATTAATCGTAAATATGATCAATCCAAATGCGTTACTAACCAATCAATTGATTAATCTGTATTTCGGTTATTCGGGATGACCGATTAATCAATTAATCGGATATCCCTACTTTAAACGCTTTCTTCTTGATGTTATGTTTTTCCCGTTTCAAAAGATATATTCCTTCAGGCGAAATTATAGCCACAGAACAGAGAAGTTATGCAAAATATGTACTACTCTTTACAACCACACTTTAAAACGACATCAAACTTTGCTTATAAAGGGTGCCCCAACAAGATGATTTAAGCTTCAAGTTGTTTAGTATTTTTATTTGAGCCACCAAAACTGAATGATCTCAGTGAATTTGTATAAATGAAAAAATTTTGGTCACCATTATGTAATTCAATATTTCCAATTGAAAGGTCTCAGTCCAGTCAATATTAAAGCCGAGCTAAATTCTTCTCTGCTCCTTTGTTTGCGACTCTAAAATATAACGTAGCAGAGTTTAAACGAGGCCAGACGAGTTGCCAAGACAAACACCGTAGTGGTCGACCAATTGAGGTGTCCACGCCAAACGCGGTTAAGAAAATACACAAAATGGTATTGGAAGATCGTCGGCTGAAGGTGCGTAAGCTGGCTGAAGTGATAAGCATTTCAAAAAGTGCTATAAAGTATATAAAGCTGCGCGTAATATGGGTGCCGCGTTTGCTTTCAATAGAGCAAAAACAGCGTCATGAAGAAGTTTTAGTAGAGTGTTTGGCGTTGTTTCACCGCAATAAAGCCGAATTTGTGCAAAGTCATGGCTTCTGTTTTTTGTGATGCTCATAGAATTATTTTTATTGATTATTTTCAGAAAGCAAAAACTAACTAATTTACTGCGGCGTGGAGGTGATGAAATTATCAGAAAAATACCTCAATTAGCGAAAATAAATTGTTTTATCAAGACAATACTCTAATTCACACATCCACTATTGCAATGGCCAAAATTAATGGATTAAAATTCGAATTGCTTCATCACGCACCTTATTCGCCAGATTTAACCCCCTTAGACTATTTTATGTTTCCAAACTTGGAAAATTTGCTCGGTGGTAAAATATTTGCCGGTAATAAAGAGGTGAAGTTGGCGATTGATGGCAATTTTAAGGAGTTTGAGGGTTCTTACTATACTGTACTATGCCATACTTCTATATTACCACAGAAGCTATTAGATATCGCTGGAAATAGTGTATCGAGCTAAAAGCAGATTATGTTGAAAAATAAAGAAAATGTTTCCCAACTTTTGTGTGTCTTCTTTGTTGCGTCGGCTAGTTTTGGGACCGTCATCGTGAGTGGACATAGTCAAAATTTAATTTAGAAAAAGAGATGGATTAGAAACGTGAGCTATCTTAGTGTCTTTTTAGCTGTGTTTACGCCTAAACACGAAAGCATAGTTACGGATCTAGTTTTGTTATTCCTTTCTCTTCTAAAGTTGCCGCACTCAAGTTCTCTGGTTTTGTATCAAACAGGCGTACGATGTCAACTAAGGGTTCTTAATAAAAAATGAAAACATAAAAACTTTCATTGTGTACTAATGAATGTACCACTTAAATTTGTAATAATACAACAATATTTATTTTAAATAAAGCTTTCCTTTATTTGGTTTTGTTGTAAGCAGGGAAGCATTACAAGTCCTTTTTTCAGTAGACCTAAAATTACTGTTTGAGAAACGATCCCCTTCAAAAGTGAAAACCCATGAAAGTGATTTTTTTCTCCATAAATGGAAACCGCTTGTAAGTGGAAGTTCGGCCTCCTGAAGATTCCGCTCATTCAGTTTTGACTGTATCATCATGCTACTTGTACTGATATCTTCGTTCGTCACCAGTGAAGTGTGTAACTGATGGAAACCTCCCTTATGAGGTGTAGCGCACCGTAATATAGTTAGAGGTATCGTTCGAAAAAAAAAAACGATATTCGCTCTAAGAAATACACATAGTTTGGACTGTTGTTGTTGCTGTTTTTTTTTATTGTACACCGCTATTAGGTGAATAA
>JAHXMU010000689.1:380075-414685 GCA_019455685.1 Philornis downsi | reverse complement strand
ACAATGAGTCGAAAACAAAACGTGAACAGAAAAGGTTGAGTTATTTTAACGAGGCAAAATACAGAAAAATACGAAATAACAATAATAATAAAAGATAAAACAGCAACACAAGTAATAATTAATCGACATAAATAAATAAATAAATAATATTTTGAGAAATTCGCAAATAAATCACATCCTACAGCAATTAGCTAACAATCACAAAACATTACAACTGATTACAAAAATATCAACAAAACCGAAGAAAATTGAAAAAGGATACAACAAAAATATTTCAAACAAAGTTTGGAAAAAAATTAATAAAACAAAACTCACCTAAAACCAAATATAAAAAGAAAAAATATAGTCTACGAAAGCTATCTATTTTAATAGTTCGCTTCAAAATATTCGAAAAACCGAAAAGGAACTTACTAATAACAAATAATATTACAAAATCAAACTCAACTCTTAGTTGAATTTTAAATAAATCAAGCAAAATATACATATTTTTTGTCTACGTCTACGAAAACTATCTATTTTAATAATTTGTTTCAAAATATTTGAAAAACCGGAAAAGAATTTACTAATAACAGCTAATATTACAAAATTAAGCTAAACTCTAAGTTAAATTTTAAACAAATCAAACAAAAAAACACATAATTTTTGTCTACGTCTACGAAAGCTGTCTATTTTAATAATTCGTTTGAAAATATTCAAAAAAAGACAGAAAAAGAATTTACTAATAACAGCCAATATTACAAAAATAATCTAAACTCTGAGTTAAATTTTAAACAAATTAAACAAAAATATACATATTTTCTGAATAAGACAAAAAAAATCTTACAAAATGTTCGAAACGAAATACAATTAAATCAGAAAATAAAAGAAATATAACATGGAAATTGTTTGAAACCGATAACTTGCAGTTTTATGTGTAAAGATAAAGCCGTGAATGAATGTCTTAAAAATATGAAAATAGAACAATATAAAATTTAAACATATGAAAAAATGAAATCTTTTATGTAAACCCCAATAATTTCCACACAAAATTGTTAATAAAATTAAAAAAAAATAGAACATAAATAAAGTTTCCACATAAAGGCAAATATCATTAAATAAAGTAAGAAAATTCATAAATTATTGAGATAATATTTTTATTTTTAAACTAAATACAATTTCTAGACAAATTTTGGATTGCATATAATAATACTTATTCGTGAATTTGTGAATTTATTCGTGAATATTTTTTGTAATTTACCAAGCGAATTTTGAATGATTTTAGACGCGTTTGAACTCATCCTTGGAAAATGCAAATGTTTTATCCATTATAGGCATTTTGTAAACTATAAGATATAGTAAAAAGTGATGCATTATTCTTTCGTTATCGCATAAAAAAATTCGATCAGGTTACGTTTGATGGCATTAGAACGATAAGATTTGGTACTCAAAAAACTCCTCAGACAACTTTCGTGATTTGCTTGACTCTACGTTGTTTGAGAACGTGTCAAATGTAGGCACCAGAAATGAGAAAACTTTTCTCTGGCGGCTCAAAATCTCCATTGTACAGATTGGTCTTGATAGTAAATCGATTCCCTTCCGGTAGCATTTATGTGAAAGATTCAAGAAAATTTAAAAAAAATAATTGAAATCGTTAAGTTCGATCGTAATGTAAGTAATGTGTTGATTACTCAGGAGTTAAACATTGCACAAAAAAGTGTTTCGAATCCCTTGAACTGGACTGAATACAAACAGTTCAACGAGGTGTGTTCAAAAAATAAGCTGAATTTTAAATTTTTTCAAAAAATATTTATTTATTCATTAATTTCTATATTATCCCCTTCAAAGTAGTCCCCCTCAGATATAATACACTTATGCCAGCGTTTTTTCCAACTCTCGAAGCAGTTCTGATATGCACATTTTGGTATGTCCTTAAGCTCTCTTAGCGATTCGGTTTTTATCTTCTCAATCGTCACAAAACGCCGTCCTTTCATGGATGTCTTCAATCTTGGGAACAGAAAAAAGCCTTAGGGGGCCAAATCTAGTAAACATGGTGACTGAGGCATGATAACGGTGTTGTTTTTGGCCAAATAATATCTCACAATCACAGATGAGTGAGCAGGTGCATTATCATGATGCAAAAGCCATTAATATTTTTCCCACAACTCCGGTCGTTTTTTTCGTATTGCTTCACGCAAACGGCGCATAACTTCAAGCAAATACGACCTCGTAGTAAGAACTCCTGATGCACTACACCATGGTAATCGAAGAAAACAGTGAGCAAAAGCTTGACATTTGATCGAACTTGACGTGCTTTTTTTTGGTCTTGGCACTCCTGGACTCTTCCATGGAGACGATTGGGCTTTGGTTTCGATGTCATAACCATATACCCATGATTCGTCACCAGTTATGATCCTTTTAAGAAGATTTGGATCATCATTGACGGCATTCAATAATTCCTGAGCGATGCGACGACGTCATGCGACGTTGTTTTTGGTCAAAATTCAGCAATTTTGGAACGAACTTCGCTGCCACACGCTACAAGCCCAAAATTTCCGAAAAGACTACATGGCATGAGGCAACCAATATGCTGATGTCCTCAGCAACTTCTCTAATTGTGATTCAACGATTCTTCATAACAATTTTCTTCACATTCTCAACATTTTCCTCGGTTGTTGATGTGCTGGGGCGTCCAAAGCGAGCGTCGTCACTCACATCTTCTCGACCTTATGTAAAAAGCTTGTACCACTTGTGAACAATTTTTTTGACTCAGAGTACTCTCACTGTATGCCACTGTCAACATTTCAAGTGTTTTTGAGCACTTAATTCGATTTTTTGATCCATTTTTCTTGATAGCGGAAAATCGCCGAACACGCAAAACTCTTGTCTTATTTCTGCCTCTCACAAACAAACTAAACATGGTATATGAATAAAACAGTCAACATATCTTCGAAACGAGTGTACCAACCTAAATAAGAATAATAATCAAAAGTCAAATATGCGCAGCCTGCAAAATTTTGAAAATTTGCCTTATGTCTTGAACACACCTCGTATGTATGGGTGCCACACGAATTAACACATAAACACCACAGGGGCTGAAATGCCTTCATCGAATCTCTGCTGAATCGCAACAAAATCAAAGCAATTCTGAAGCGGGTAAGAACTCGTGATAAAAAGTAGCTCACTTATTAAAATTTGAAATGAGAACGGTCACAGTACAATGGTGATGAACTGGTGCTAGCAGTGGCCAAGTCAAGATTAGTGAGATTGGCATGGAATTATCTACTATAGACTGTTCACACCACGTCCAAACTCTTAATTCGGACTTATACTGTCAACGAGTGAACCGTCTGAAGGAACCAATCGTCCAGAAGCGATCGTCTTTGGCTAATTACAGAGGAATTGTGTGCCATTAGAACAACGCCAAAATACACACATCGAAAATGACTTGCCAGAAGCTCCCGTTGCTTGATTTGGAAGTTTTTATGCATCCATCTTATAGTCCGAAACTGGCGCCAAGTGTTTACCACTTGTTCTTGCCTGTACCCGCCAGTAGCGAATTTTGGTGGTAAAAATTTCGCCTTCACAGAAACTTGTGTCTCAGTTTTTGGCCAATGAGAACGATGGCTTCTATGAGGGAGGCGTAATGGAATTACCTCTAAAATGGCAACAAGTCAAAAGGAACAAAACGACGCTCATTTGCCCTTAATCGGACTTTGTTGAATAGAACATTTAAAATTATGGATTCATTTTTGCTATAATGTATACGTAACAAACACCTATTATAATCGTCTAAATGGTTCAGGATATCACACAAATCACATGGTTTGATCTATATATATCGCCCGAAAAAAAACCAATTTGATTTTGGGGGAAAAAATTAATAGGGAACCGAGTCTTTAACATTGACAGCGGTGTTCATTCTAAATACAGCTTTTACAGCAATCTATCATTTTGCACCACTGAGTTGAAAAATCCAACCATTTGGCCAAATATACTCGCATGATTAAATTGTGTCACGTTCAAGGATTGATTTAAAATTTAATCACTACTTCTTAAAAATCAGTTCATAAACTTTTCAAATGTTTTTTTTATAAAGAATAATAAACCTTAATATACGTCTGAGATATCGTCATTCAGAGTTTATGTCATCTGATTATAAATCTATGTCGATATAAACAATACAGGTCACTCTCAGTGATCTAGAATACTAAAATTAAAAAAAAAAACTTTAGAATCATTCGCCAGTTAAATTCAACACCAATCTAGAAACTTCAGTCAGAGTATTTGATTTATTTATTTATTGGATTTGATTTACCCAACCTCCTTTTCCGAGAGGTGGCAGAAGCGACTGGGTAAATAAATCGCTTTCTAAAGTCCTCCGCTTAGAAGTCGTAGGTGGTTCTCCAATATTTGCAGAATTGACCAATTTGCATATGTGGCATCCCAAGGGGGATGGCAATGCGGTTCACTGGCATTTGAAGAACTAACCCTAAGACTGTATGGATCTAGGAATTAGATTAGCACAATTGTGCAGGGTGGCGCAATAGAACGTGCATATTGCATCATCTTTTTTTGCGGGGTAAAAAAGGCGCGGGCGGGGGGCGCCTACATCGTTGGGTTGGCGGACTCATGGAGTTTTAGTCACTATGAATCACTTCGACGGGAAGCGTCGCGCATTTTGCGAGAACTCTCGTTTATATATTGCTACTAGGCGACTATACTGTGCTGAATATGGACTACGGCGAATTAGTGAAGCTCCGAGTGCTAATTTAATTAAAATATGGGTAAAGCGTTTTGAAGAACATCTAGAACCGAAGACAATGTTGAGAGAGTTATGGAGTCAGTACGAGGACATCCACAAATGTCGACTCGCAAGAGATCGCGACGAAGTTTGCAACGAATTTTAACATTGGATCTTAAACTGCATCCATATAAGCTGCAATTAACGCAAGAATTGAAAGAGTCTGACTTCATAGCAAGGCTCGCATTTGCTAATGAAATGCTTAATCGATTTTCCAATTTTGACAATATCCTTTTCTCTGACGAGGCTCATTTCCTTATGAATGGGTTCGTAAACCGTCAAAATTGTCGTTACAGGAACAGTGAAAATCCCAAAATCAAACACCAGAAACCATTGCATAGTCCTAAAGTGACAGTATGGGCAGCAATCTCTGGCAGAGGAATAATTGGTTCTTTTTTCTTCGAAAATGCGCGGGGCCAAAACGTCACAGTTAATACGGAACGCTATGCTGAGATGCTGGACGGATTTTTGGCTCCAGAGCGGAAAGTAAAGTTTCTGAATATTCACTTGTTTGGGAATTTTCGTTGGAGCTCCGCCATAATCGGTCTGGCTATGTGTGCAGTTGCTTCATTTTACTGGAGCCAAATGCTGTTGAAACGGATACGTCTTCGGTGCAGTTCCGGGTAAAATGGGCACTGTAATCAGCTCACCTAACTGAAATTTCTACGCTTTTTGATCGTATCAAATGATACAAACGATCATTCCTTCGAACGAAGGTATACAAATTGATTTTTTCGTAAAAATGCACGGTCTCATATTGTTTAAATCTTTTCCAGATGCAGTGGTATAGGTAACCTTAAGCAGCAGTCATTTATGGCAGAGTTGCCAATTTATTTTTCGACCCCATAAACTTAGAAAGCTATACCCAAATGGACAAATGGACAAAAAAAATCGAATAAATAGTCATAATCATTGAAAATCTGTGATTTGTAATTATGCCACAGAACTGCCCGCCATGGCGGTATTATTTGAGCGGTCGTCACTTCGATGTGTCTACGAGTAGTTGAGTAATCGACAAGTCTGGCAAATTCTTCTCAAACTGTGACTTTCGCAATCGTCGTTATACCGTTGATTGAGTCTAAAAATGGAATGCATGTAAGCTCACTGAATGTGAGAAGCTCTCCCACATCTCATTCACAGGATGCCATTACCTTTTTTTGTTTTACTGTTAACGCTTCTTACAATTTAGATGACAACTATAATAGGCATTCTTATCTATTATACACGGCACATAGAAAATAATTCCAAACACTTCGGGATTCAGCACCAATTTGGAGTGTCATACAAAGTTTTTACATTGTGACAAAATCCTGCTGCTTCCAATGGAGTTTTTGTCGCCCTCTTCGACACCGGCCATCACGATCGTTATCGAAAACTTTTCATGCTAAAGTATTCAGGTCAAACCGCGTAAACGAAACTAAGCCAACTCAATCCCTATATATTGATGTGCTTAATAAAGTCAAGCTCATGCAGCGCCGATACTCTCGGTTACCGATGATCTGGTATAATGTTTTTCTCTCGAAGATTTCTACTCATAGCACAATAAACAACAAAGATTGCCGCTCTTTGGTCCCAAAAATTCTTTCATTTGTTCACTAGCGTGATTAGCCAAAGCCACGATCGTAAAGAAATCCTCACTTAAATTCAGAACTGGCCCGCTTTGCACCTGTTCATTTGTTTTATGTAAGAAGATGTCGTATTGAATTAGCTTGTAAGCTCTTTATTCTACTTAAATTGCATTAATTAACCCTCCAGCAAATACTTGCCAAATGTTAACTGAAATCTTAAAAGTCATATATTCACCATCATATATAAAACAAATACACGTCATTGCATAACCTTGCACTGAATAATTGTATTTTTCAAAAATTGTTAATTGTAGTATTGATTTATAAAAACACACAGGGATATCCATTTTGTGGGTTTAATACCGCCGGTATGGCAAGGCTATCTGCTGTTAAATATCTGTCATCCTTAGTGTTATTTATTTCGTGAAAGGTTTACCAATAACAAATATGGCATATACGAGTATTTTTACGAAGAACGCGTAAAAATTGTTAAAACTTTTGATTCAAACGTGGTAACTTTTCGTGCATTATAGGGTGGCCGGGATGATCGCCACAGTTGGCTTACTGTGCAAGAATTTAGGAAGATTATAAAGATGTTTGATGAGGCTGGAAGCATTACAGATTTTACAGATGTGATCAGCTCTGTGCATCATCGCAATGTATGCACTGCCGAAAATATCGTTTTTGTTAGTGAAAGTGAGGCGGATGATCCGAATCTCAATTCAGATCGCTATGGCCTTATGATAACCGACTTTTTCTTGCCCGCTATTGAAGATTATGGACTGAACGATAGGTGGTTTTAACAAGACGATGCCACGAGTGACATAACACTACCGATTCTAGCTTTATTGCATGAGAAATTTCCAGAAAGCATAATTTCACGTTTTGGCGACGTCAATCGGCCACCGAGATCATGCGATTTGACGCAGTTAGGCGTTTTTTTTTTTTGGGTTTACATCAAAGACCGTGTTTACGCGAATAATCCCCAAACGTTGAAGCATTTGAAAGCCAACATTCTTCAAGTTATAGCCGAGATGCCGTCCGAATGTGCGAAATAGTGGTCGATAACTATGTCAAAATTATCTATTACTGCAATCAATTCAGAGGCTTTCATTTAAATGACACTGCATTATATAATATTTCGTACATAATGGTATGGCCCAAGCAATATAGTGAAATAAAAGTTTCATCGAAATCATAGCTTTATGTATGTTTTAGTTAACTCTATTTTTGAAACCGAATAATAGATAACCCGATAATAAATACATTTGCCTCATTTCTACTGTAAACGGGGGCATAATTTATCTACGTACAACCAAATATAAGTCTAGAGTAGAACACTAATTCTTCCAAATCTACCGAGAATATTGGATAAAACAAAGAACATAACATGTTAAATGTTTGAACAACCAAAACGTTTGCAATATTTACACACCACACATCATAACATGGGGTATTAGAATAGTCATATTGTAGTATCATCATTTTAATCTTATCAACGTATTATCCTATAGCCCACTTTCCCTACCACTCCGCCTTGCTCTCTCTCCCTCTCTCAGCTAACTTACAGACTGTTGTTATCTAAAACACTCATAAGCATTTATTGTATTTTTAATTGAATAAAAGTGAATTCGTTGATGTAAATGCAAAATCACGTAAATTATCTGCCTGTGTGAAAAATACAAGACAATGCACTTTACAATTTTCTCATCGTATTCAAATTCTCTTCTACAAGTTTCTTATTTTGAAATCCCAAAAAATACAGCATATTTTCATGAACACATTATGTGTATTACATACACAATATGGAATAAAAACTATTCAAAAGCTTCATAGACTTACGATCCCAACAATAGAAAATATTTAAAAGGAAATTAACACGAATTCGCTGTAAGGTAAGTCCAGTTTTTTTATCTGAAGTAATTTCATCCATAAATTCAACTGTTCATTAATATAAATGAATAAAAACACAACTGATGCTCTGTAAATATTTCTTCTGAAATATACCGGGTGTTCCATGTTTCGGCTTCAAAAGCAAAGTTAAAAAAAAAACACATATAAAACTATGATTTCGATAAAACTTTTATTTCATTATAATGCTTGGACTTTCATTAAAATGGCCGCCTCTGGATTGGTTGCAGCGGTAGATCCTTTTGAGATAATTTTCGACAACTTTTTGCTATGAATGTTGGTTTCCGAATGCTTCAACGTTTAGCGATTATCCCCACAAACACGGTTTTGACGTAGCTCCACAAAAAAATGTCTAAAGACGTAAAATAGCATCTTGGTAGCCAAATGACGTCGCCAAAACATAAAGTTACGCCTTCTGGAAACTTCTCATGCAATAAAGCCAAAAATTTGTCGTGTTGTGTGGCTCGTGGCACCGTGGCATTGTTGGAGCTACATATCGCCCAGTTCACAATCTTCAATTACAGGGTAAAAAAAGCCAGTTTTCATACAGCCATAGCGCTCTGAATTGAAATTCGGATTATCCACTATACTTTCACCATCAAAATCGGTATTTTCGACAGAGCACACATTGCGATATTGTTCAGGCCTGACCACGTCTGTAACGCTTCTAGTCTCTTCTAATTTCTTTATAATCTTGCCAATTCCTTGCACATTATGATGACTCTAATCACCTCGTTATGAACAAAAAGAGCCCACGTACGAATCACCACTTTTGTAGTAAGTTTTAACTATTTTTACGCGTCCTTAGATTGTTAAACCATCCATATTTGTAAATGGCAAACCTTTCACTATATAAGTAACACTTCACATACCGAGTATTTAATAGCTGACAGCCTTGCCAGACCGGCGGTTTTGAAACCACTAAATGATAACTACATATGTATTAAAAAAATTTCCCATACCTTTCCTGTTTTATTTTAAAAGTCATTTTTATACCTTCACCTGAACGAATGGGTGCTCATATCATTTGATACGGCTAAAAGGTAACACCGAGAAGGATATGTTTAAAGTATAAGGCAACTGTTGACTAAATAAGTTTCATGGCTTTTCAAGATGATTAAGCGATGTCCGCCTATTTGTCTGGTTAGCTGACTTGTGGATACAGCTTTAAATCTTCACACAGCTTAATATTTTGCCGGATCGTCGCTGTAAATTGTAAATAAGCTATTTCAGCTTACCTCTTCTAGTACCTCCCATACAAATTTACCGATTTTGTGAAATTCAATTTAGTCCCTCTAACTCCCCACCCGTAATCTGCAGTAACCCAAATTTCTCTTCCTTACATAATTCCGCCTACTGACTGATTAGCTGGCAAGCTGGCTGGCTGGCTAGCTTATAGACACGGCAACTGTCACAAATTGCATTTAAACTTCTGAAATATCGGCGTAACCCAATATTTCGCCAGATCACAGAAGGTCACTTTAAACATACCATGTTTACCAACCTCTTTTGACACATCTAGATGGCGCTGCCCCGTCTCTTCTGGTACATCCCATACAAATAATTGATTTAACCCATGTATGCATACCTTGTATTCAGTTGCACAAATATTAAAGTAAGATCTAAAAGTAAACTGATCTGCATTGTTACGTCATTTCTGGTACCTGCCAAATAAGTTAGCCAATTTTACGGAATTCAATTCTTCGTCTATAATCACTAATTAGCTGGTTGCAGTATCACCGATTTTTGTACATTAAATTGACTGATAAATCGCTGAAAAACATGATAAAAGTAGCGACTAAGTAGCCACTTACCTTCTGGTATTTCTCATACAAATAGTGGATTGAATCTATATAACCTCAGATCATGTCTTTCAAAACCGTGTACCGACCACAGTTTAATTTGTTTGGTCAAGTAAATTTCAAGAATGAAAGTAGAGGAAATCTAACAATACAAATTGGCCGATTTATGGAAATTCAGAAATCCCGCTGCCAAATGCATAGGCTGCAGTTATTTACGTTTTTGTCAAGTGCATAGCATTGCAATGCAATAGTGAACTTTGAAAAAATCTACCAAATAATCAAGCCCCGCTCCTCCCATACAAATTACCTAAATTGCCCTGCATACTCGTAGATCCCAAGGACCTTCACGGAAGTTTCGTGTCGATTCTGTTTTAATATCTATAAGTTTATTTAAAGTAAATTGGAAATTTGTTTCTGTTTCATATTCGAAACGGCAACACAGTTCATGCGTTGATTCGTTTTATTTACCTGAAACGAAATTAAAAACCTATCTAGAATCTGTTTCTCTATTCTGATTCTGATTCTGATTCGATAGCCTGAAATAAAAATAGAGTTTTATTTAGCTTCGTTTCTTAAACTGAATTAAAACTGAAACCAAGTGTAAGTTTTTCCTTTTTTTTTTTTTTTTTTTTTTTTTGTTTTAGAGGTCCGGTGCCACAAACTGTGAAAAGTAAAAACGGTTCAAACAATTTATTTTCTGAATACCAGACTCTCAGAAATTTTCGCAGCTACTGAAGTATTTTGTCCGTTTTTTTTAATTAAAAAATTTCAAGTGAATACAAACAAAACGTTTCATAAATTCAGAATAAGAATTACTAATAATTTCATTTCTAGTAAATGAATCAAAATTAAATTTGTTTGTAATTCCGTTTTGAGATATATGAAACAGAAACAATATTCAATATAATTTTGATTCTGTTGTCGGAAAAAAATTTATATATATTTATTTACATATGCGAGTATTTTTATTTGATTTAGGTTCCAGAAACCAAAACAAATTGAACATGTTTTCGGATTCTATTTCGTTTCGGTAGTGGTCCAATTTTGATTCGTTTTTCGGAATCGAAGTACAAATTCGTATAATTTTATTTATATATTTCGTTCTAGTAAATGAATAAACATTAAATTTGATTGTAGTTCCGTTTGGAGATATATGAAACAGAAACAAAATTCAATATAATTTTGATTCTAATATGATATTTTGATAATATGATTGATTCTACCAGAATAAAAATGTATATATATTTATTTATATATGTTTATATATGATTTAGGCTCTTGAAACTAAAACAAATTGAACATATTTTCGGATTCTATTTCATTTCCGTGTCGGTCCTTACTAGATTCACATATTTTATTCATTCAATAACATAATATTCGGTATAATTTAAGAAAATTTTTGGATTTTATTTCGTTACAGTGGCGATCCCTACTAGATTCATATACAAGTATTTCATTCAATAACACAAAATTCTGAATAATTTGGAATTTAATAGATTCAGGCATAATAATTTTAATAATTCAGGCATTTAATAAACAAAATTTGAATATTTTGATTTATACTCCAAGAACTAAAACAAATCAAAGATATTTTCGAATTTTATTTGGTTTGGGTGGCGATCGCTGCTAGATTTATACATTTCATTTAATGACACAAAATTCAATATAATTTAGCAAGGATCAGGATACAGCGAAGAAAAATGGATAAAATATATGCAAACTGGTCAATTTATTAAAAACCAATGGTCCCTTCTAATTCCAAAACAGATTACTTCAGAATGTTACAATTTTGCTGCTTTTTTGTGGTTTAAGTCAAAATATTTGTTGATAAGAACCTTGCAACCCTAACACTTTTGTCTGAAAGCAAAGTAATGCCGGATGAAGAAGTCAGTAAGTCAACTTATCTGGCTGATATTTATGTTCGGGTTGTCATCACTCTCTGCTATTACTTAATATAATACAGGGTAGCGCAATAGAACGTGCATATTGCATTATCTTTTTTTGCGGGGTAGAAAAGGCGCGGGCGGGGGGCGCCTACATCGTTGGGTTGGCGGGCTCATGGAGTTTTAGTCGCTATGAATCACTTCGACGGGAAGCGTCGCGCATTTTGCGTGCGCGCATTTTACAAAAATGTGCTGAATTTGGACTACGAATTAGTGAAGCTCCGAGAGCTACGTTAAATAAAATATGGGTAAACCGTTTTGAAGGACCGGTTCAACGTTTAAACCACAAGCAAATGGTCGCCCAAGAACATCTAGAACCGAAGGCAATGTTGAGAGAGTTATGGAGTCAGTACGAGGAAATCCACAAATGTCGACTCGCAAGAGGTCGTCTGTCTTACAATTATCGCGACGAAGTTTGCAACGAATTTTAACTTTGGAATTTAAACTGCATCCATATAAGCTGCAATTAACACAAGAATTGAAAGAGTCTGACTTCATAGCAAGGCTCGCATTTGCTAATGAAATGCTTAATCGATTTTCCAATTTTGACAATATCCTTTTCTCTGACGAGGCTCATTATCTTATGAATGGGTTCGTAACCCGTCAAAATTGTCGTTATTGGAACAGTGAAAATCTCAAAATCAAACACCAGAAACCATTGCATAGTCCTAAAGTGACAGTATGGGCAGCAATCTCTGGCAGAGGAATAATTGGCCCTTTCTTCTTCGAAAATGCGCGGGGCCAAAACGCCAAGGTTAACACGGAACGCTATGTTGAGACGTTGGACGGTTTTTTGGCTCCAGAAATTGAAAGTTCAAAAATAGTGAATTCCAGAACTTGGTTACAACAAGATGGAGCTACCTGCCACACATCAAATGACTCCATGGCGGCCGTCTTAGAGAGAGTCACCATTTAGATTATGTTATTTTTAAAAAATAAACTCCATTTATTACTCTACAATGCCTTAGATTTATTTAAACCATACCTTTTTTATTTATTTTTTAATTTATTTTTTAAATATGCACGTTCTATTGCGCCACCCTGCATTATATATCGTATAAAACAATCTTGCCTCATATTCTTTTATCAGGAACGTCTCTGCAAACGGATATTAAAGAACAGAAAACCAGTGCAGAAATTTCAGTGTGATAAAACAACCTGTGCACACATTCAGCCAATGTCTTTTGCGTTGGTACAAACATCTACAAATTGCAGGAAGGGAAGTGTCACCCAACTTAGTTCTTATAAAATATCATAAGGAACAGAGCTATGATTTCCTAATTGAAGCCATCTGCTTAGGAATATGATTTGCCAAATTAGTGAATTTCGGTGTTTAGTACAATTGAATGAAGGATATTCCAGTTTATATATCATAAAATATATATTATATATCATATCTGTCGTTCAATTATACTAAACATCGAAATTGATCTGGTGGAAGGCTCTTGAGAAGTCCACATACGATAGGGTACTGGACAAGGTCGAAAGGATGGCTAGTCTGAGCGTCACTAGTGCGCTCCTCATCACTCCATCCGATGCATTAAATGTAATTTTGGATTTACTGCCGCAGCTATGGCAGTAAGACTAAGAGAGCTGTCACTGTGGTTATGGTCACAGAGTGATCCTTAACATTTCTGCAGCGTTATCAGGATTTTTAAATTCTTACCTCATGCCAAATATGAGTGAGAATTCAGTGTAATAAATTTTTTTTCAAAATTTTCCAATTACTATCAAACAACAGTGGATAAAACTTTAATTAATGCAGTCTATAAATTAATAATTTCAAGGCCAAATTAATTTCAGTAAATCTTTCAATTTGTGTGTGAGGATGTTTTGGTATGACCCACTTTCAATCTCTAAATAGTGTAGCAAACTGTTGGACTGCCAGCCCTAAAAAGACATAAAACGAATTTATCCAAAGGCACCTTGTTCTTTTTCACACACTTCTTTTTGAGTATTGTAAAATTTGTCATGTCATATGAAATATGCTTTCATTCCTTAACTTTGCCTCAATCTAAACAAATAAAGCACAAGGCTACAAAACAGGAGTCGTCACTAAATTATTATAATAATGTATTTTTATTCGGTTTCTGGTATACGAGTCAAAACTGTAAACAATTTTAATACTGATTGGTACAGAAATGAAACTACAAATAATTCTGATTCTTATTTGTATATAAAGAATTTTTAATCTAAATTAGTTTATGATTTTTTTAGTTATATATATTTTTATTACAAATTTTCTGTACAAAAAAATTTATAAAACTACTTGAAAAGTAATACTAAAATTAACAATTTTTGTAATAACATTTTGTCAGAGTCAAAAATATTAATATAGAGAAATGTTTTTAGCAAAAGTCTGATTTTTGGAAATTATTTTGAAAATTAATTCTGATCAATACTACGAAAGATCGTGTTTTGAATGTTTGGATACGGTGCAACTGATGCAGGCAAAAGAGTTAAATTTTAATTTTTCATAAAATGCGCCTATCAGTGAATGAAGTCAACATAAGTGACGCGTTTAGACCTCCGTGATGAACTGATTTTTGCTCCCACATTGGGCCCCCACACTTTTCTGTTTGCTAAACTGTTTAATATATGACCCTCCAAAGACCGCAGTATTTTCGTCTGTTATCTTCGCAATAATGTGATAAAAAGAATAACAAACAAGGAGATTTAAAACTGACAGATATTCATATGTAGGTTTCGGAGGCCTACTATTTATACACTGATTTAGTCCAATGAAATGCATGCAGTGTCCACGGGGGACTTACGTGAGCCTCGCCGTAAAGACCTTACCCCCTTACCAGAGCTGCTACCCTGAAAAACTAAAATCTTAAAAAATTACCCTATACAATCACAGCACGGTACAGTTACTTTATAGAAACTGAATAATTATTATTCTTTTAGAAAAATAAGAATAAAATAAAATAAAATAAGAATAAATAAATTGTAAGCTAGTGTCCCGTAGTGATTTTAGTGGTTACAAAACCGCCGGTCTGGCAAGGCTGTCAATTGTTAAATACCTGTCATCTGAAGTATTTATTAAGTACAATTTTTGCTATTTACGGGTATGAATCGCTTAACAACCAAAGAACGCATAAAAATAGTTAAAATTTACTACAAAAGTGGTGAACACTACCGATTTTGGCTTTATTGCATGGGAAGTTTCTAGAAAGCATAATTTCATGTTTTGGCGATGCCAATTGGCCACCAAGATCATGCGATTCGACGCCTTTACATTTTTTTGTGGCACTACCTCAAAGAATGTGTTTATGTGGATAATCCCCAAACGTAACGCCCAAAAATGTGCGAAAAAGTAGTTGAAAACTAACTTAAAAGGATCTACTGCCGCAACCAATCCAGAGGCTGTCATTTAAATGGCATTTTATTTCATAATAGCAAGATTTAAGCTTTATAATGAAATAGAAGTTTCATCGAAATCATAGCTTTATGGGTGTGTTATTTAACTTTACTTTTGAAACCGAAAAATGGATAACCCGGTATTTTCCTTTCAGGTAGCAACGTTTGTGGCGTCTAGGTATTTCTATATTTCCTTCTTTAGAATTGCATGTAGCTTTCCTATTATTTGCAAATAGATCAGATGTACAGAAGTCCACGAGGGTTTAACGTGAGTCTCGCCGTGAAGGCCTTACCCACGGTGTGCGACACACTGGGCATATTACAATGCGATTGCCAACCCTCCCCTGGGATATTCAAATAAAACTTGGACTATCTAGAAAAAGGGGCTGACAATTTTGGTACTACCGTAATTATCAGCCCTTTCTTTCTGCCCGGAGAATACCAAATTGATTATGCTAGTATGGAACATAATCCACATTGGCAAAGGTGAGGCCCATTTTACCACCTCTGCTACTCTATGGGTCTGTAGCACCCGGTTGCAATCAAACTCCACATTCAAGCACAAAGTTTCTGCCAGCGATTTTGGTATCAACCACAACCCGCGCTTCACAACGCATGTGATATGAAGCTATGGTTTTCGTTCTTAATTGTGAATATGAGGGTCTCTGAAAAATTTGTACTTACTTTAATTCAACTCTACTAGATGCTGTGCAATAGAAAATTGTGAAAAATATAAAAAAATATTTTTAAAATTTAATATGGTTCAACAACATAATACTGTTTTTATATCTGCCGCCAGTTTGGAAACAACAATTCTTTGAAAGAGCCTAGTTGGCTGTTTTCAATTTTCACAAGGCAGTATTCTAAAGTCCAAAATACTAATGTTTGACTCTAAACGTGTCTGGTACTAGGATGAAACTAAATTAATTAATTATTTTTTGTTAAAATTTTTGCTAAAACTTACATTTTCGTTTTATATTGATTTGGAAAGAAAATTATATAAATTTTTTTTATCCCAGTGGAAGAATGACTGATGTTTCCCAGCAAAGCATTGGAACATATCGCCTTTAGGTTTTCATCCTTATTAAAGAATATGTTTTTTTTTTTAATTTATTTAATTTATTATATCACACAAATTCATGCAAATTACGCCTCAGCGCCGCATGGCGTTATAGAGGCTAGTTGGCAAAATAACTACATCAAAATTGTTTGTATAATAACAATAGTTTAATACAAAATACAAACATATTTATGAAAAATCTAATTTCTTGGCATGTACTTCAGTATCAATTCAAAATTTATACCAGAAGCTCTTCGATATTTTGCAATAAATACCCTTTCATTGACGATTTAAATAATGAAAGTGTTTCTAGCGATTTTAACTGTTGTGGTAAAATATTGTACTGACTACTACCAGAATGTTCTACCAGAATGTTCTATACGCTGTTTTGGTGTTTCAGATCGTCACATAGCTACTCTCAAATTGTCATTATTTCGTCTATTGAAAATATACTGATTTCGGGAAAAATATATCATGTGATGGCCAATACTATGTAAGCATTTGATATTTTAATTTATAACAACCATATACTGGCAAAACTGATGGAAAAACATCTCTATACAAAGGAAGCGTACAATATGAAATTGGTAAGTTCGCTACAGCTGCCGTTGGAGTGATTTTAATTCAGAACTCTTTTTATAACCATACATTATGGCCAAATAGTTATAATGACTCTGAACTAAAGCTTGAAATATTAGAAACTTTGTATTCCGATCAAATTTGTTTCTAAATTTATACAATAAACCTATGGCAGGTGATACTGTAGATTTCAGATACTCTATGTGCCGTGTCTAAGAAAGATTACTTTGATAATATAATCCCAAATATTTAACTGAATTAACTTCCGGAATTTCTTCCCCATCTACGTATATACTAAAGCTGTCGTTGAACCGACAATGTGGCCTAAATCTCATCAATTTCGTTTTATTTGGATTAAGGAAAAGTTTATTAATACGCAAATACTCTATTAATAGACTTGCTCCTCGTTCTATGTAAGGTTTCACTGGCATTTCATATTTATATGGATAAGAAATGGCAATATCATCAGCATATACATACAAACATTTTACCTGACAAATCAATATTTTTCAAGTCATTTATGTACAGAGAAAATAACAACGGGCCCAATACACTTCCCTGGGCGACTCCATGCTCCACTGGTTTCAAAATACTTTTACTATTAACAATTTTTACAAATTGTAGCCGCTTCGTCAAATAGCTTTTTAAGAGTTCTTTGTCATGCACAACATAAAATCTGAGTTTCTGAAGTAAGATATTGTGATCAATTAGATCAAACGCTTTTGACAAATCATGAAAAACTCCAACTACACCCCTATACCCGTCATCCAACGACTTACATACATATGAAATTTTGCACATTAACTGTTGCCTCCTCTGTTCCACAACCTTTTCTAAAACCATATTGAAAATCATTTAACAAATTGTTATCTTGGAAATATGTAAAGAGTTGTGTATGCAAAATATGTTCAAAAACATTGTCTATAATGGGCAATATTGATATTGGACGAAATTTATCAACGGAGGTAGATATTTTCTCCTTTGGTATTGGTACAATTTTATGGATTTTTAATATTTCGAGATATACTGAAGTATAAATTATATCATTAAAGATGTTAACCAAACGTGGAGTCACACTATCAGCACATATCTTTAGAATTTTTGTCGAAATGTTATCATGACCCGGACTTTTTCCCGATATTAAGCTGGATATGACATTTTTTATTTCATCAAGCGTAGTTATTCTAACTTGAAATCTGCTATTACAGTTTGTTAATGTTCTCAAGACATAAAACGTATCCGAAGGGAGTTGTATTATTTGTCCTTTTAATTCATTGACTGAATTTACAAAATAATCATTTAACATTTCAGCTTTCTGAACATTGTCTGCAACAAATTCACCATCGACATTTTTTATATTGATTTGCTTGTCTAATGCTCTTCCAAGTGTCTCATTAATAAAAACCCAATATTTCCTAGGATCGTTCCTCATACTGGCCAGATTGTCAACATAGTAATTGTTCATAGAACAATTGTTAGCTATTTTAATAATATTGCTAATCCTTTTCAATTTTTCGTCAATATATATGGTTGAATTTTTCCTTCGCTGCTTTAACAGAAGCTTCTTATATGCTATCAGTTTTTGTAAATTACCGTTTACCCAAGGAGCGATGCGGTCTTTCAAACATGTAATTTTCAGAAATGTTTGCCTGCTCTGGAATAAATAAAAATCCAAAAGTACCAGGCCAGAACTATAAGGTGGATATGGCATTACCCCCGTAACCAAGCTCTAACATTTTATGCCGAGTCCGCAAAGACATGTGAAGCCTAATGTTGTCGGTTTGCAAAATTACTGTTTTATTAGGAACAGTTCTAATTATTTCAAACTCACAAAAAGCAACACATTTTTCCGTGGTCGCTACTTAAACCTTCACACGGAGAACACTTCAAGTATGCAGTGACAATGGGATCCGTTCATCACTTCAAATTCGAATACGATGATCATCACCTATTAGCACATCCCGCATATTCATTATTTATTACCTAAAACTATCTATCGATCAATTTCAAATCCAAACAAATTCCTGGCACAAATACTTTTCGAAATGTTATAAATATTCCAAAAACAAACTTGAAACGTATGCTGGCATTCATCGATTTCAATAAATAATCGTCCGACAAAGCGATTGACAATGAAATTTGTGATGATTCGAATTGAAATTTTGCGCAAAGAATTTTGCGATGCCTAGAAATTAAAACTGCGATCGTACTAGCAATTATTTTTGACAAGTAATAATTTCAAATTCTAAGGTTAAGCAATAAATAAATACTTAACCACAGATAAAAAAAAAAACAACAACCAACAAAAACGATATAAAATTTACGCACAATGAAACCACCTTAAAATATTAATATTAAATTTTTCATTCAATTCAATACAATTCAGGAATATCGAGATAACAATCCAATAATTTTTGCATTGACATTATTGAGCGAATATCAAAAAAAAACAAAAATAATAGTTTAAGTTCATTGCCGGTTAAACCGCACTGACAACCAAAGTGTAAACTGTAAATTGACCAAAGTATTTTAGGCGCCCAACCATGCGGTAAATGTTGTGAAGCCCAAAGTTCAATGTTTATTATAATTATTTCGGTGTTTTGGCAAGATGAGCCCGCAGATTAGTGATTGGTGCGTTATTGCGGTTGTCATTTAATAGGGCCCAAAATGACGGCATTTTCCAACAAAATGTGTTGATTTTATTTTTCAGCTGTTTTATGGAAAATGTGTTTATTAATGTTTAAACTTTTGTCGCTGTAAATCTGAAATGCAGCCACAAATGCATTTGAATTTGAAATGAAGATGAATTTGTATCGAAATTATTTAGCTTGACTCCAAATCTAGCGTAGAAGAATAAGGAAAATGAAGTTCAATTAAACATTGCTTTCACTTTTCAAATTTTGTATATTTAAATTTCCCGAAAATGGCAGACAGATTTTTAAGCTTACCGGGACCTCAGATCCTTGCAATTTAAAAACGGACGATGAACGTTTGAACACGTTCATCAACAATCACAGTCAAAAATATTTACACAAAGCTATACTTTTTGAAGTTTTTTCCTAAAATTGCTGCGTTTGCCGTCGTTATAAAAGTTATTTGAAAAGTGTTCTTGCTTTTGGAATATGCGTAGTGTTTAAAGACAGCAACAGAAAAATCAAAGAAATTAATGGTACCTTTCACTTTAAAACAAACAATTAAATTTTTGTCGTTTGGCTACAAAAATATTTACACACATTTTATTTGCATCAAAAGACCAAGATTATCCACCGCCGATCTGGCAAGGCTGTCAGCTGTTGAACACCTGTCATCTGAAGTGTTATTTATTTAGTGAAAGATTTGTCATGCACGAGTACGAATATGGATCGTTTAACGGCCGAAGAACGCATAAAAACAGTTAAAACTTACTACAAAAGTGGCCGAATGTGGGCACTTTTCGTGCATTACGGAATATTTATGGTTACCTTTATAATCTTGCAAGGAATTGGCAAGATTATAAAGAAATTTGAAGAGATTGGCATCGTAACAGATGCGGTCAGACCTGTGCATCATCATAATGTACGCATTGCCAAAAACATCGCTTCTGTTAGTGAAAGTGTGGCGGACAATTGGATTTTAATTTAGAGCGCTATAGCCGTATGATAACCTGCTTTTTTGGCCTACAATTGAAGATCATGAACTGGACGATGTCACATAACACCATCAATTGTGGCTTTATTGCAAAAGAAGTTTCCAGAAAGCTTAGTTTCTCGTTCTGGTGACGTCAATTGTGCACCAAAATCATGCGATTTGACGCCGTTAGACCTTTTTTTTTGTGAGCCTACGTCAAAGACCGCATTTATGCGGAAAATCCCCAAACAATGGAACATTTGAAAATCAACACTCGACAAGTTATCGTCGGGATACCGTCCGAAATGTGCGAAAAAGCGATCGAAAACTACCTCAAAAGGAATCGTTGATGCAACCAATGTAGAAGCGGTCATTTAAATGACACTGTATTCCGTACATAGTAGCAGTGTCCGAGCAATATAATGAAATAAAAGTTTCATCGAAATCATAGCTTTATGTGTATTTTATTTAACTTTACCTGTGAAATCGAAAAACGGATAACCCTATATAACAATATGGACTATTACAAGTATGTTATGTATTATAAGTGTGAACTGCAGTATTTTTCACCCGCCTTAAAGGAAGTTGCTCGCACCAAGCAAGTGAAAAGTTCAAACATGATATGGTGCACTAACGATACGACACTTGACAGAGAAAAATAGTGAATTTTGTTAAACCTTTATTTGGAGAATATTTCGATTCCCATCTACGATCACATTTTGTCGAAACAATCGTACTAAGTCGATTCGAAAACAGACTGCTATTCGTGGTTAGCTTAAGCTTCGTTACCAATAAATATATATTAGGAAGCATTTCGTTATTATATTACCAGTAATTGTGAAAAGTTATTTGAAACGATCAGTTACTGCCAATCTAATGTGATATTTGTACTAAATTTCATGATTTGTGTTATCAACAAAAACTGCCGCTAACATTGAAGTGAAAAAGGGGGGTGATTGTAGGCTCTCGAAGAATGTTGATGTTTCATTCAAGATCAAACTAGCAACGAAGGAAATAATGTAAGGAAATGGTGTTCCATTTTGTTCCTTTTGATTTTACTGTTATCATTCCCTTTTGTTAAGCTCCCCCTTTCTGTTTTTGTTATCCCCGTACATGATGCTTTTACACCGTTTGGCTCATGTAAAAGTGTGAAGCATTATTATTTATTATTACCCCTGTACATCCTGTAAGGTACGTAAGTATCCTCGCATTAAAATCCCGATTCCATATTTACTATGTAAATAAATCTTAAAAATCCACTTATAACGTTTATATCAAAAATCTAATTAACCCGTGTTTTTCTTTATTTCCCCCAATTATTGTTTGTTTGTTTGTTTTTCTTTATTCCCCCCAATTATTGTCGGAGAGACTTTGACCCCCAACAATTATGAATCGCCAGCAGAAGGCAACTTTGATTCACATTAAGATGTTCCTATATGTTGGTTGATGTGGTCCACAACTTCAACTTTTTTCAATTGTTTTCGAATATAATTGATGCAATTTTATCTATTTGAGCATCAATTATTTATAAGCGTAATGTTTGTGAAACGAAACAACATCAGCTAGAAACACTAATAACTGAGCTGTTTTCCATTATCATAACAAATAAATATATTGCATTTCTACATAGCGTTTTAAACACCAGATATCTTTTGATCAAATGTTTTACATGACTCTGGGTGGCTGGTACACACGATAACTGCGGTAAAAGCTTATGAAACTTCTTGAAACTTGACACAGCTCAACATTTTGCCGGACTGTAGCCTAGATTTTAAATGGACTATACGATCCACCCCTTTTTAGCATCGCACGATTTGCCGAAAATCAATTTGTTGGCTGTAACTCTTCGTTCATAGACTGCAATGCTTGAAATGCTTCATTGGATTTGAAAAAAAATTTGAGAGATTAACCACGCCTCGTCTGCTTCCTTCCACACAAATTATTTAATCTTAGCTTTATAACTTTAAAGCCTTATGACTTTAAATTGAATGAGCAAGCACGATTCTTCTTCTCCAACACAATTTGATCGATTCATCAAAAATCACTCTTTCATCTGCAATGTCTATCTGATACTTTGCACACCCACATCGATTTTTGCTTTATAATGCTTGGAAATTTTTTTATGACAATCGATGGAATCAGCAATACCCCTGTAGTTTTTAATTGGCAGGCTGAATTTATACGTATGTATTATACAGTGTGGCTTCTATTGCGCCACGTGCATATTTAAAAAATAGATTAAAAAATAAATACAAAAGGTATGGTTAAAATAAATCTAAAGCATTGTAGAGTAATAAATGGAGTTTATTTTTTAAAAATAACATCATCTAAATGGTGACCCACTCTAAGACGGCACTCCTCTAACCGCAAACGAAAATTATTGAAAACTTTCTTCAGTAATACTGGTGTAATGGCTGTCATTTCACCACGGATATTCTCCTTGAGCTGAACGATGTTTCTTGGATTATTACTGTAGACTTTCTGTTTGAGGTATCCCCACAAAAAAAAAGTCAAGAGGCGTCAAGTCTGGACTACGTGGGGGCCATTGGATATCACCTCTTTTCGAAATCAGTCTGCCGGGGAACATCTGCTTCACCATCGCCATGGAGTCATTTGATGTGTGACAGATAGCTCCATCTTGTTGAAACCAAGTTCTGGAATTCACATTTCTTGAACTTTCAATTTCTGGAGCCGTCCAACATCTCAACATAGCGTTCCGTATTAACCGTGACGTTTTGGCCCCGAGCATTTTCGAAGAAGAAAGGACCAATTATTCCTCTGCCAGAGATTGCTGCCCATACTGTCACTTTAGGACTATGCAATGGTTTCTGGTGTTTGATTTTGGGATTTTCACAGTTCCAGTAACGACAATTTTGACGGTTTACGAACCCTTGCATAAGCAAATGAGCCTCGTCAGGGAAAAGGATATTGTCAAAATTGGAAAATCGATTAAGCATTTCATTAGCAAATGCGGGCCTTGCTATGAAGTCAGACTCTTTCAATTCTTGTGTTAATTGCAGCTTATATGGATGCAGTTTAAGATCCAATGTTAAAATTCGTTGCAAACTTCGTCGCGATAATTGTAAGACAGACGATCTCTTGCGAGTCGACATTTGTGGATTTCCTCGTACTGATTCCCTAACTCTCTCAACATTGTCTTCGGTCCTAGATGTTCTTGGGCGACCATTTGCTTGTGGTTTAAATGTTGAACCGGTCCTTCAGAACGCTTTACCCATATTTTAATTAAATTAGCACTCGGCGCTTCACTAATTCGCCGTAGTCCATATTCAGCACAATATAGTCGCCTAGTAGCAATATATGATCGAGAGTTTTCGTAAAATGCGCGACGCTTCCCGTCGAAGTGATTCATAGCGACTAAAACTCCACAGCCTGCCAACCAAACGATGTAGGCGCTCCCCCGCCCGCGTCTTTTCTATCCCGCAAAAAAAGATGATGCAATATGCACGTTCTATTGCGTCACCCTGTATATCGCTTTATAATGTTTGGGTAACCCAGGAATAAATTGGATAATTTGTAGAGAAATTAACAAAGAGAAGGAGAGCGTGGTTACCCAGAAAAGTATTCCAAATTGCAAGCAAGTCTTATAATGCAAAAATTTCAAATAACTGCAATCTACTGTTTTGGAATAAGAGAATGGAATTTAAATTTCGATAAATCGGCCAAGAAGGAGCGTGGCAATGTCCTCCATTATCATTCTAAGAATTTAAGCAATCAAACATATTGTGCATTCCAAATTTTACTGAATTCAAAACATCTGGCTGAACGTTATGAATCTAAACATTTGTAAGTTAAATCGGCCATTTCTATGAGAGGTATCAAAAGTAGCGTGACTGCGAGATTGATTATTTGCAAGGTATCCAGATAATTTTTAATCAATATCTTGGCCAAACTGGGAAGTTATTAGAAATCATGGTGTAAACATTTAAGTTCGGAACAATGGCGAATTTTCACAAGAGATACCAGAGAGAGCGCACGGCGAGGTCGTTCATTTTCATTTTGAAACTGTGCCTTGGCAAATGTTCTACGTGTAACAATTTTGTCTAAATTTATGCAACTATGTATAAAGTATGAACATAAGAATACATTGGTTAAATTGGTAATTTTTATGGAAGGTACCAGAAGAGATGTGATTGGTCGGTTGATCTTTTCAAATTCTGTCACTTATTTTAAACCAACACAATGGACGAATAGCTGTGTTACTGCAGTCCATGAATGAGAAATTATAGGCGAAAAACCGAATATCGCAAAATTTTATGATAGGTATCAAAAGAAATTGTTCGATGTAGCTCAGTTATAGTCCTGAGCTATGGTCTGGCAAAATATTAGGCTGTGCATAAGTTTAACAAGTTTCAGAAAGGTATGCTTTCGCTGTCGGATTCACCAGCAAGTCAACCATTCGACCAGCCAAACAGAACGAAATATTTCAATTCACTTAAGAAGTCATGTAACGCATTTTATGTTTTAGACGCTCTCCTCTGGGTGTTGCATTTTTGCCGTATCAAATGACATACACAGAGTCATCCATTTAGTGGTTTCAAAACCGCCGGTCTGGCAAGGCTGTCAGCTGTTAAATACCCGTCATCTAAAGTTTTATTTACTTAGTCAAATATTTGCCATTTACGAATATGAATCGTTTAACAACCGAAGAACGCGTAAAAATAGTTAAAACTTACTACGAAAGTGCTGGCTCAAACGTGGACCTTCAACCGAACAAAATTGTCTTCAGCGATGAAGCTCAATTCTCACTCAGTGATTACGTCAACAAGCAAAATTGTCGCATATGTGACTCCGAGAACTCAGGAGTGATTGTGAAAAAGACATTGCTTTGGAGGCTGTATTTCTTCAAAAACTACCTCAAAAGAATCCACTGCTGCAACCAATTCAGAGGAGACCATTTAAATGGGCTTGTATTTCGTACATAAGGGCAAGATCCAAGCGTTATAATGAAATAGTTTCGTCGAAATCATAGCTTTGCGTGTGTTTTATTTAACTTTACTTTTGAAACCCAAATATTGAAAACTGGTACTTTCATTTCTTAGGAGCTTCTAAAATGCCATTTATGCGAAACAAATATTTTGACAAAAGACAACACCAAAATATGGACAATGTTGAAAACGCTGAACTAAAGCTCGGCTTAAGTCAAAGACGGAGCATTTTGTAAATCACCATTAAGTGACCTATAAATAACTTTTAATTTAATTTATTTCCGTGACCCCTATAAATGCATTTTGAATATTGTTGTTTAAATAATGGCTCCTATTTTCCCTCACATTAATATATTAATTGTTATATTTTTCTTTCTTTCAATTTCAGGTACGTAACATTATTTCCGAATAGCCAGTCGGGCTCCAGAGTAAGTCAAATTAGCGAATAGAAATGTCAAATACAAACCGATTTCTTACTGTTTAAAAAAAAGCACTTCTTGTATCTGATGATTAAAATAAAAATAAAAAAAAACAATAAGGAAAATTCACTTAAGTGAACTGGCATGCATAAAATTGTATCCGGTGTCCTTTTGCGTTGGTGCAAATTTCATGCATTGCCAGGAAACAATCTATAACAAAAGGATCAGGAATATTACTTACTAAACTTAATTATTTTAACGTATAATTCTTATAACTAATAACTTACTGTCTTTCGGTTAGATATTATAAAGAAACTATTGATATTTGCCAAATCTGCTAACCTGTGTGCGAGTCATACTAAGGGAAAACGCCAATGCAAACCATTTACAGCGCCTGATGCCTGTTAAATTATATACGATTTAATAAGATAGAATGAAAAATATGAAGACAGAGAAAATTATGGGTTAAATCGGATGATTTGTGTGGGATATCCCAGAAATGGTGGATTTATTTAATGTTTTAAATTTAACTATTATTTAAGAAACAGGGGGAAAATTTAATTTCCATAAATACTTTAATTTCTATTTGGATGCACCCGAAGGAAGAGGGCCATGCAGTCCATTTTCATTCTCAAACCTAAGTTTATCAAATGCGTGTGATGTGTGCCAAATTTGGCTGATTTATATGCAATGGCTTGAAAGATATGAACCTAAGGTTATGTAGCTTAAATCTGTCTTTTGTTTGGGAGTATGAGATGAAACATGGTAACGTTGTTGGTATATAAAATCATGACATATATTCAGAATTTTTACAAAAGTTAAAGGATAATCCGCAAGAATTTCACCAAATGGACATTGGATGAGAATGCCAATTTACATAACCGAAATTTCTGCACTGTTTGTGATATACACAGAATAGTTTAATCAAATTTAACTCTCACATAAGCGAAAGATGCACGTAGCGCCGCCGATCTATGTGGATCGACAACATACGGGTACTCAACTTCCTTCCTGTTGCCATATCGAAATATCTCAAATATTTTAATTTACCACCCATTAAAACACCAAATTCATCATAATCAACAGATGTGAAAAATTTCGTTTGCTTTTAAACAATGATATTCAAATTACTCTTACGTTCACAAAACTAAGTAAATATTGAAATTTGTGCGTCTTTCATTGATGATTCACTCGTGCGAGTCATCCATTCATTGACTATTCTCTGAAGTGCTCAGTTTTATGGCCAAGACTTAATAAATTTTTAAACATCAGCTATGTTTGCTGTTTTCTTTCTTGTTTATAATTTTTATTTTTTTTTAATATTTGTTAATGTAACAGAGCTGCACAATACTTTTAGCAGTTTGTCATCTTACGGCGTAAATTTTACGTATGCAAACGAAAAGGGAATATTTTACAACTATTAATTAACAAAAATATAAAATAAATAAAACAAAATTTGCTTATAATGTAGGTCTAAACAAAACGCACAAAAAATGGATTAGTCATTTGTAACAGAGGTTACAACGAATTTTATTAAATATGTATATTAGGGTGACACGACGTTTTCAATTTTTTAAATTTATTCTATTATAGTGGGACAACTGGGTAGCTAACATATTATGGGCGAAGCAACAAAACGAATTCTTTAATTTGGAGAATAATTTTCAAGGAAATTAAGTTTGGAAATTGGTGGGACATCAAAGAAAATCGCCAACAAAAGATTCCACTCAAGAGAAATTTTATTATAAAACTTACTTTAATAGAGATTTTCCTTGCAAACTCCATTCCATTATTGTGTATCACATTTCAATATGGTTATGCTACGTGAATGAAAGCAGATGAAGAAGTGGAACGTAAATGAGTGGAACTTGGTCAAATGGACTGCTGCTGTTATTGCTGTAATCAACTTCATGTGATGATCGATACTGGGCCCTGTCGGAAATTTCTAGAGTAGGTTGTGGACTGTATTTTTGGGATTGAGATAATCATTCTGTACCGCTGTGAAGGCAAGTCGACCTGCTGATGAATGTTATGGTCCCTTTAATCAGATAATTTCTCAAGAGATTTGATAAATTTTTTGTTTGTAGTTTTAGAAATAACAGAAATTAAGAAATTAATTTCAATTAATCAACTTCATGTGATGATTAACACTGAACCCTGTCGGAAATTTCTAGAGTAAATTGTGGACTGTATTTTTGGGATTAAGGTAATCTTCCTGTACCGTTGTGAAGGCAAGTCTTTCTGCTGATGGATGTTATGATCCCTTTAATCAGATAATTTCTCAAGAGATTTGAGGAATTATTTGTTTGTAGTTTTAGAAATAGCAGAAATTAAGGAATTAATTTTTGGGAAGCTGTGCAACAACTTTTTGGTTTAATTTTTATGCTAGTTACAAGTGTAGTTTCGGGATTTCATTAAATATTATCTGACATTTTTCTTATTAACAATTCACAATAAGTTTGCCCAAATGTGGGTAAAAAGCGTTACATAAAGTACAATTTAATTTAATGTTACATTAGGTATGTCCATACAAATTCATTTTATATTAATTTTTAACAAGTTTTCGTAAAAAAAACATAAGTATATACATCATGTTTATACACCACGATTTATAGTAGTAAAGAAAACAATATAATTTTTGAAGATTGCTAGTATATAAAATGGAATTGCGAATTTGTACTTGTGTGTCGGAAATTTTATCACATCATTTATCTGATTGGCGTAAAACTTTTGAAATTTGTTGCCTACGTGCTTGGAATAGTTTCGAAAATGTTACATTTAATATACGAAAGATAATGGGATATATATTTTAACAAATATAATGTATTTATGAAAATAGTCGCATATAAGGAAGACTGGCACAACTGGATTATAATGAAATACATCGGAATATATCCTATACTCATATATTATTTTAGTGGCGATTTGCCCATTTAGAAAATATTTTGGTAAACAAAATGAACTGTGAATTAAAAAATTTGTGCATTCTATAATATCAGAAAATTTTTAGATATTTTTTTATTTACTAGTAACTCGTCAGAGACAGTGTGAACGTTTACTTTAAGTCAGGATAATGCAAATAATTTGAAATATTTTACAATGTCTTTGAACTGCTTGAAATCTTCGAAATTTTTATTTCCATGATTTCATGAATTACAAATCCTCCAATCACTACGAATTCTTTGAGTTAAATGGGCAATGTGAATCCTAAAAATTCTATGAAATTTATGATCTTTACAGAATCTACGAATCTCGTCAATCCTAAGAATTTTATTTAAATTTACGAATTTGCTAAATCTATGAATTCCACAGATTCTATGAATTTTATTGCGTGAATCCTATGAACTCTATGAATTGTATGAACTTCATGAATTATATCAATTTTATGAATTGATTGAACTCCATGAATTCGGTGAACATTTATTTTAAGCTAAAATAACGCAACCAGAATATATGATTCTACGATACCTTTAAACTGCTTGAACTCCTCAAGTTTTTTTTTTATTTCTGTGATTTTACGAATTTTACAATTCCTCCGAAGAATATGAATTTTTCAAGCTCAGTGGGCAATATGAATCCCGCAAATACTAAGAAATTTATGATCTTCAAAAAATCTACGAATCCCATCAATCAATTCTAAGAATTGGTTGAATTAAAGACTGATTTTTTAATCGTAGTTTTTTTTTTAAATCGAAAAAACACTCAAATTTACATCATATATATAAATTTTTATTGCAATCGATAAATTGATGTTTGGTATTTAATTTTTAAAGATATTTTCAACCAAATGTTGTCCGCGGCTCCGTCTCAAACTGTCCATTCGGAAGGCCCAATTTTTCGTCACTTTTTCGATCATTTCGGCCTGTATTCCACGTATTCCTGTATTCCTTGTCCACATAAACTAACGACTTGACATAACCCCGCAAAAAATAATCAAGAGGCGTTAAATCGCAAGATCTTGGCGGCCAACTTACAGGGCCAAATCGAGAGTTAAGCTACTCACCAAATTCATCTCTCAACATACCCATTGTTTCACGAGCAGTGTGGCATGTTGCACCGTCCTGATGAAACCACAACCAAGTTCAACTCAGCCAATTGGTGCAAAAAAAAATCGCGCATCACTGTTCGCCGTTAACGGTAACGTTTCTTCCACGGTCGTCTTTGAAGAAAAATGGACCGATGATGCCACCAGTCCATAAACCACACCAGACTGTCGTTTTTTCGGGATGCATCGCTAATTCATGTATGGCATGCAGCTTTTCATCACTTCATATGTGACAGTTTTGCTTGTTTACGTATCCGTTCAGCAAGAAATGAGGCTCATCGCTCATCGCTCATCGCTGAACACAATTTTTCGATAAAACAGCGGATTTTCATTGAGCTTTTGTAAGGCCCATTCAGAAAAAAATAGACGTTGTGGTAGGTCATTCGGCTTCAATTCTTGCGTAAGTTGAATTTCATAGACTTTCAAACCAAAACCGAAGTGTAAAATTTTCCATTTGGTTGAGTACCACATACCCAATCACTGAGAACGGCAACGATTGATATTTCACGATCGTCATTAACACCGGTCGCTACGGCTGCAATATTTTCTTCGGTGCGCACTCTACGCATGCGAGTTGATGGTTTTATGTCCAACAAAGTAAATTTGGTGCGAAATTTGGAGATAACAGCACGAATTGTTGGTGCAGCGGGTCGATTATGACGACCATAAAATGATCGTATCAAACGAAGCACATTTGTCACAGGGCACGAATTTTGATAATAAATTTCAACAATTTGCTATCGTTGCTCGTTTGTTAGCCATTCCATGATGAAATGGCAGAGTATACTGTACACTTTTCACTTTGACCGATGACGTTTGGACGCCATTACCAATCAGTGCTGCCAGCCTGAAAAACTTAAATCTTAAAAAATCACCATGTATATGAATTCTGTGAATTCTGTGAATTCTATGAATTCTATGAATTCTATAGATTCTATGTATTCTACGAATTCTATGCATTCTACGAATTCTATGTATTCTGTGAATTCTATGAATTCTGTGAATTCTATGAATTCTGTGAATTCTATGAATTCTGTGAATTCAATGGATTCTTCGAATTCTGTGAATTTTTCAAATTCTGTGAATGCTTTGAATTCGAAGAGCTTGATTAATTCGATCAATTTTACGAGCTCTATGAATTTGATGAATTCGATTAATTCTATAAATTCTATGAATTCGATTAATTCTACAAATGCTATAAATTTCATGGATTCAATTATACGAATTGTATGGATTCTATGAATTCAATATATTCTCTGAATCCTAACAATACTATAAATTCTATGAGTTCCATGAATTCAATGCATTCTGTGAGGAATTCAATGCATTCTGAGGATTCTGTGAACTCTATAATTTCTATGAATTCCATAAATTCTATGAATTCTGTAAATCCTATATATTCTGTAAATTCTATGAATCCTATAAATTGTAACACTCCTAAGAGTTCTATAAATGCTATGCATTTTATGGATGGTATGAATTCTGTAAATTCAATAATTTCTACGAATTCTACAAATTCTATGCATTCCGTGAGTTATGCTCTATGAATTTTACAAAATTTGTGTAGTCTATGAATTTTATGAATTCTACCTTGGGTGTAAACTGGCATACTGTCGAACGGATTATAGGTATATAGAAACTTTGGCAAGATGTCGTTTGCATCTCAGGGTCGAATTCAAATTAACAAGGAATCGAGATATTCCAATAAATTATTACAAACAACTGTACGCCATAACGCGTGCGTAACAGAACATTCCGCTAATTCTCATCAATAACATGTCCAGGAGTAAAATAATATCAAAGTAGTCGCTCACAGAGTTATTTTACATGTCCAGGAGTAAAATAATATCAAAGTGGTCGCTCACAGAGTTGCGATGAACGACACGTTTGATGGAAAATATAGTACGTGGTTAATACTTAACTGAAGTGATACGAACACTTCTAAATTCATATGTGAAAATTTGAAGATTGATAAGAAATGCGAAAAAAAACCAACAATGCAACTTTTGGCGGTACGCATTTTGCCTATTTTGTTTCCTGCAAAAATTAGTATATTATTATTATTATATTATGAAAATTATTTTCCCAAAGCTAACAAATATGTGATGGCACAAAAGTAATCATCCTATGGAGGATGCTTTCATTTCTGTAAATGCCAGCATTTGTCACCCTGACAAGACAGATGTGAGGGGGCATTTCTATATCTTTTCTCAACATTTCGGGGAATAGATTTATGAATGTTCTCCGTTAGATCTATCTACATAAACGCGATTTGACTACTCAAAAAATCAATGCCTGGAGCATTCAAATCGGGCAGAACGGAAATCCTTTGGGAGTTTAGGATGCAAGTGTTTGTATAATATGAAATTTTCAAGTCCTTGTTTCTAACAAAATGCAAAAAAGCAGCAAAAATAAATATATCTTAACTTGTTCCTGATGTTCACAATATTATACGAACTAAGATCTTAGAAATATTACGATAGTTCAATTTTATTCCATATAGTCCAGAGTAAGATTCCAGTCAGAGTAATTGAAAAATCACGTCACATAACATTACTTTTTTGTCACTGCTATTGAATAATTCTTGCTTAACTGCATTACTAATAATTAATATTCACATTTACCTCGAATCGCCATATAACTGCCAGATTAGCAAATGACGTACAATCGTATTACATGAAGAGTCGGAAATTATCTACTTATCTCCCGTTCTATAGTAGATAAGATAATATCTTATATTGTACTTAGTACTCCTAAGTATCAGTGATTAAGCATTTTACTGTGAATATCGAGAACTTTTCCCGCATTAGCTGTACCGAACAAAACATTAAATAATTATTGTTACCTCATGTAAAACACAATGATATAATAAATACAATAACGTGAATATGGCTGGTAGTTAACTCAAGCGGTTGTTTAAACAAACGACGTAAGTCTGAATGCAAATATTACTTTATTGGTTACCAGCAGTAAATTAACAATATACATATACTTTTTATAAGCGAGAAATTGCAAATTTTATTTGAATAAATCAAACAATAAAATGAAAAGATCGATAGGTTAAGGAATGAAATTCTGCTGTGATATACAGTAGGCTGCGCACAATGGCGGATTTGGGAAAAAACTATCTAAAAAGCCAGATAAAAATTCTATACGATTAGCACGACTTAGATTACCAAAGGGTGTCCCAACAAGAATGCAAGATTTAAATTTGGCGCCATTCGAAGTGTCATTGTTTGACATTTGAACAATTGTTATTGTTTGCTGGTAGAAAGTACGAGGTTAATAAAAATGGAGCGCTACACGAATGAACAACGCATTCTCATTGTGAAATTGTTTTACCGAAATAGTGAAAGTTTTGCGGCTACAATTCGCAAATTGCGATCAATTTGGGATCACAATAAAGCTCCAAAAGAGTCAACTGTAAAGAGATTAATGGATAAATTTGCCAAAACTGGGTCTAGGTCGACCAGGTCTATCGACGAAAAATGTCGCAGCTGTACGTGATGATGTCGCTCAAACTCCATCCATCTCAATTCGACACCGAACTCAGCAAATTGATGTCTCCAAATCCACCATGCAGCGAATTTTGACGAAAGATTTGCATCTTCATGCTTACAAAGTTCAATTGACTCAGGAACTGAAGCCAGCTGACCATGGACAGCGAAGGGAGTTCGTTAATTGGATATTGGAGAGACAACATGAAAAATGCTTATTTTGCCGATAAAATCATCTTCAGTGACAGGGCCCATTTCCATCTTGATGGCTTTGTCAGTAGGCAGAATTGTCGAATTTGGGGTGAGGAAAATCCTCGAGTGATTCACGAGAAGCAAATGCATCCTCAACGTGTCACTGTGTGGTGTGGATTTTAGGCTGGAGGAATCATTGTTATACAGCCAAAGAAACAATTCAATTGCTGCATTCGTCATTTAAATCTTGCGTTCTTGTTGGGACACCCAATAGAAACGACTGAACACATTAGATCCAGTAAAACTGAACTTCTATAAAACCTGGCTAATGTAATCTCCGTATAAAGATTTAGCCGAATTTGCTCTACTACAATACCCTATTAGATAATTCATTGTTGACAAAAATTTACACCGTTTAATACGTTTCTGAACTTCCCATAATGCACAAAATTTTTGCAAAAATTAAGTCATGCCTTCAGGTGCCTCCAATATCTGAGGTAGTCGAAGTGTGTTGGTCTATAACATCATATTATATAATCTGATATTGATCACATTTTATACAACCGAATGCATTTCACATTTCTCTTATAAAGCGGTATTTGTATGGGGAACCGATCATGCCTGCTTATATTTTCAATAAAATATAGAAGAAAAAGCACTTCACAACTTGAGAAATTGCGCAAAAACAAATGCTACAAATACAAAGTTGCGGCAGAATTTGATCAATCTGATATTTTTTTTTTTTATATTATTTTTTTTTTTTTATTATAGCTTACAAATATTAAAAAGGCTGCTTATTAGTGAAATATAATGATAATATAAACTCTATTGAATGAGACCGATCAGTGACTGACAAATACTAGAAATACAAAGTTGCAACAGAATTTGATCAATCTGAT
>JAHXMU010000689.1:321987-361909 GCA_019455685.1 Philornis downsi | reverse complement strand
AAGTGTTTTATATCTGAGGGGGACTACTTTGAAGGAGATAAAACAGAAATTGATGAATAAATAAATATTTTTTGAGAAAAATTAAAATTCACCTTATTTTTTGAAAACACCTCCTATTTTTTATCAAATGTCGTTGATAACTTTCCTCAATAAGCATTTCCTTGCAAAGTTTTTGTAAATCACCTTTTAATATTTTATAATTTCAATTAAAATCTCTAACATATACAGACTTACGCCCACTTATGTATGCTCACACTTATGCCCATAAATGTGTTCGCAATAATCATTTTTGTATTAATCATGGCTTGAAAACAGATATTGTGACTTTGTGCATATCTCACCGAAAATTTAAACCGGAAATGTTCTGAAAAACCCAGAGCAATTTCATTCATAACGCTTCGCTACTTTCGCAACAGTCAATGCGTTGCGGGCATACAAAACCTGCGGTACTTTTTCAACCAGTCACCTACTCGTTCGGTGCTATATAAAGGGCAATGAAACAAAGGACCAGCACACAATTTACACAGAAGTTGCTGGCTATCGTGATACACATTCATTGGCTTAACCCTGCCAACATCGTCATCGCTCTTAGATTTAACTACAGCCCAAGCAGGCCTCCAATGTTGGGATGTACTCGGCAAAAATCTTTTACAGTTCAACAGAATTTTAAACTTTTTAAGATGAAACGCTAAATGACAAAGAGCTGCGAATATCGTCAACGCACATGATCTCCACAGACTTTGGCTCTCCAGTGCTTTGTTCGCCCTGCTTGTCATACAACCACTAAACAACCGGCTGCTGCTGCTGCTGCCGGTAAAAGATCACTTTCGAATTGTCCCCCCACCGTGGTGGACTGAAGTTTTGTTGTTGTTGGTTTTGTTGTGCTGTATGACGAACTTTTCGAATTCGCAGAATTCATGGATTATTCATCGATCATTTGCTGTTAATTTTATGATTTGTTGTTGCTTCTACTATTATTTTCTAGTTGTAGTTGTTTGTACATTGTCTGGTCTCTGTTTTTGTATCGCAATGAGATATCTTTTGTTAGCAAACAAATGAAATATTCAATCCGTAAAATAGTTTAAAATTTATACTGCAGGTTTTTTTATGCTTCTGTTAAACTTAAAGAGCTACATTATTCTCTTTTTTAATTTAAGAGAAAATAACAACATTTCAAATGATGAATGGAGCATTGATAATATTTTGCAATCTCATTTTACACTCAAAAAAGAGTTGCCAGATGGTTTTATGCAAAAGTTTAATTTGGGAGAGTCATAAATTGTATGAGTAACCGACCGTGGCGCGATGTTTAGTATGCGTGACTCTCGTTCGCATGATCGCGGGTTCGGTCCTCCACACAGGCATCTATCATTATCTAAACAACAGTCACTACGTCATACGCTTCGAGTAATTAACAAGCCTATTGAATACTTCTCAAACTGTGATATATGTGAGCCGTTGAGTGAGCCTAAAAATATTTTCAATACGTGTGAGCTCACTGAATGTGAGAAACTCTCCTATATCCCTTTCACGAAATGCAAGAGAATTTTTTTTTTTTCATTTAACAAATTGTATGAATGGGAACTACAATTGAATAAATGTCATATTTATAGAAGGGATGTCATATTTCGGATTACGAATTATCGGCAAATCCTATCATTTCTAAAACAAAATCCCCTAACATGGGGCCTCCGCTGCATTACCCATGGCTGAGGCTATAGAAAATGTTTAGTATTTGTAAACGCCTCACAAATATAGTTTACAAGATTTGTAGCTTCGAGACATTGACCTTTTGTAGATTCACCCAAAATCGTAAAGATACATTTCATTCACTACATCTTCAGTGGAAGAAATCAATTTGCATGTCATTTGATATGGAAAAAACAAACTTTACATTGCCAAGAAAACTTGTATGTCGCTAAGTACCTTTCGACCACTCCAGTTTCTTGACATTTTAAACCGATTGATTGCCGTAAATCCATATAAAACTCCTCAGAATTGAACACTACTGAATATTTTGTTAGATCGTAGCCATGATTGTAAATAAGCTACTTCGACACATACCTTCTGATATTCTTCCCATATAAATTGAACGAATTAACAAAGTTAAAATTTTCCTCTTCAATTGCTGATTCGGAAATTACAGTAACTAAAATTCGGCAAAAATTTTCAAAAATCAATAAATCAATCCTGACCCTTCTGGCATCTCTTACACAACTGACCGATTTAACTACTTTATTTTTAAATTCATATCATTTATTCGATTGAACTAAATTTTATTATATTTGATACAAGTTAAACGTACCAGTTAAGTTAAGACAAAATTAAGTCTGAATAGGAAAAAGGATCGTGTTGGCATTCACTTTCCAGTACCTTCCATACAAATTGGCCAACTTGCCGAAATTCAATCTTGCATCTGCAGTTATAGTGGCTGCAATAACTTACATTTTTTGTCTACTGCATTAATTTACAATGCTTGTTAGAATCCCAATACAAATAGCCGACTTAATCCATATAATCTTAGCTTCATTTCTTTCACGTAGTTGCATTGAATTAGATCAAGACTGCATAGCCACTTGCTTTCTGGTACCTCCTACACAGATTGGACGATTTCTCGACACTTAACTTTTTTCACTGTAATCCTTAATTCGTAGGTTATAGTAAATAGTCAAATGTTTGCCAATTAAAAAAATTGGAAAGTTTTGAAATATCGACGGGATAACCTCATCATTTTTGCTACTCCCCATAAAATTAGTTCATTTAATTTTTATATTCCTAGCTTCTTATCTTTCATACCGAATTATGGAAAGCGGAAGTCTTCAGGAATTTATAAGTTTACTTATTTTATTGTACAATTATTCGATGTATAGCGATTTACCACGCATCTTCTGCCACTCCGCACATATCTGCGCAACTGCAAAAGGATTTTAGCGAAGGTACATGTAAGACAGCTCACTTGACTTATATAGCCTTATATATATTAGCCAGTTCGACCGAGGAAAATTCAGTCCAGGTCTTTTTGTGCCATATGGCAACTCCGCCGAATGTAAACAAAACAATTTAATTCATTGTTATCACAATAATAACAAAACGCAAAATATTGGTCATACACAAATATTCATTGCTCTCTCTATACATCAATCTTTAACGTTACTTTAAATCACCGGCATTTAAACTCTTGGCATTTCTGAACTTGTCTCTCTCATTTTGCCAAATTTCAAAAGCTTTTGCTTCCCTCCTCTTCCTGTTAAAGAGCACGAGCTTCCATATTGAAAAGCTTTCAAATGTCATGATCATTTTGCTCCACCAGCGGAGCTGAGCTAAGTTCCATTGGGTGGTTGTTAGTGATGAGGTTGTTGTGTTGACTTGACTGATTGCGAGCCGCAAATAATCAGTTGAATTTTTCTCGCCCGAGTAGGAGGTTGTTTGTTGTTGATGGCTCCTCTGTCGACTTTGAAACTAAATAATTAAGTAAAAATTTTTATGAATTATAAAACAAATAACAAAACGCGAGTTAATTGTATGTCTAATAAAATTTGCATAAAGGAAAAATTAAATCAAACGAGCGAACTTTTTTGTATAGAAATTTAAGGAAAAAAAATATTAAAATTTTTTCAAAAAAAAAAAAAAAGAAAAAATTCCTGTAACAGAAGTGAGAGAAGAATTTGCGGGCAAAGTGTTTAAGAAATCGGGAAAGTTTTATATGACAACGACGTAATAAAGCAAACAGTTGCCACAATCAGTAGATATAATAACATCAAGCCAAAAAACAATTAACAGATTTCCGATTAAAAAGAAAATTGCGATTTTTAATAACAACGATCAACGATTATTGGAACACTTCTGAATTTCTGATTCCCTACAAGAGCATAGAAAATTGGATTTGAATAAAGCTCAACAAGCAACAGCAGCAACAAGCGAAAAATTCACAAAGTAAGAGCATTTTATACAGTATTTAATAGTTAAGAATAATTTATAAAGAAAGACTACTGATTACTCGTATATTGTACACAAACAAACACAACTAAAATTCTTGAGACGAATTATATAAAATCACAAATCGCATGAAACTGAATGTGACAACTTTTCGAAATAAAACAAATTATCTTCAATTAACGTAGTACGTTCTATAGTACGTACGTACCATTTGCCAGCCCGTCTGTCCACCTATCTCTACATTCATCAAATGAAACAACAACAAAAATGCATTTCAACTGTCATAAAGAGTGAACAAATCACCATCATTATCGTCATTATTACATTGTGGTGTTTGCTGTTTTTTCCCCCGTCATTCGGTTGAGGTTCATAAATTTTCCAACACACAAAGAACTTACAATCCTTCGTCACATTTTCCGGTTTAAATGCATTTCCTTTCTGCCAATTCACAATGAAATTGGGGAAAAAAACTAAAATCTTGAAACAGCAAGTTCCGGTAAAACAATTTTATATTTTTATTTTATATATTTTTTTATTATTATTATTTTTTTGAAACAAAAAAAAGCACTGCAAATAAAAGTTTATTGAACTTTACCGATGACTTTTGAAAAGAGTTCGCAATTTTCAAGCCTCCTCCTCCTCCTCCCCCTTCTCTTCCACCTCCTCCCCCTCCTCCTCCTGCTCCTCCTCCACCTCTTCCAAACTACTTGTTAAGACATCGCACAAATCTGACACCATACAACCCAGTCACCGGACTTGTCCTATTCCCCATCTCTGAATTCACGTTATTAACTCAAGAATGTAAACCTACAATCCTGTTTTTCATTGTCTTTCTTAATTGTTAATAAACATTAATGTCTTGTCTACTTTAGACTGTCTACTTTGTGCATTAAGAAACTCTAGTTAGTTGGATCTGTCTGCAGCTTCGCTCAATCCAAATATGGAAGCGTAGAAGTAGAAGATGCGGGGATTCTACATTTCATGTTGTCACATATTTTTTTCCTACTTTAGAAATAATCGCAATTCTTTGTGAGGTTCGTCTTTTTTCTTTCGCATCAAAGAATATCTTAACAAAGAATGTTTTAAACCGGCATGAGATGTTGCATAAAGTATAAGACAAAAATTTGCCGGCAATAGGAAAAGTGGTATAAGTTACATAGGAATCATAATCTGATGAAAGTCATTCAGAGAATTCAAAGCGCAAAGAGATTATTATCGAAATGGCAATGAACTTGAAAGTTGTGAACAGTTTTAATGCTTGAAAATTTTCTTTCAAAGACTCATCTTTATCAAAATGTATTAAAGTTATTGAAGGGCTAAAAAAGTAGTGGGTTTGCAAGAAAGTAATTTCAATTTCTTTCCCATAGATGGTGCTTTTGTATGTTATGTCATTATAGAGCTCGCATTTCAAGCTTCAGAGTGTGATATTTTGCAATGCTTTCAGTTGTCGGGTTATTTTTAAATCGCGCTCTCTGAATATGGGTGAACAAAAGCAATGTTTTTGCCATATTTTGCTCTTTTATTTCAGAAAAAGGCTAAAAAAGCCACGGAATATTTATCCTGTATAGTTTGAATACCTTAGTAGAACGCATGCGCCAAAATTGGTTCACGCAACACGATTGTGAAAAATTTAGGCTCAACCATGACCAGCGGGCCAGTTGGTCAATAAAGGTTGATGAGTATGCAATTGAAATCGTTATCGAGTCTAACCTACAAGTTTCTGTTCTGTCGCAAAGAAACTGAAAATGTCGTACACGACCTTTGAGAATCATTTGAAGCAGCCCAGACTCATCCAAGAACTCGATATTTGGATTCTTCGTGAGCTAAAGGAAATCCACTAAAATTTATTGCTTAAATGCAACCAAAATTATCCCTTTTTGAAACGCATTGGAACTGGCTTGAAAAGTAAATTGTCGACAACAACGTCAATCAGAAGTGATCCTGGTCTAAGTAAGATTTAAGCGCTCAAATGTCATCAAAGCCTAAACCGCATTAAGAAAGTATTATATTATCAATCTGGTGGGATTTTAAGGTAGTGGTTTACTTTAAAGTGCTTCCAAAGGTCCAAACTATAAATTCTGAGATCCATTTTCAACAATTGACGTAGCTTGAAGAAGCAAAAAGAAAAACAGATTTCCTTTATCTCATGTACTTTGATCAGCTTTAAGAAGTACTGAAAAAAAACCAGAATCGGTAAATCATAAAATCGTGAATTTCTATCACGCAGTGTCTCACACATTTTTGCAGATTCGGCAAAAAATGTAACTTTGAGGGCAAGTGATTTTCCACCACGTAACGCCTCAGACTTCTCTGCTGATTCGTCAAAATCCATATCCACTTTACAGTCTTGATCTGGCACATTCGGTTTTTCATTCACTCCGGGTAATCTTACAATAAAGATGATAATATAGAAACTGTGTTGTTTCAGCCTTTTTTCTGGGAAGGATTCGTCGTTCATCTAAGCTGGGATGAAACAATTGCTGAAAAATAGCAATATGTTATTGTAATGCGGATTAATGTAGATTAAAATTAATTATTTGAAAAAGAAATTTGAAATTCACTTCGAGCAAAAAACCCGAAACTAGTTCCTTGCCAATTCAATATACATATATTGCCTTCAAGCCAGCAACCGACGATAATACTTCCAGCATATGCTCATTCTTATTGCGATGCATAAAATCAAGACATGCCGTTTTTGGAATTGCCGTATTTTGTTTAACAAAATAAATTTCCTAGTGCTTACTTACTTGCAAACTTAGGAAACGTAAGAGTAAGCAGACAACACAATTGTAATTTTACATTCCATTAACTCTGTTTTAAAAACTTTTCCAGTAATGAAAGGCAGAGGAATTTTGGTGAACATACTTAAACAATTTTATTGGTTATTGCTTACCATATTGCTGCCATTGAAGCAGTAAAGGAAGACAGAGAACTTCTTTAAATGGAAATTTTACAGTATTTTAATTTCTATGATTGCCATCCTAAACAAAATATTTCAAATGGGACATCTCATGCAAAACCAAATTGGTCTTTAGCAACTAGACTGTTAACAAGGAGTCGCTAAAACAGAGTTCGATCTCCGAAAGTTAACGCACTTAAAGTGTATACAACATGCCCCATTCGGATGCACTCTATGCCTTCGTCCGAAGGAACGAGGGTATACATTACGTGATAAACGTCTTATGTCTCAAGTATCCTTCGACCAAATGTGTTTCATGGCTTCTTAAGTCGATTGAGTGATGCCCGTTTCTCCAGCTGGCAGATTGGTAGGCTATTAGATAGGATAGTTCGTAATTATTAGTAAATATTAATTAAACTTCTTAAAATTTGGTGTAGGCTATTATTATGCCAAACTATGGCGCATACAAAAGTGACTGATTTTCCGGAATTACATTTTTACACGTATTCCCAAATTGAAATGAATTTTTGTCCAAATTTGAAATAATCTTCCAATTAACCACATTTCACCTGACATCCCCATGCAAATGCCGGTTTAACCTATATACGACATACAAGGATGGTCCCAAAACTAGGGTATCCGACATATACCTGGTGCCAGCAGTTTGAAAAAGAAAATATGTTTAAAATTTCAGGGCGCCACATTGTACAGTATTTTTTTTTTTTTTTTGAGCCATCAAAAGTAAACAATCTCCTTGAACCTGTAAACAATACATCCATTTGAAAGGTCTCAGTCCAACCAATATTAAAGCCGAGCTAGATTCTAATCTGGACTTCCCCAGTCCTTTGTTTACGACTGTAAATTATTGGGTAGCAGTGTTCAAACGAAGTCATACGGGCGGCCAAGATCAGCACAGCAGTGGTCGACCAATTGAGGTGTCCACGCCACACATGGTTAAGAAAATCCACAAAATGGTATCGTCGTCTGAACGTGCCTTAGGTGCGTTTAAAAAATAAGGTGAATTTTAAACTTTCGCGGACTACGTACATTCGTCCCGAAGATATGTTGACGGTTTCATCCATATAGCATGTTTAGTTTGTTTGTGAGAGGCATGAACAAGGCAAGCGTTTTGCTTGTTCGGCGATTTTCTGCTATCGACAAAAATGGATCAAAGAAGTTGCATCAAATTTTGTGTACAAAATGGAATTAAGTGCTCAAAAACACTTGGAATGTTGACAGTGGCAAACGGAGAGAGTACTTTGAGTCAAGAGGTTGGTTAAGTTATGTCTCAAAATAGAAATCCACTGATGCCTTCCAATATACTGCAACTCGGTTTTGAAATTTTTAATTGATAAGTTGCCGCAATAAAATTTCTCCTCTAATTTATTACTTTAGAATACTTTGCAGAATTTGAAAAAACTAGCGGGACGGCCGTACTCCTTCTGGTACCTACCACATATAAATTTTTTTAACTTATGAATTTTTAGTCTCATATTTGTCATGCAATTGCTCTAAACTTAACAAAAAGTTAGAGCACATAATACTTCTGGAAAGCTTAGATCCAAAAATTAAAGCCAAGAATTTTCGAATACCTGCCATGTAAATTAACCGATTTAACAAAAATCAATAGTTTCTCCATAATTTATGAACAGAAGTCTTCGATAAGTTGTAATTTTAATTATTTAAATGCTTGCTAATTCTGAGTAATATTTTTGAAAAAGACTTGAGCGATTCACCGCTTTCGACGCTTACCTTAAAAAAGCACCATTGCAGTAGATTATTTCTAGAAAGTACTTCCCACTCAGTCCACCCCAATGAAATCCTGTAACGCTTCTTATAATGATTTTACGTAACGGGTTGTCCATTTTTCGGATGCAAAAGAAAAGTTAAATAAAGCTACGATTTCGATGAAACTTTTATTTCATATTGGACTTTGCCATTATTTACGAAATACGAGTAAAATGTCATTTAAATAAACGCCTCTGAATTGGATTCTCCAGCCTCATTTTTGAAAAAATACAGACCGGACCATAATGCGCACCAAACAGTCACTTTTTCCAGATGCAATGGCTTTTCCACTATCACTTCTTGGTTCGCTGAGACCCATATGTGACAATTTTGCTTGTTAACGTAAGTACCGAGTGCGAAATGAGCTTCATCGCTGAAGAAATTTTTGTTCGGTGAAAGGCCACGTTTAAATCACCACTTTTGTAGTAAGTTTGAACTACTTTTGCGCGTTCTTCGGTTATTAACCGATCCATATTCGTAAATGACAAACCTTTCACTAAATAAATAACACTTCAGATGATACGCATTAAAAAGCTGACAGCCTTGCCAGACCGATGGTTTCGAAACCACTAATTGGATAACCCATATAATAACTTGTTCTTTATAAGCGATATAGGTAAGGTCATCAAAAAACTCCATGTACGTGGCTGAGAAAATTGTACGAAATTTTTCTAAATTCGTATGAAATGATCTCCCTTAATTATGTTTGGTAAGCATTACAGCTGAGCGCCAAATTATATGCTCACAAATTAATATGCGTCCATAATCTGCAGAATTATTTATTAGAAATGCAGCGCGAAACGTAGTCGGTTAAGGAATTAACATGATTACCTAATAATAAAATGTCCTACGTAAATGAGTGAACATAAATGAATGTGCACGTCTAAAGCCTGCATTTTGTTTAACATAAATTGAATTTGAATGAATTTTTGCACCACTGAATTATCTATTTTGAATATGTCGATTCTCTTCCATAAATGCTTGAAAAAAAAACCATACGAATATCAATCATTTCTGGGAAATACCACCTCATATCAACGCAAACGTGTCAATTACTTTCTTTGATTGGATTAGAAATAATCTGCTAATAACCGGTAAGCTGATCACAAATTTTGGCGACTTTATAATTCTTATAATGATTGGTTAAAAGTATCGAAATGTTCACAAATTTGCGTTGTCTGGTGTTACAAGGGCGGTTTCAAAACTAGCCGACTTGATGTACAGATAATGCTAGTAATTGGAAAAAAATATTTTGATGATAAGTGACAACCTTATAAAACATATGTTTCAACTTTCGAGGCGACACGTTGCTTAGTGTTTTTATTTGAGCCATCAAAACTAAATGATTTCTGTGAATTTGTAAACATGGAAATAATTGGCCACCGTTATGTAAATTAACATTTCCATTTGAAAGATCTCAGTTCAACCAATATTAAAGCCGAACTATATTCCACTCTGGTAGAGTCTGCTTCTTCGTATACAACTGCAACATATTGGATAGCAGAGTTTCAACGAGGTCGTACGTACTGCAAAGACGAACACGGTAGTGGTGCGTAGTGCTGTCCACGCCACACATGGTTAAGAAAATCTAAAAAATGGTGTTGGATGATCGTCGGCTAAAAGTGCGTAAGCTAGCCGAAATGATAAGCATTTCAAAAAGTAATTTATGTCGTATATTGATGGAAGATTTGAAGATGAGATAACTGTGCACGAGATGAGGCCGCGATTACTTTCAATAGAGTAAAAGCGCAAACAGCGTCATGAAGATGTTTCAGTATAGTATTTGGCAATGTTCCACCGCAATTAAGCCGAATTTTTTGATCGATTCATATCCATGGATAAGACATGGGTCCACCACTTCATAACTGGGATAAAGGAACAACCAAAACAGTGGACTGGAATGGGAGAATCGTATCTAAAGAAGGCGAAAATGATTCCATCTATAAGCATGGGCATGCGATTCTTTTTATTGATTACCTTCAAAAAGGAAAAACTATCAACTAACTCTGCTAATTTATTGCATCGGTTAAATGATGAAGTTATGGAAAAAAAGGCCCCATTTGAGGAAAAGGAAAGTATTGTTTCATCAAGACATTGCTCCAGTTTATAAATGCGATTGCCAAAATTAATTAATTAAAATTCGAATTCCTTCATCGTGCACCTTATTCGCCAGATTCAGCTCCCTCGGACTATTTTCTATATCCAAACTAGAAAAAATGGCTCGGTGGTAAACGATTTGCCAACAGTGAAGAGGTGAAGTCTGCGGTTGATGGCTATTTTAAGGACAGTTCCTACTATAAACAGGATATAGAAGCAGTTGAATATCCCTGGAAAAAGTGTATACTCGTAGACCTAAAAGGAGATTATGTTGAAAAACAAAGAAAGTTTTTCCCAATTCTTTTTTTGGGTTTTTGTTTGTTAGATCAGAAGCCGAAACCGCCCTCGTTTGTTATATATACTCATGTTTACGTTTGTTAGTATTAACGCGTTATGTTGAAAACCCCATTTTTGTGACCATATATGTCTTCATGGGCCAATGAACTAACTTGTAGTTTAGTGCCGAAAAGTCATAAGTTAGTTTCGAATAATTAGCTCGCTTGAATTCCTAAACTATTTGAAGCAAAAGCAGTAAATAGGCGTAAAGATGGACAAGTATTAAAATTTCAGCACCATGAATTGCGGTGTACAATGTAGTGTTAAAACACCCTGATCTCATTCACAATATTCCAATGAAATATCCACTGAAATACATTTTAATGAGACCTCTCAACAATGGGCAGGCAGAACTGGCCATAGTTTGTCAATTACATCTAGAAAAGAGGCTAAAGCATGTTAAAGCGACCAATGTGATAGAGAATGTGCGATGTTTCTGGCCAAAATTCATCAATTTAAGAGGAATTCTAGTACTTTTGCCACAAATTGTTTAGTCTCCTTAATGAGGCTTAAAAGCGACCATGATGATAGGGAATGTGCAATATTTCTGGCTAAAATGTATCAATTTAAGAGGGATTCTAGTACTTTTGCTACAAATTGCTTAGGCTCCTTAATGAGGCTCCGATGGTTTATACTATATGTATATATCTCAAAATACAGTTTTCCGGAAGTATTGTGAAATATTGAATTGAAATACTCATTCAATAAAAAAGTTATTCTCTCCAGTGACACATTTCCCGCAATTTTGCTTAACTAACATGTTCATTAAATTCACTGACATATCGTGAACAATCGCCATTAATTTCGATTTATTTATTTTTATTTTTTACAATGGCAACAAAAGGAACGTTACTGATGGGCAACAAGCGTTCTTATTGCATTAGTTTACCTTTCGCAAACACAAAAGAGAAAAGAAATTATTTATATTTACGCCAATCGATAAGATATATTGTTGATATTGATAAGGAATGATAACGAAAAATTGACCATTCCAATTATTGGCAAACCTCACAAAGTTATTCAATTTTTCACTTGTCTCATGGGTATACCTCAATATAGTCTGTGAAGACAACTCCTTTAGAATTCTCCCTGCCCCTTCAAAATCCACAGCAGCGACATTGCATGAATCGACAACGACATTTGTTCTTACAAACTGTAGTTTGTGTAGTAAATTTAGGGGTTTTTTCCAACACTCCCTGATGATGAGACAGTGTCCTTCATAGAACGTTGCGTTATGCGGCATTTATCATTCATCGAGTTTAGTTCACTAGCTTTTTTTCGAATTTTGAAATTAATTATCTGTTACCATTTGCTTTTTCAGAAATGTATTGATGATGTCACATTGAAATATTTATCTAGTGAGTAGTATGGACTGTAAGCAAAGTTCTCTAGAGTTATACAAATGCGTGTGAGGAAGGGTACATGAATTGAATTTGTTTGAGTTTATTATCTACAAAAATGTTAAATAAAAACTGATTATCAAAAATATTTAACTTGCAATTAATAGCAAATATTTGCTATTACTGTGAGCTATACTGAGTCGCTGTGTTAAATTCTGATAACTGTTCTGGCAAGTGGAATTTATGTTTCTATGCTGTTGGTAAAAATTTCAACTACCAATTATATCTTGGAATGGAGGGAGGAATGAAGGTGTATATTATTTGATATGGCAACAAATGTAGCAGCCAAAAGGAATCATTAAACGTACAAAATATGTTCTGATTGTTTCACGTAAATCTACATAAAATTTCCTAAGACTTGGTACAGCCTAAAATTTTGTGAATTTTTTTTTTGTTTTGCCTGGCTGGCTAGCTTGACAACACGATGACTGTCGTAAATCTACATAAAATTTCCTAAGACTTGGTGCCGCCTAATATTTTGTCAATTTTTTTTGTTTTTTTTTTTTTTTTTTGTCTAGCTGGCATAAAATTTTCTAAGATTTGGTATAGCCTAAAATTTTGTGAATTTTTTTTTTTTTTTTTGTTTTGCCTGGCTGGCAGCTTGAGAACATGATGACTGCTGTAAATCTACGTAAAACTTCCTAAGACTTGGTACAGCCTAATATTTTGTCAATTTTTTTGTCTGGCTGGCTTACTTAGGAACACGAGGACTGCCGTAAATCTACATAAAATTTCCTAAGACTTGGTACAGCCTAGTATTTTGCGATTTTTTTTTTTTTTTTTTTACCTGGCTGGTTGGCTTGAGAACACGATGACTGCCGTAAACCTACATACAATTTCCTAAGGTTTGGTACAGCCTAAAATTTTGTCCATTTTTTTTTTTTTTTTGTTTGGCTGGCTTACTTGGGAACACGAGGACTGCCGTAAATCTACATAAAATTTCCTAAGACTGGGTACAGCCTAAAATTTTGTCAGATTTTAGCCGAAAATTGTGAATGGGCAATGTCTCCTGATCCTCCCATACTAATTGACTAATTTTCCTAATTTAAATTTCTCCCTCAACACCTCAGCCGTAGGCTTTACTAACCTAAGTTAATATTTAATATATTATTTTGTAAAATTTGAAGGAAATCAGCCGACTTTCCACTCCCTTTCTAATGTCTGTCACACAAATGTCAGGTTTATCATTATCATACCTTCATCACTTTCCTAAATGCACTAAATAGGATGAAATTCAATCAAATTAGCCACATTATGATTTAAAGTAGAGTGCAAGATACGTCCTTAAATGAAAATGGAGTACATTGACACACCCCTACTGGTACTTCCTACTCAAATTGACCAATTTTCCGGAATTTAATCATCCCCGTATAATTGCTAATTAGCGGACTTAACTTCTGTCCATTACATTGCTTCATAATTCTTTTCAAAACTGGAGAAAAACCAAACCCCTACTGGTACCTTCCATTCAAATTGACCAATTTTCCGAAATTTAATCATCCCTTTATAGTTTCTAATTAGTGGACTAAATTGTTGTCCATTACATTGCTTTATAATTTTTTTCAAAACTGGAGAAAAATCGATCAAGGAGCCATTCCCTTCCTGTATGTCCATAGAAATGACTGATTTAACCCAAATATTCTTTTCTCCATATCTTCCTATCGATTACACTGTATTCAATCAAACTTAGCACATATATTATGCTTTCGATTAACTAAGTTCTGAGTACGAAAATGGGCAACGTTGCCACTCCCTTTTTGGTATCTCCCAAATGAGTTTAATGATTTATTTAATATTCCTCTATAATCCTAATCTGTAGCCTGAAATTGCTTAGATTATTGCCAATAACATTGCGTTGTAATGATGCGTAAAATGTAAAAGAAAAATCCATAGGACATTAAGTCCATAGGACCTCTCACATCAATTATCTTTCATTTACACATTGGGTATTAGCGGTGTAAATGAAAAAAGTCTACGATGCCACGTCCGCACATACAAATTGGCCGATTCTGCACCGTTCACAACTTCTGAAAGTTATAGTTTTACTTCTCTTATTACGCTTTAATTCAGAAAACTCTTTAAACTGAAGCTAGCAATTTGCCACGCCTTTTCTGGTAGCTTTCACACTTTTGCGGCAACGCAAAGGGAGTAGGGTGAACGCATATGTACGAGTAAGTCAGTTCACCTGCCTGAAATTTCTCCACTTATTTGCATTAACTTTGATAATTTCTAAGAACTAAAAATGTATAATAGATAGGAACGGAACAATACTGCAGAAGGCTGTTTAAAGGGATTACATGCAAATGTAACTCTCTCATAATGAATTTTAGTAAGAATTAAAGGAGTTTGTAAAATATTTCAAATTTAGCTGTGGATTGTGGGAAAACGTTGAGAAAGTTAGATTAATGATTTAAAAATACGAAACCATGGATGGAGAACAATGCAAAATTGCTACAGGGACCTTGGCAGCATCGTGTTCATGTGTAGAGAGAGGCCCTCGAAAGATCTCTTTAAGCAACATGAACCCAATTTTGAGAATGAACCTAATTTTTGAGTTTTATAAAGCTCATGTCACAAAAATCTTCATGGAAGACATGACTTTACTTACTCGTTACTTTATTTGCAATAGTAATAGAAATGCGGCACTACTCGAGCCGTAAGAATCTAATGAAATATAGGGTTATCCATTTTTCGGTTTCAAAGGTAAAGTTAAAAAAAATACACATAAAGCTATAATTTCGACGAAACTTTTATTTCATTACAATATTTGGTCCTTGCCATCATGTACGGAATATAGGGTGATTTTTTAATCGTAGTTTTTTTTTTAAATCTAACAAAACACTCAAGTTTGCATCATATATAAAAATATTTTATTGGAATCGATAAATTGGTCTTTGCCATTTCATTTTTAAAGATAATTTCATGCAAATGTTGTTCGCGGCTCCGTCTCAAAATATCCATTCGGAAGGTCCAATTTTTCGTCACTTTTTCGAGCATTTCGGACTGTATTTCACGAATAACGCGTGCTATGTTATCCTGTAAGGCTTCAATAGTATTCGGCTTGTCCACATAGACTAACGACTTGACATAATTCCACAATAAGAAGCGTTAAATCGCAAGACCTTGGGGGCCTACTCACAGGGCCAAATCGAGAGATAAGCTACTCACCAAATTCATACCTCAACATATGCATTATTTCAAGAGCAGTGTGGCATGTTGCACCGTTCCGATAAAACCACATGTCAACCAAGTTCAACTCAACCAATTGGGGCAAAAAAAAAATCCTTGTGGTTGAGTAACACATGCCCAATCGCTGAGAACGGCGACGTATTGACATTTCACGATCGTCATTAACACCGGTCGCTACGGCTGCAATATTTTCTTCGGTACGCACTCTACGTCGATAGTTTTATGTTCAACAAAGCAAATTTTGGTGATTAGTTGATTCAGCAGGTCGATTATGACGACCATAAAATGGTCGCATCAAATCTTCTGACCATAATGCGCTTCAAACAGTCACTTTTTCCGAATGCAATGTATTTTCCACAATCAATTCTAAGTTCTCCGAGTCCCATATGCAACAATTTTGCTTGTTGACGTTACCACCGAGCGAGAAATGAGCTTCATCTGAAGGAAATTTTTGTTCAATTGTTAGTCCACATTCGAATCACCTCTTTTGTAGTAAGTTTTAACTATTTTTACATGTTTTTCGCATTTTAGACGATTCATATTCGTCAATGGCAAACCTTTCACTAAATAAATGGCACTTCAGATGACAGGTATTTAACAGCTGGCAGCCAGATCGGCGCTTTCGAAGCCAGTAAATGGGTGATCCTGCACCTTCAAATTTAACCGGTTATTCATACATAACCCTCGATGTTTTGTAAAAGAAACAAAAACTTATTCAATAACTAGATTCTGAATTTTCCGTATTGTTCACGGAATATCGATAAAAGACGGACTGTTTATACATCATATCGAAAATGAAAATTCATTAAAATGGATTTAGAAACGAACCTGATTTTTACAGTCCCACCCATAGGGATGGGTATATATAAAGTTTGATATTATTCAAAGAACAGAATTTTCAGTTATGTGAACTGATTTACGCATAACCTCTAGCAAAGTTCTTTTGTTTTGGTGCAAAATGAGCGAAGTGCCGGAGGGGCATGGCCAAACGACAGATTCTTATCAACAAGTGCTGCCCAATAACGTACGATAATAGAGGCAAAACTACAAATTATAGAGAAACCAACGATGTTAGCAAAATCGCAGAAATATGTTTTTTAAAATATCAGATTACTTGCTTGGTTATTTTGAATTTGGTGCAATTGAATGAAAGATATGAACCAGGAAACTGGGGAGTTAAATTAGGTAATTTGTATGGGAGGTACCATGAAATCCGAGGTTATATGAGGGATTTTTCACATTTTGGCAAGCATTTTAATTTAGTACAACTGGAAGAAATATAAAAATACAAAAAGGGCACGCTAATGCAATCCATTTATATGGCAACTACTAGGAAAGGTGTGATGCCCGGCAATTTCGTCTTCAGATGAAATTCAGTACAACAGTTTGAAAGATGTGAATTTAAGAATTCATGGTTTAAACCGGTCATTTGAGTGGGAGGCACCAGAAGGGACATGATTACTTGATAATTTTTTTTTTTTTTCAAGTTTGATCAAGCATTTATACAAATCAATGTTGAAACCCTAGAATGGCCATAGCCACGACTCAATTTTCATTCTCAGGCTTTATTTTAGCAAGTGCTTAAGGTGTACCAAGTCTAACTGATTTTAATGCAATCAAATGAAAGAAATGTAATTAATTGGGACAAATTTGTCATTTGTATGGGGCGTCACTTCCAGGAGGGGCGTGGTTACCTGATAGATATTTCCCAAAATTTGACGAAGAACAATAAGTCAATGCAATGAACGAAGGCCTAGCCTATAACATCGTACTAATTAGAAATTACAGAGATAAAATTAAATAGTGGAAAATCTAACGATTTATGTGGCGAGGCGGCCAATTTTCATTCTCAGACTTTGCTGTAGAAAGTGCTTAAGGTGTACCATATCTGACTGATTCTAGAGCAATCAAATGAAAGATATTTAATTGGGACAAATTAGTCATTCATATGGGGGGTAGCAGAATGAGCGTGGCTACCTAAACGATCTATTCCAAAATATTTCCAAGCATAATATGTCCATGCAATAAACAAAAGTCTAGGCTATTGCGTCGTACTAAGTATAAATTACAGAGACAAGATTAAATATATGAAAATGGCACAATTTATGTGGGAGGTATCAGAAGTGCCTTATTGAGGTGTCTAATTTTCATTCCCAAACTTTACTTTAGGAAGTGCTTAACATGTGCCAAATATGACTGAAATTAGTGCAATCGAAAGAAAGAAATATATTTAATTGGGACAAATTAGTCATTTGTGTGGGAAATACTGGAAGGGCCGTAGTTATCTGATAGATCTTTCTCAAAATTTGACCAAACATAATAATTCAATGCAATGAACAGAAGTCTCTGCTATTGTGTCGTACTAAGCAGAAATTACAGATACAGTATTAAATATTGGAAAATTGGACAATTTATGTGCGAAGTACCAGAAGAGACTTTACTTTAGGAAACGCTTGACATGTACCAAATATGACTGAATTTTATGCAATCGGATAAAAGAATCAAAACCCATAAATATTTTTCTCAAAATGGTCATTTGAATGGTGGGTACCAGAAGAAGCGTGGTTGCCCGACAACTCATTCTTAAGTTTTGCAAAGATTTATCAGAAATCAATGCAATGAACAAAATCCATGGCTGTAACGACTTACTAATTACAAATTACAGTGGAAATAATGAACTTTGGAAAATCGAACAATTTGTATGGAAGGCATCAGAAGGGATGAGGCGGCACATTCTCAAACTTTTCTTTATCAAATGATTAACGGGGTCAAAATCTGACTGAATTCAGAATACCAAATAAGAGAATTTAGACTAAGAATTAAGAACCTGCCTGGCTTGTGATTAATTTTTTTTTTTTTTTTTATCAAGCAGCATAAACAAATACAATGGGCAGTAACATATATTGCTGCCACATTGAAGTTAGAAAGTACAGAAAAAAAATTTGAATTTCGAAAAAGTAATGAGTTTGTCTGAAAGGTAAAGAAGGTGTGTGTCGATATAGTCCATTTACAATCCCCGGCTATAGTCTAGCAAAATATTAGGCGACGCTAGGTAGTTTCATAAAGATTAACCATGGTTAGATTAACAGTCAGCCGGACAGACGGACATCGTCTAATGGACTTAAAACGTCATGACACACTTTTGGTCAAAAAATATTTGGTCCTCTGAACGCTTCCTTTTGAATGTTAAATTTTTGGTGTATGAAATGATATATAATAAATAAAAAGATATTTGCCCTAGCGGTATATTAAATCTGCACTTCCATCGTACTCTCTTTGTAATTGTTTAAATTGTAGATTTGCCTTAAGTGGTGTTCGCTTTTTTATAATTCTGCATTGAACCGCATTCTATCTTTCTTACCCCACTTCCGTTCGGGGTTATCATCCCAAATATATTTGCATACTACCCTCATAAGGAATTTGTTTGGAATTTCTATTGTTAAATCAATATTTCGTAATACTACCTAAGAGTGTAACCATGGTTATACAAAAGTTATAATTTTTATTGGATTGAAATGGCCGCCTCGGTTTTAAATAAAGAATTCATAACTCTTAAATGATTATATAGAGATTGTTTTAATTGTTTTCTCTCTGTGCTTCACTTAATTGACCAGAGGATTTCTTAAGAATTCTAACAAAATACCCAAAATCTCCCTTTCATAGTGAGTCATTCATAAATGTTTTGAATTTACGATGAAAATATCACAAAATATGTTACATATGGCTGTGTGTGTGTGTGTATGTGTGTGGCCAAGTTGGCCAAGAGAGAAAGAAATGTACGTTAAATAAATATTTATAATTTGTTGCTGCTGCCAGTCAGCCAGCCAACTTAATTTATTTGGTTAACAGCAAACCGAATGACATAAAGTCCAAACCAAAACACCGTCCATTCTAACAATAAATTTATGGTGAATTTGTTGACGAGTTGGGCTGACGGTGGTGGTGATGATGATGATGATGATGATGATGGCGATGATGGTGATGATGATGTTAATGATGAGATGGCTTCATTAGTTTCTGCTGGTTGAGTGGATGGCGTCGTTATAACATGACCATTGAATCAATCTATTGAATATTTATTGGCTCCAGCGAAAAGAGAGTAACTTTTTTGAAATGTTTTAATGGCGTTTTGTTTTTATTTTCATACGAAACGTGTAAAAATTTCTAAACACCAAAATAATTTAAATTATAATAGAATTATTCAGTCACAAGTTTCACTTTTTAATAGTATCAATGTCTGAAAAAAAAACATATTGAAGAATTCTAATTGAAACACTTGATCTCTCGTAAACCCGAAATTCTATGTCATTCCCCGTTGCCACACTTTTTTTTGGTTTGCGTTGACGCAGACACCTTTCTGAATGTTAATAAGAACCCGCATCAGATAAGATAACAAATTCTTCGGTTACCCAATAATGTCAAGTTTATACCAGAGTCTAGAGTTAACACTGAAATTGATAAGAGGAAACTTTTTTTCTTCTTTATTTTTTGTTGCCCAATTGCTTTTGCTGTTAGAATTATTCTTTTGTCAGCCGGAACTTGACCTTATAGATAATGTTTTCAGTTTGACCATAATTTGTTTATATCGGTACCGTTAGGGTTTTATTGTTGGTATTGCCAAATATTTATTTTGTAATATCGATAAGGTATTGTATTACCAAAAACTTGGGGCAAAGCTAAAGGGAAAGTAATCATAACTTTTGTTGGCATTTATTGTGAGCATGCAAGTTTTATATGGGCTTTAATAATGTCAAGTTCATTACAATAAATATCAATTGATTTCATTAAGCCAACCAAAACGTGAGGAATCAACATTTGTTTAGTAATATTAAAAAGGGGGAAATTACTGCACTAATTTTTGAAAGGTCAGCTCGAGATGTTTAATATGAAATATAAAATTTTTAATAACCAATTTAACAACTAGACCAATTGCGATAAATGCGAGCCATATATTGGCACATCGCCAGAAGATGTCTCAAAAAAAATAAACGTTATTTCATGCCTAACATATAGATTTTATTCGTTTTCCAAAAAACGGTTTCACGGTTTCATGCAATAGAAAATAGTTCCGAAATTTCAGGTAGGTATCCTGAACAGCATCTCAGCAAAAAAAGTGCATCCAAAGAAGTTAATATTCATCACAACTTGTTATAGGGAAGTGGTCATAAATTGTGTAATCACCAATAAAATTAGCACAGGGTTGTCATAGGAGGGAAACACTATTTTCATTTCATTTCATTTCATTTTCACTTCATTTACTGAACAGTCTTGCTATTTAAAGCCTTTTGGCCAATATTAAGCAAATAACAAAATGCATAAAATGCATATTTTATGATGCCTTTTTTCCTTTATAATCATGAGTGACCTCGGTGTAATGAAAATTCAAATGAAATTTTCATTTTTCAAAGAATTAATATTTTTATTGTATTATCTTATAAAGTTTAAAAGTTAGCTTCTTAAAAAAAACCAATCGTAGATCCTTACGGATTTGTTATTTTCTATAAAAAAAATAAACCAGTAGACAGGCACTGATTTAGAGGAGCACCTAATATTTCGTAAGGCCGAAGTTTGTACTTCCTCTAACATGGACGATAGTCCACAGTATTGAGGATGGACATTCTTAACGACATAAAAATGTATAAGCTTTATTTGTACCTTTTACAAATAGCAAGACAAACTTAGCATATCGTCATATACAGGAAAGTAAATAAATGTTTTCCCAATATCTTTAAATTGAGCTTCCTTAAGCTTACAACCAAAAATTACTTCTTCGAAGCGTTTCTTTAAAAAATAGATTTTAGGATGCTTCATTCGAACATATTTTGCCCTAATTGCTTGGAATCGTAAATGAAGTGGTTCAAAGCTGTTTCGTTGGAAGCGATAAATATGCATGGATTGCATCTTTAGAAGTGATGATTTGGAAAAAACGACTTTCACTTTTTTTTTTGGTGGGATGTAAAGAGGTAGGCAACCAAAGTATCTGCTCGTAAAAACTGAACTATTCAAAATTAATTTAACAGTTGTTTAACTGCATCAATATATCCGCAGATTCTTAAAGTACATAAGGTCGTGCCAATACCTAAGGGAATTAAGCCGAATTCTGTTGATAAGTTCAGACCAATAGCAGTGCTATCGGTTGTGGACAAAGTGTTTGAAAAAATTATACATTCTCAGCTTGCGGCGTACATTGATAATGAAAAACTCTTGTTTGGAAACCAATATGGATTTAAAAGTGGATGCGGTACAGAAGAAGCAGTGGTTAATGTTATTAATTACATATGTGACGGCCTAGATACAGGATTTTCTGCAGTTGGTGGAATTTTCTACGATTTTACTAAGGCTTTTGATCTTGTGGATCACTCGATATTGTGCCAAAAGTTGTCATATTACGGAATCAGAGGCAAAGAATTAGCATTATTTAAAAACTATTTGGAGAATCGGAAGCAGTATGTGATTGTAAACAAAGAAAAAAGTTCTATGCTTCCCGTTGTACACGGTGTTCCACAAGGCAGCGTTTTGGGCCCTCTGTTATTTAAATTGTATATCAACGACATTAATAATCTGCAGCTTCATGGAAAACTTTTTATGTATGCCGATGACTTGTGTTTGTTTTATCCGTACAAGGAAAATTTAGTTCTGAAAATAAACGTTGAACGTGATTCAGAATTGATAACGGAATTTGCTCGTTTAAATAAATTAATATTGAACGCAAACAAAACCAAATTTATACGATTTAAACCGCAATCTCACAGGAATCATAACGATTGTTCAATTTTTGTAAATGGGCAGGAAATTGTAGAAGTTGAAAGCATACAGTATTTGGGAATTAAAATACAAAGTAATTTGTCATGGAATCAACATATAAGCCATATAAAAACCAAAGTAGCACCAGCTCTTGGTATTTTATATAAATTCAAAAACACTTTCAATAAGAACACTAAATATATTATATTTCAAGCACTTATCCAAAGTCATTTGAATTACCTGGCTATTATATACGGACACAGGAAAAACGCTGAATTAAAATCCCTCCAAGTCATGCAAAACAAAGCCCTGAAAATTATTTATAATTTACCAATAACATATTCCACTTTACCGTTGTACAAAAATGTGGCTAAAAATGTTTTACCAATACATGGACTGCATAAATATCAACTTTTAGTTTATGTTTTTAAAGCTATTCATAACATGGGACATTAAAAGATTTCTTTTCGAAGAGTTGGTCATACATTCAACACCCGAAACAATAGTGATATATATCCAGTCAGATGTCGGTTGGAGAAAACAAAGCAGAGAATTGAGTACTTGGGTAGCATTGAATACAATAAATTACCGCATATAATAAAAGATTTGCAGTCGATTTCCCTCTTTAAAAAAACACTGAAACAATACTTGTTTGATAATATTGAGATGCTTCTTATATAACTGAAAAAAAATTTTTTTTTCTTTTTTTTATAAAAAACAAAATATACATTGCATTCCATAACGATAAAAAAAAAAACCATTATTATTGTTAATTATTCTATGTAAAATATAAGTTAACTGTTAAATTGTTGCTAGCTAGCCTCAATAATGCCCTAGAGGCGCTGAGGCAAATTTATATTGTAGTTGTTTATTAGAAAATTGTTACAAATAATAACAAAAAAAAAAAAAAAATATGTGTACTGGTAAAGCTGCAGAAAAAAATTGACAAAGTAAGCATGCCTGCATTTATGTGGAATTGTACTGAATTCAACAAAATCTGTCACATATAGTGCATTTGATAAACTTAATTCTGAGAGTGAAAATGGGCTGCCACGCAAATTCGCCGACTTGCCGAAATTTAATCTTGAATCTAAAGTGTGAAAAAACAATTTACCAGATATCTCCGTCCCTTCTGGTAATTTCCGTACAAGTTACTTGATTTAACCTTCTCATTTTTGTTGATTCATTCCTTTCTTTCAATTGTGCTAAATTCAGTATAATTTTGCAAGAAACACTCTCTGATAAAAATAGTCCTCATTACAGCGTCCCTTGGACTACCTTTCATTCAAGTTCAAAGGGAAGAGAGCAAGTTATAAGTATGTTATAACAATTAAGTTCATTTGTAATTTTCCTTCTTTTATTGTATTTAATTAAATCACAATATTTACTGATAAGAACTAGCGATTTTACACCACCCTCTGACAATTCGTAAAGTTTTGCAACAATGCAAAAGAAAGTTCGGTGAGAGTAGATGTAAGTCAGTTCATCTGATTAAAATATCTGGTCTGGTTTGCAACGATCTCTTATCTAACGACGAATCGCGATAGTACATCATCCGTGATAATGGTGTGATCACCGTCATACGTTAGCTCTGTAGGTTCCAAAAGATTAAGTATTCATCTAATCGGTTGAAGCAGTTTATTCATATTTGATTCAAATCCATGATATCTGCCACTTAGTAACTAACTGTAAGAAACCAGTGTCAATATATCCTATTGTAAAACCATTACATGCTATCATCAGACATTTATTTTGCTCGAAAACATCTTGCGGAAAACATCCAAGATAGGGGAGGTGATACTCGTATTTCCTTTCTCTCCAAGGACAATATCGAATAGCGCAAACCAGCGTTTAATGGTCATCCAAGAGAATTTCTACAACGCCAACAGTTGCTTACACATATTTTGTTTTGCCGTATGTGCATTAGCAATTAGATAGTTGCGAAAAGCTTGGCCTTACCGTGAATTGCGGTCATAGAGGTTACTAAAACAGAGATGTTAACTCTCTCTCTCATCTCAGACAGTTCGAATTATCTCTTCTCAAAATATTCAATTTTCACCGTAACAACTAAACAAAAACTAACATATTTTTGAGAAGAACTTAAGATCCTTTGTAGTATTTTGATCCATTCAAGGAGTTAAATAATGAAATGTAAATGCTTATGTTATCGGTCAAACTACAAATGTTATCTAGTGTTGATAAATAAATCCCCCTGGTGACTAATTAAAAACTCACTCAGCAAACAAATTATTCGCATGCCTTTGTAATTATAAACGGAAATTGAAACAAGCAATTGCAAACTATTGTACCGTACAATAATTTTAGTAATTTTTTATTAATTTTTTTATAGATGCCCTTAAAAAATCTCTAACTCTAAACAAACATATAGATGAAACCTAAGAATGATCAATATAAAATGTTAACATCAACTGTAATATGAAACGACCAACAAGTTAAATTCTGTAACCTTAACTTGTAACGATAAGCAGTTGGACTCAGAAGGCAACGAAACAAAATAAACCATCGAGTAATTAAAACTTAAAATAAACTTAGAAATGGCAGCAGTGAAGTCAATCTAAATTTATCGCAACTTTGTTTTTCTTAAACTTCAGACCAGAAAAGGAAAGTCTTAATACGCAAATGTTAATACAAAACGCAAATGCTGCTTTTCTTCTCCAGCCAATAAAAGCGGCAATTAGTAGCGGTGAAGCATTAACATATCAAACTGTATGTTATATCCTTAGACATTTTGTATTGAGTGCTTAATATAGAGTTGAATGTGTTTACTGTGGTAATATAGAAATTTACATCTAACACTCAGTAGACGGCCTAATGCAAATACGTAGAAAACTGAATACACAGAGTTCCTAGCTATGAATTGAAATTGATAAGAAAACTTTTGTAACGAGAAGGGTTATATCAGTCAATTTCGAACAAAAGAATGACATTTTTTTATTGGACATCCTATGAATTCTATTAAACTTTACCACAAAAAAAAAAAGCTATAAAAATTAGGTGCAAAGTCGATATAATTTAGGAATTACGGCGCCTAAAAGTGGCGGCCTCATTTCACATCATTAGCAGCGGAGGCCTAATCCAGCGGAAATCTACATCGTGTTTAAGGAGTGATATCAGGCAGTATTAGTAGTTGAGAGACTGCCAAATTTCTTCTCAAAATGGAGAGAAGTTTTTTTTTGCAGAAGGCAACAACATGTCATCGTCATCATCATTATGCATAAAGAGTATATTATTCATGAGACACACTTGGCTGTATCTATAAAAAAACTTCAAATGTTGCCTTACTGCCAACTTTTCGAAACAGTATCTAATATTCAATTTTTTCCGAAAGTTTTTAATCATTTCCATCAAAGGCAGCAAAAATTCTGTTACGTCACAAACAATCGAATCCGAAGCCGTTAAATAATTGTGAATGTTTAGATTCGTCCAAAGACATACCAGTAAATAGCAGAAATATCAAAGATTTCAATGTTAATGTTATAGCATTTCTGATAGAGGAGATATAATAAAAGTCTACCAAGTGCAACCCCTATTATAGGCATGCCTACAAAATCCTTTACTAAGCTTCAAATAAGCTATAATAGAATGGTAAAAAAAACCGAAAAATGAATGCATATTTGTTATTTAATTTGTAATTAATTTAGGTTAGAAAATTATTTAACTTCTTCTTCTTCTTAGGTGGCTACTAGAATAGACATATCTTATCTATTATATGCCTCCCGTAGAAAATAATTCCAAATGCTTCGATCTACTGCGCTTCTGCGTTTGACCACGTCGATGTCAGTACACAGCTCATACAGCTCATTGTTCATGCGATGCCGATACTCTCCGTTAGCGATGATGGGTCCATATATTTTCGGGAGTATCTTCCTCTCTAAAACTGCCAGTACTGATTCATCCGCTTGTGTCATAGCCCAGGACTCTCCCTCTTATAACAAAATAGGTAGAACCAATGTCTGGTACAGTCGCATTTTTGTTTGTCGAAGGAGGACTTTGTCATTGAATCGATTGCAATACTCTCCTCTTTATCTCCATGCACACATCATTCGTTTTGTTTACAGCGGAACTGAGATAGATGAATTCTTCGACCATCTCAAAATTATAGTTGTCAACGTTCACACAGCGTCCCAAACGATAGACTCTTTGTTCGTTGAAGCCAATGGCTTTGTTTTGTCCTTGTATACCACCAAACCCATTTTCGCTACTTCCTTGTCGATGCTTGAGGAGGTTGCAGTAACATCTCATAGTTTTCGGCTAATTTTTTCATTATTTAACTAATATTTAATGAAATTTGAAAAAAAAATTATGAAAGACTTTACTGCAATTAAAACTCGCAATCTATAAGTCTGCTTATTGACTTCACAATTTCACATCAATTACAATTCATAAATATCGGCGCCTGCATATTACTTAAATATATTTCTAAAACATTGCCGTTTACATAGCAAAAACTACAGATTGTAATAACTTAAAACAATGCAATCGAAATACAATTGATGCAATTCCTTTAGACAATAATAAATCATGTTGCCGAACTCACTTGGCGGAAATTTAAATTCGGTTATTTTTAAAAGACATTAAAAAGGCCTAATAAGAGTGTAGAATTAAAAAAAAAAAAACTTAATGTAGAATAATTTATGTGAATTAAAAAAAAATGTTGTTTAAATTTCTCAACCAGAAAAACAATTGGCTTTAACATTTATTTCTAAAGGAAGATCTGCTAGAGGTCTCCTAAAAGAAGCAATATCTGTATCAGATCTTGTAAAAACAAATAAGGACATTTGCATTTCTAGCAAGAAGGCATGTTAAGAAATAAATCGCTCTTTGCTTTCAGCAAAGATGTCCTACTAGAAGTCCCTTAAAAGAAACCAGAAAATATAATTGTTACGTTTTCTAGAGAACAATAGGATAGTCTAGTTGCATGCTTTATTTAAGAAAGAAAGTTGGAATAGCCTAAGACCCGCTAAAATATCACAAGAAAAAAACGAGAAACAAAGTGTGTATCAGATCTTTTTGAAGAAGTCAAGCAGGCTTCCTTATATTTATCTGTCAGTCTATGGGGGGAATATAAAAAAATTAATTGAATTTATCTGAAGCAGCCAGTAGGCACCCAAGTAAACTTGCCTAACAAATGTTTCCATCGGCTAACTGAATTCTAAATCGGCGGCTCGAGGTCTAAATTTCGAACGCCTTAGTCTTTCTGTTTAAGAAAAAAATATGGAAGCGCGTAAGACCCTCTAAAAATATTACAAAAAAAAAACGAGAAACAAAATGCGTACCAAATTTTTTTGAAGAAGGCAAGCAGACTTATTTGCATCTATCTCCCATTTAATGAGAAAGAAACCATGGGGAAACTGAATCCCAAGACGGAGGTTCAAAGTCTAAATTTCGGCCGCCTTAGACTTTTGCAAGTAGTTTTAAAATAGTTGCGTGCCTTGTTTGAGAAAAAAATGGAAGCCCGTAAAACCCCCTAAAAATATCACAAAAAAAAAAAAAAACCGGAAACAAAATTCGTATCAGATTTTTTTAAAGAAGGCAAGCAGGTTTACTTGCATCTATCTGTCATTCTGTGAAAAGGAAACAATCGGGAAACAGAATTCCAAATCAACGGCTCAAGGTCTAATTTTCGGCTGCCTTAGTCTTTTGAAAGTAGTTTTAAAAATAACCTAAAATCAGTTATAGAGCGCTACTACAATTTACACTTTTATGTTTATTTTTAGGCCGTTTATCTAGACCTTACTATCATTTTATCTTGTTTATAACTTTACTCTGATATTTATAATGATGACTTGCTTGACATGTCTAGAGCAGAAGAGGGTGAGGTTTCCATTAACATTTTTCTGCTCTTTTTTCTTATAACATTATAATTTCACCGTACTTCCGTTACGGCACACCGTCCTTTTCTTTTTGCTATTGGTTTATATAAATTTTGCAGTTTCAACCTGTTGGCATTTATTAAATGCCAGCTCATATGTGTAATACTGTAATTCATTACAAAGGATATCCACAGTTGCCAAAACAGACAGCACTAACGTTTTTGGGCTTAACTACTACCTTGTTTGTGGAAAAAATGGTCATATCGCATGTTTTGAAGGTTAAATCGTCTAATTAAGGTTTGGCTGTTGGCATTTTTGCTAAGAATAATTTAATACAGATACGTTTCAGCGATTTATTAATATAGTTCTGTTATATTTTTGATATATACATGACCTTTTTTAATGCATGGAGCCACTTCGACGCGTCCAAAGCCATGTCATGCGATTTTGGAACATTTTTGAAGCAAATGTTTATTCGGAGATATAACGCATTTATGAATCTTTTTAGAAGTTAAAATCATTAAGCCGAGACTGATGTATGCGATAACATTTGTCGGTAGACAGGAGCTACTTGTAATTATTAGTGTACATGACATGCATAGGATTTCTTTCGATTTTCGTAAAATATATAATGTCACAGAGCTAAACCAAATTCCATGTTTTACCAATGAATTTGTAAGCAATTAACTTTACGAAATTATTATATTATACATCGTTGAATTAGAATTTTATTTTATTTTATTATTGTGAAAATTGTTAATACGGGGGGTTATGACAAGTGGTTTCAAAAAATTGGAAGTTAGAAAATGAAAACACGGGGGGTTAGGGTGGACTGTAGATCCATACATCGCTGGTTCATATCCGGCTCGAAGGTCCAAAAAAAATGTTAATACGGGGGGTTATGACGAGTGGTTTCAAAAAATTGGAAGTTAGAAAATGAAAACGCGGGGGGTTAGAATTTCGATAGATATTTCTTTTTATTAAACGGTTTACCTTTCTGCTTATACATATATATGGGGTCACATATATTCCCTTTCCTTTTGAGGTGAGAGTGTAGGTTTCGCACTGTTCGTAACAGAGTGAGATCAAAATAAGTACTAAACTTGTGTTAGCCGCTTCGCGAGAGTTCAAGTGCTGGAATAAAGCTATATTCTTAACAGTTAAAGGAATAGAAATGGGAACGCGTATTTAATAGTGCGTAGGTGGGACGATATGGAATCGTTAGTTTCTCATAAACAAAAATAATAGTCCGAAAATTGTTGTAATATTTTTGGATCAATGAATTTCTACAAACAGCTTGAAAAGTGATGGACAATAGCACAGCAAGTCCCAAATATTTTGGGACATTATTTTTGTAACACATATCTCATAATAATAAATCATAGGAAATTATATAGGCGATATGCCAGAAATTTCATGAATTCCTAAACAGATTGTCTTAAAAATATGAAATACTGTTTGGAACATAATTTTTTAAATAAATAAAATTAAAACATTCTCAAAAACCCCAACCATCAGTTACCACAGAAGTCGCAATATTGCCGCAATATTGTGAAACAAATATGTTCAAGAGTTTTGTATGATAAAAAAATGAGCTTGATATGCATTTACTGAAACTTGCTTTTCTGTGACATTCAGCACAAAACACTATAGTTCCAAAAATTTTGAGACATATGTATATTTTTGGGTCGACATTATTTACTCACTCTGTAATTATTTAAATTCATTTATTTATTAAATGTTCTTACTGTCAATAAACTTGGACAGGAAATCGATGTCCCAAAATTGCAGTCACTCACATCTTATTATTTCTATTAGGCACAATCAAACTAAAAATCCCTCAGGGAAGATATTTATTTATTCAAAATTATATTTTTTTATGTCCCAATAATTTTGGGACAGACATTTTGCTGTCAGTTGCTTCAGTATGTTCAAATATTCTGCACCTATGAAATTTACATAAACGGGAATAGAAATTGGTTGTCCCAAAATTTTTGGACAAGCAATACAATGCCAATACATTACTCAATCAATCAAAACTTTCTTTAAATAATTAACTACTCAGAAAATCCATATTTATTTACTAGCCTTACCTTTATTTTCTCCCACTAGATTTATTATTTTACCATCTCTGTGATAGAAATTAGTTATCCCATAATTTTTGGTACAATGTATCTAGCATCACGGTGCTTCTCAAACAATTTACAAATTTCTATAAATATTAATACTTTAAAACTTTATTTAAATTCAATAATTTAGCAGTTTATTTAATCAATAGTTTTATAATAGTGCGATAAAAAATATATAATAATAATTTATGCACTACATAGACTTGTTATCTAATGGCCTTTGCTAAAGTTTTGATTCCAAAACATATATATGGTCTTGGTATCTGCATGTCCTTTTAAAATTTCTAAATACCATTATGCGTTAAATATAAGATGCTTACATATATAGATTTATCTAATTTTTGGTCAATATACCTTTGTCCCAAAAATTGTTGATCCAAACATTCAAATCCATATGCCCATAAAGTTTCATATTGAAATAAAATGAAAATAAATGGTTTATTTATTTGGTATCGTAGCTATAATATTAAATCGTTGTCCCAAAAAAATTTAGGACAATCGCCTGGCGTTTTTGTTTTTTTTTTGAGGATACGAAAATTTCAGAAAGATAAATAATTTAAGTAGTTCCTTAATTTTCAAACAATTTTTTGATGATTTTGCATATATTATTTCGTTTCGAAAATTTTTTATGCGAATATATTAATTTTATTACTATTGTTACTAAATCAGCACAAAACTTCATGCTCATGAATCATTGTAGAAGTTTTTTTTTTTACCAGACCTATTTTTAATGATCTTTGTGACAAGCGCTCTTTGCTGCAAAAAAACCGGGACAACAATTTTTGGGCAAAAAATTTGTGAAATCAACTCAAGGACTTTAGCTGTATACAACTAAGGCTATTTTTTACTTATTATTACATTATTTACTAACAACTGTGTCAAAGAAATGTTGTCCAAAAATAGTTGTGACAATATTTGTAGCCGCCCATATCATATGATTAGTCAAAACAATTCCATAAGTATTATTGTCGTAATCTTCTCTTTACTTATTTAGCATTTACATTACTATCGAATTTTGAGCCACAAACTTTATGTCCAAAAATTGTTAGGTAAAAATATCGAACGTTGCTCGATTGCAATATGTAGTAGGTCTGAGACTACAATACCTTCAAAAAAGTCAAGCGGTAATTTAGTTTTAAAACTATTTTTTTAATTTTGTTACTGTTAAGTAATTCAACATTTTGAAGCAATATTAATTGAGTTGACACCTTTAAAACATCCATTGATGCTGTAAATTAAATAGTGGGTGAAACATTTTGAAATTGAATAAATTTTCGCATTTTCATGGATTTTATAAAAATTTTGAATGGATACAAATAACTGTCACAAAACTGTTTCGATATAGTAGAAGAAGAGTGCATTGGAGTCATTGGAAATAAGAGAGTGACTTTATTTTACATAAATGAGCATTTAGACCTGGTTTCAAATCCCAAAGTAAGAAATCAAACCTGTCCTAAACACTTTGGAACAATTTTTCTACCTTCAGTGTGAAAGAAACGTATCAAAAGCTGTGCTCACTTGTCGATGGAGTATTTCAAAACAAATAAATCTGTTATAAATACATCTGTTACGTTTCAGATGTTAATCAAGCTTTAGCAGTCTAAAAATATATTGTCCCAAAATAACGCCAATAATTTTGGGACAACACAGCGAACGAAAACTATTTAGTAGTAGAAGTTACAAAAAAAAATTGTCAAAATTTATTGACAAAACCTAAAGATTGCAATTTGTATGGGAAATTAAACAAAAGCCATAACTTTGGGGTACAACATAAACCTATCTGTTTAAAATCCTGTCGTCTTAGGACGATAGAAATGCCTTTGGCATTCAGGAAATACTTTCCACCACAACATGAGGATTGTGGTTACGAGAAGGAAAGTCAGGGGAATTTGACTTTTGTTGATACACCGGTAAGTGGAGGGTACTTGCCTTGATTGTTTCTTTGGGTAAATGGAAAATTTACTTAAGGTTTTTCTGTAAAAACTTACATTTATTATAGAGATTTGTGAGTTGCTCTGTCTTTGATGAGGATCTCGAGAAAAAGAGACCGAATCACCGTGATCTTGTACCACGAAACCTCGGTTTTATTTTCGACGAGTTTATGTTAAAGATAAAGAGCAATAATTGTAATAAATATTACAATTCATGGTAGTATGATTAAGTATGAAAGTACAATGCATTTTGTACATCTAGATAATGCATTATGTATGATTTTTAATTCAAAAATAGGTATGGAAATTCATAATAGCAGATGACATAGTTCAGTTAATAAGAATAAAAAAAATGAATTATTGAACGGTATGTAATCCGTTCAACACTATCCATGTGATACTCATCTACTTTCCTCTATCTTCTATAGTCTAACTGACTTAAAAGTTGTCCCAAGAGCTTGGAACAGCTACTTTACTTTGAAATAAAAATTATGCATAATGAAAAGAAGACAAGATTTGTTAAGCGCTGCAATTGATAATCCTTTATAAATAGTTAAGGAAATAACCTTAGCCATATCAACACTAGTGAAGATAACGAAACGAAAATTTAAACAAAATTTCAACTAACTGAAGTATTTAAGCATAAAAAGCACAATTAATCTATAAACAACCCTATCGTAATTTCTTCAACCACTTTAACCGAAATATTTATCTTTTCTTATACTTTCAGATTACATTTTTCTCTCAGTGTGCAAAAGGAGCAAATAAAATTAAAGTGTCTTCTTTGAAATTATATAAATTCAAAACAATTATACCAACTTTTATTCAATCCTGTTAGCTTTATAAATTATGGTTAATAGAGAACAATTACCACCACTACCAACAACCAAACGACGATATTCTACCACGTCCATATCAACTGCAACACCAACGTATTCGTCCAGAATTTCACAAGGAAGGAGTCCAAATACACCCACCCGCACCACCACCTCCTCAGCAAAAATGTCTGCCCGCCAAAGTTATGTGTTCTTAGGTTTAACCATATTGTTAACAATTCTAGCCACAGTCCATTCGGGACCCGTCTCAACGACCACACAAGCTGAGGTAAGTTGACTAAAAATATAAGCCATGAATCGAAAACCGTAAAATTATAAAGCAAAACACACAAATCGGGGGGAATTTCAGAGCTATGGGGGGGAGGCCTACCGAAATTAAACCACAAAACATGGACGCACTAAAGTTTGAATGAACGATAACAAGAGTAAATGGCGGCGGTTTAGAACAACTGATGAATTTTAAATATTTTTAATAGAATGAAGAAAAATGACTGTAAATATCAATTAAAACTGACCTAATTTTACATAAACACAAGTTTCTATTGAAATTGAAGCAAATAGGGAAGGTGCTTCCCAGAACAAGTCCACAATTCACTGTAGGAAGGCATGTCGCAGTACTTTTTACCTGTTGCTGTTTTTGTGCTCAGCGTTGGAAAGGTTTCTTACAAAAAAAAATTTTGCTCCAAATCTAAATACAATATTTGCATAACAAAATCTCTGTTCGGAATATGAGTACACTCCTTTATTCGAACATTTCTGCTTAGAAGCCGAATAAAATGTTTTTAGAAACATTTATGATCAGCTTCCTAATACAATTTATAGAATAATCTGCCCTCTCAAACAAAGTGCAATTTTAAGCAGAACAAATTGTACTCGAAATTTTTACTCAGTTTTCGAGTACAATTTTTTGTTTTGTCAGTAAAAATTTGTTCTCCGAAATACAGTGCGATTTTTTTACAGAAGAATTTGTCCTCAGAAAGTGAGCAGTATTTTTTGTTTTGAAAAATAGTTAAGGGTGATTTTTTAATCGTAGTTTTCTTAAAAATCGAATGAAACACTCAAATTTGCATCATATATTAAATTTGTTATTGCAATCGATAAATTGGTGTTTGCTCTTTAATTTTTAAAGATAATTTCATGCAAATGTTGTCCGCGGCTCCGTGTCAAAATATCCATTCGGATATCCATTCCAATTTGTCGTTACTCTTTCGAGCGTTTCGGACTGTATTCCACGAATAATGCGTATTATGTTATCCTGTAAGGCTTTGTTATCCTAAGGCTACACTAACGACTTGACATAACCCCACAAGAAATAATCAAGAGGCTTTAAATCGCCTAATCTTGGGGGCTAACTCACAGGGCCAAATCGAGAGATAAGGTGCTGACCAAATACATCCTTCAACATATCCATTGTTTCACGAGCAGTGTGACATGTTGCATCTTCCTGATGAAACCACATGTCAACCAAGTTCAACTCAGCCAATTGGTGCAAAAAAAAAATTGCATGTCATGGCTCGATATCGTTCGCCGTCGACGGTAACGTTTCTTCCACGGTCGTCTTTGAAGAAAAATGGACCGATGATGCCACCAGTCCATAAACCACACCAGACTGTCGTTTTTTCGGGATGCATCGGTAATTCATGTATGGCATGTAGCTGTTCATCCACTGCAGATGTGACAGTATTGCTTGTATACGTAACCGTTCAGCAAGAAATGAGCCTCATCGCTTATCGCTTAACACAAATTTTCGATAAAACAGCGGATTTTCATTGAGCTTTTGTAAGGCCCATTTACCAAAAAATAGACGTTGTGGTAGGTCATTCGTCATTCCATGATGAAATGACAGAGTATACTGTACCCTTTTACTTTGACAGATGACTTTTGGACGCCATTACCAACCAGAGCTGCTACCCTGAAAAACTAAAATATTAAAAAATTACCCTATACAATCATAGCACGGAACAGTTACTTTATAGAAACTGAATAATTATTATTCTTTTAGAAAAATAAGAATAAAATAAAATAAAATAAGAATAAATAAATTATATGGTAGTGTTCCGTAGTGATTTTAGTGGTTACAAAACCGCCGGTCTGGCAGGTCTGTCAACCGTTAAATACCTGTCATCTGAAGTATCTATTAAGTGCAATGTTTGCTATTTACGGGTATGAATCGCTTAACAACCGAAGAACGCATAAAAATAGTTAAAATTTACTACAGAAGTGGTGAACACTACCGATTTTTGGATTTATTGCATGGAAAGTTTCTAGAAAGCATAATTTCATGTTTTGGCGATGCCAATTGGCCACCAAGATCATGCGATTCGACGCCTTTACATTTTTTTGTGGCACTACCTCAAAGAATGTGTTTATGTGGATAATCCCCAAACGTAACGCCCAAAAATGTGCGAAAAAGTAGTTGAAAACTAACTTAAAAGGATCTACTGCCGCAACCAATCCAGAGGCTGTCATTTAAATGGCATTTTATTTCATAATAGCAAGATTTAAGCTTTATAATGAAATAGAAGTTTCATCGAAATCATAGCTTTATGGGTGTGTTATTTAACTTTACTTTTGAAACCGAAAAATGGATAACCCAGTATTTTCCTTTCAGGTAGCAACGTTTGTAGCGCCTGAGTACTTGTATATCTCCTTCTTTAGAATTGCATGTAGCTTTCCTATTACCTGCAAATAGATCAGATGTACAGAAGTCCACGAGGGTTTAACGTGAGTCTCGCCGTGAAGGCCTTACCCACGGTGTGCGACACACTGGGCATATTACAATGCGATTGCCAACGCCTCTCTGGGATAGCCAAGTAAAACTTGAGCTATCTAGGAAAAGGGGCTGACAATTGTGGTATTAACACATATTGTCAACCATTTCTTCACAGCCAGCAGATACCAAATTGATTATGCTACATAGTATGGAATATAGTCCCCATTGGCGGAGGTGAGGCCTATCTTACCACCTCTGCTACTCCATGGATCTGTAGCACCCGGTTACAATGTAACTCCACATTCCAGCACAAAGTCTCTACCAGCGATTTTGTATCAAAGTCAAAGTCTCTACCAGCGATTTTGGTATCAACCACAACCCGCGTGAGATCAGATGTACAACTTGCTCTCCTTATTTAAGGATATCTTTAGCAAGTCTTCTTCTGAGAAAACAATGTGGGTTGTGTTCTCAAAGAGAACTAACAGCCAAGCCTTTTCATTCCTTCTAATAGATTAGATACCCATCTTGGTTTACTTCTAGTAAAGTTTCTATTAAGAGTTAAGTGTGGCAGCTATACAGTGTACATTTCTCTTGTAATTCTTTGTCAGGACGCAGTGAAATAATTGTAATTCTTGGTTGTAATTCTATGTCAGGTCACAGTGAAGTAGTGTTGCTCAAAGTCCAAGGCGGGAGCACGTCAGACTACCAACATCGAGTCTTTGATATTGAACTCCAGCAAAGTGTTTCACATTTATAATATTAATCAAATTGTATCGAATAAATCTGCTTATCTGTAAGTCAGAAGATATATCACTTTTTTCCTCCTGTAAAAGGAACGTGTTACTACATCGAAATGGACACACTTTTTTATTTTTCTTCTCTTTTATTAATAGTTTAATTTCTTTTATTGCCATTTGCAATTTTCAAAACTTAACTCTTCCTTGGGGAAACTTTGTTTAACGCTAGAATTTTGCCTTTGCCCCCTTCATTTAGATTCTTTTAGATTTGAACTTATTTTACTCTTAGCCTTTAATTCCATTGATGTTCTAACTATTCCAACTTTTGTTTGCATTTGCTGCATTAAGAAACAATCGACTTCATTAGCAAATAATTATAGCTCTGACTGGCCATCATTGAAAGGTCATTTTACGTTTGAAGCAAAACAAACAGAATAGTTTTCTATGTTTTTTTATGTGTTTTCTGTTGTTCGCTTTTATTCAAATGAAGTAGGAGTGTTTTAGAGAATTGATAAGAAATGGCTGAAAAGTAAATGTATTGTTTGTTTATTTATTTATTACAATAAACACGTGAATTCCAAATACAGTAATGAAATGCCAGCGATTCTCTCCCTTACAGCAAATGCACGCCTTTCATAAAGAAGCCACTTCCAAACGACACGAGACGACTACTGGGAGCCGGAGGTTTGGTTTACGTTTCTTCAACTTGAATTATTGTTAGGTTTTTTTTTGTTGTCTGCCATCAGTAGTTTTGTTTCTGCTGCCCCAAACGTTTTCATTAATATGATGTACATAAATATAGATGGATGGCTGTACATTAAAATATTAAAACACATGAACGTGACAACCTTGCATCAATTAACAAAACGATCGCTCAATCGATCGATCGAAACCAAAAAATACAAAAAAATTAACATTTCTATTAAATGAAGATAATGGCAATAAAACAAATTATGATTATCGTATATTAAGGGGAACAAGGAGGGCAGTGAGAGGGAGAGAGGGAGACAGTAAATGCATTAAAGCCGCATTCAAACAATTGATTATTATGAACACGATTTAAAAGATTCTAAGCCAGCAGCGACAAAAAAAAAACAACTCAGCACACTACAATAATATGCAAAATATGTAATGGAAACTAACCATTAAAGACAGTGGGTCAATGATAAAATGCTTAAATAAAATAGTGTAATCAAAATATAGCAAGTTAACATTTTGATACCTCCATCTGAAGTAATGAGCGTATGTGCGAGGCCGGTCCCAAAGCTGGCCAACCTAACAAAGAACACACTGAAAAGTTGGGAAAAATTTTATTTATTTTTCATCATAATCTCTTTTTAGATCGTTACACCAACGATATTTAGCAGTTTTAGTATACCCCATTTATAATAAGAGCTGTCAAACTCTTTAAAACAGCCATCAACAGCAGACTCCACATCTTCATTGCTAGCAAATCTCTGACCACCGAACCATTTTTTTAAATTTGGAAATAGAAAATAGTTCGGAATAACGTGTGTGATAAAGCAATTTGAACTTTAATTTATTAATTTTGAACATCGCAATAGTGTATGTGTGAACTGGAGCATTGTGTTGATGAAACAACACGTTCTTTTTCTCCAAATGCGTCTTTTTTCTATAATTTCATCACCTAAATGATGCAATAAATTATCATAATATTCAACGTTGATGGTTTTTCCTTTTTGAAGATAATCAATAAAAAGAATGCCGTGCGCATCACCAAAATACACAAGCCGTGAACTTGCCTGCAGGCGGAACCGTCTTCGCCTTCTTTGGACACGATTCTCCCATTTCAGTCCAGTCCACTGCTTTTACTGTTCGTCTATCTCAGGTGTGAAATGGTGAATTCATGTCTCATCCATAGTTATAAATTGACGCAAAAATGCAGATATATTGCGGTGAAACATCGCCAAACACTCTACAACAACATATTCATGACGCTGCTTTTGTTCTATTGAAAGCAAGCGCGGCACCCAGCTTTCTCTTCTTTAAATCTTCGGCCAATACACGATGTATAGCACTTTTTGAAATGTCTATCATTTCAGCTAACTCAAGCATCATTTCAGCCGACGATCATCCAATACCATTTTGTGAATTTTTTAACCGTATCTGGCGTGGACATCGCAATTTATCGACCACTAGGGTGTTCGTTTTGGCAGCTCGTACGGTCTCATTTAAACCCTGCTACCCAATATTTTACTGTCGTAAACGAAGTAGCAGACTCGCCCAGAATAGAATCTGGCTCAGCTTTAACTTTATTTGAACTGAGACCTTTTAAATGGAAATTCAATATTTCCATTTGAAAGATCTCAGTCTGAGATCGTTTACTTTTGTTGGCTCAAATAAAAATACTAAATAACGTGGCACCTTGAAACTTAAAACATACGTTTTGAAAGATCGCCGCTTTTCAACAAAATAAGTTTTTCCAAACAAGTCGTTTGGTTTTGGGACCACTCTCGTACCATTTAATACGCCAAAAATGTAACACCAAGTAGAAAACATTCAATGTGCAATTATCTAATTACCAAAAGTATTTCGATTAAGCCATATCGGTCTATCTGGCTGTCTGGTAAAAAATGAATTGCCATAAAAATTTACGAAAATTTTTAAAACTTGACAGAGCCGGGGTCAGTCCAGTCTTTTTAGTACCTCCCACACAAATTGACCGGTTTTTTGAAATACAATTTCCTCCTGTAATTCCTAATTCGTTAAATGTAGCAACTTAAATGTTCATTCATTATCTTGCTCTGCAATGCTAGGCAAGATTAGAAAAAATTAGAAAGAATAATGAGTCCTCTCATACAAACGACCTATGCTTTCTTAGATCAATATCTTCCATTTATTAAATTTGGGTCTTGGAATAACAATGGAGCGCAGTAACATAGATTTTTGAACATTGTATTAGCTCTCTGTTAAACGTGAGAAAAATCCAATTAAAGCTTACGAAACTCCGGATTTCGGATTTAAACGATGTGTTCTTAGGTTCATGTCTCCCAAGCAATTGGATTGAATTCCGGCGTGTGTCGCAATCCTGCCAGTAAAGTGAGATGAAATGTTTCTATGCTCAATACTCAATTACCAACTTAAAATATAATCTGAATTAAATTATGAACAACAGGACTGTATGCTTAATCTTTTCCGGATCTAGCTCGAATGATAATTTAGTGTTATTAAAATTTCACGAATTTCGTTCTAAAATTTAAACCATTCCTAGGTCCCATTTTTTATATGCCAATAACATATGTAAAAAATGTCATATATTTATCTCTAATAATTTGGATAGATGAGGCTACGCCCTTTTCCAGTCATAGCCTAACGTAGCATATGGCAATTTC
>JAHXMU010000689.1:310516-321977 GCA_019455685.1 Philornis downsi | reverse complement strand
TCCTAATCGGGTTTAACAACTGCTCTCGCTCTAATCGCTTTGTTGTGCTTCATCCTCTATTTAATTTACCGAAACCACATTTTTTTTTTTTTCTCATTGTCATTAACTTTGAGAACAATTGTTTATAAATATATACACAGCTAGTAATTATCTTTACCACCACCCATAGCATCCCAACCCATCACCATCACCATCATCGACATCATCATCATCACCTTCGTCATGGAATAATTTAAGCGACATGTGAGTTGTGTTTGTGTTTTTTTTTAATGAACATTACCGTTTACCACGCTCGCTAGAACAAATGTTAAGGCTAAGGTCAAAATTGACTCAAAACCGAAAAAAATAGAATATAATGATTTCAGCAAACTTTAGAACATTAGAATAATGTTGGCTATTACACGACTGTAAACTACGTAGAGCCGCTTACTGGCGCTGAGAATTTAAGACTCAACATGCAATTTGCGTGTAAATTACCAGCAATGAATGCTTGTTAATTAGACATTCTCGTTCAAGTTTAACTCCATGCATTTTATTTTTGCCGCATTGCAAATCTCATGTCATAGTCATCTCTTTCTAGATATATAATGAGTATTTTCCAAATAATTTTTTATTCAATAGTAACGATTCCGCTATTCCGAAAAGTCGAAAAGCATAAAATATATTAATAAATTGAATCTATAGGCCTTTTCGTGAATGTTATTAGTTTACCCTACTATAGACAATATATTGTCATTAAAACAAATTTTAGAAACGCATTTGCAATCCTCTAAATAGGTTTGGAAAATATGCTCGTTAGTGAATTCAAAAATGTGCTCAGATCGTAAGTCAACATACTCGTATACGTAATGTTAAAGCTGTCACAAAAAACTGTGATCTGCACCAGTCTATCAACATCATCTGTACTAAATGTCTCGGAACTTATTTACTACCTCCCATTGGAATTAAATCTCTGTTTAAATTTCTATTAAAATTTTTATTCAGGTAAACATGTTCTCTAAGACCACACAAATTTTTATAGCTTCACACAAGTGAACGTTAGTACAGGGTGTTCGTCGGGAAGGTATACTACTTTGTCTCGCTGTCATTTTGGTAAACATTAGTCTTGACAGTTCATATATGGCACTCGTGAAGTAGAGACGTGGCAAATTTATTATGAAAAAATATTCGATAAACCAACGTGTTTTAATCGTTAAAACATTTTATCAAAATCAATCATCGATTACTGCGACGATGAAAAAATTACGTGAAATTTTTGGGAGAAACAACATGCCAACAAGACGCACTATTTATTGCGCAGTGAATGATTTCGAAGAAAGAGGGTCTGTAGCTGATAGGGCCAAGCATGGACTACAACGTACTGCAAGATCGGCTGAGAACATTCTGCTCAAGAAAGTGTTCAAAACAATCCATTAACCTCAATTCGACGCCGTGTTCAGGAGCTTAGTCTTCAAAGAACAACTTTGGCCACAATTTTGCACAAGGATTTGCATTTGTTTCCATTTACGATTCAGTTGACACAAGAGCTTCTTCCACAAGACCATTTACGCCGCCATACATATGCCAATAGGATGCTACAGCTCGCCCATGACGAGGCACATTTTCATTTGAATGGATATGTGAATAAACAATCAGTTCTAGGCAATGGAAACCCCTCAAATTTTTCATCAGTCACCTTTGCATCTATTAAAAGTGACAATATAGTGTGCAATTTGGTCAGGAGGAATCTTTGAAACTGAAAACGGCGTAATGGTAACTGTCAATGGGGAGCAATATCGTGATATGATTGAAATCTTTTTAACGCTACAACTGCATGCTTTGGGCTTGTTTAACATGTGGTATCAACAAGACGATGCCACATTGCATGCAGCCAAGATTACAATGGAATTACTGCGAAACCTCTTTGCACAACAAGTTATTTCAAAAAATGGTGATGTTGATTGGCCTCCACGGTCGCCTGATTTGACTGTTCCGGACTTCTTTTTGTGGGGATATCTGAAAAGCAAGATTTATGCAAACAAACCAGAAACGCTTGAACAACTCAAACAAAATATTCGTGATGAAATTAATGAAATACCGCGTGAAATGTAATGAAATATGTGCTCAAAAGGGCTCGCATTTGTGAGGCTAACAGAGGCGGACATTTGTCTAATATTGTATTTCATACATAATTGCCAACATTAAATAAAACATTTACCAATAAGATCCATTCTCTTTCATTTAATCCAAAATTGTAAGGAAACAAAGTAATATACTTTCCCGACGGACTCCCTGTATATATCATTTAATATGGCAAAAATTTAATAACAGGGAGGAAACGCTTAAATTATCTAGTATCTATTTATCAAATGTGTCTCATTATTTTTTATGTACAATCGAGCAATATCTGCCTCTCTAGCTGGCCGACTGGTAGACATGATAACTGTCGCATATCCTTAGAACTTAGAACATGCCTTGGCCTATGCCGGGCAAGATCCTAGCCGGGGATTATCAGAGGGCAGTCTGTCAGCCTGTTCTGCTATCTCCCACACTATTTAGGCGGTTTATCCAAATTTAATATTTTCTCTGCAATAACTCACGTTTGTGCTCATTGTTTTATTTTACGATTTTTGTCGAAATTTGCAAATATCGACCTATAAATCGCATCCCTTCTGGGACCTCCTGTACAAACGAAGAATTTAACCCATGTATCCTCAAGTTCACATCTTTAATATCATTATACTAAATTCAATCACATTTAGAACGCGTTAAGGTTTTGCTAAAGTGCTATTCAAACTTGAAAGGGAACCCCATAGTCAGGTTCCTTCTGATAATTACCATTCAAATGAACCGATTTCCCATTTCCAGCAGCTCCTTATTTATGAACTGTAATAATCTGAATTATTACGTGTTATATTTACGTATAACACTTAGTAAAACTTGAGAATAATAGATCAAATGCAAATGACGGATTTAGCCCATACACACTTAGCTTAATATTTTCATACCTACTCCACAGTTTTGCATATATCACGCTTTTAATGAACTTAATTCTGGGAATGATTCATAGACTGTATATTTTTATAAATTACATTGCAATGCTTTATAGAATGTGAGAAAAAGCGACGGAATTACCACGCCGTTTCTGGACTTCCTCCTCTGTTTCAATCAATTGCACTGAACATAACAACATTTAGCAATTACTAATTCTGTCATTGAAAATTAACTATAGAATGGTACACGAATGTCAATGTCAATGGAGACCGTTGTTAAAAAATGTTGAAGGAGTTTGTTTTGCCCAGAAGTGTGCCGAAAACGTATCCGTTTCGACAGCATTCGGTTCCTGCAAGATGGAACAATTGTACACATTGCGAAGCTCCAATGAAAATTTCCAAACAAATTAATGTCCAGAAACTCCACTTTATGCTGGCTCCTCAGGTCACCTGATCTGTCTACACCAGACTTTTTTTCATGGATTTATGTCAAGCAAGAGGTGTACAAAACAAAACCAAGGAATTTGTCCATTAAAACAATAATTCAGACGATACCGACTTCAACCCTTCAGGCCGCAATGAATAATTTTCTGATCAGGTGTCGCATTTGCGGCCTATCATTTTCAAACCCAATCGGTTATATAAAATAAAATTGAATTTTGTAAACAATAAAAAAAAACGATATACATTAATTAAAAACAAGTTATTTAATTTTCTTTTTATATCACAATTGCCACTCCCCTTATGGTACCACATATACAAATTTGCTGTTTTACCATAAAACAGCGTTCCCTCTATAACTTCTAAATGGAGAACTTCAGAAAGTTAAAATTTTACTTCTTTTATTGCGATTTAATTCCGACTATTTGTTTTTATAAGAACTTGGTAATTTAACACGCACAAGACATTGAACATTTATCTGACTGAAATTTCTCCACTGGTTTGCAATGTCGATTGCATCGAAATTCCTTCTTCTAATAGCGAATAATCGATGATTAGAGAGTTCACTTTTTTCAGTTACAATAACTTTAATCATAACCAAAAACTTATCTTAGGATGAAATTCCGAAACTTAATGTTTATTTTTCGAAATTTTTTTCCCCAAACAAACCTACAGAAATCATAAAATCAGAACTGTTTCCTAATTTCCTTCTCAACACAGCACACTGATTGCTATGACAACTGAACAACGTTTATAACTACTTGTGTAATTTACGATCACGATTAAACTCAGCAATCAATTGTAAACTGATGGAAGAGCGCGTGTTGATAAGCTGTCTGAAAATGTAACTCGTTAACGTTATAACTGCGGTTGTTAGCTTAGTCATCAGAATCTTAGGTGTCAAATACAGTTTTCAATTTCATGGACATTCGAGTAAGTTCAAATTCATTTGGCAAATTGTAATTATTTCCAAGCCCAGGATATTATGGATAATTTGTAATATATTTCGGATGTTGCCTTAGTTTGCTACTTACAGATATTAACTTCGGCTGTCATCTACGACTATTGATTACGTCTATAAAATACGAATATTTAATCATATTCTTTTACGAAAATCGTACTTTTTCACCACCAATTATGTTTCTGAAAGAAAAAATAAGCGGGTCAACCTCATGCATTCCTTTGAATTATCCTTTAAGTAATTTTTATATATACCTACATTAAAGGGTGGTGCATAAGTAACGTTAACGGCGACTATATTGAATGCGTTCTTGTGCATCATTTGGTTTTAATTCGTAAACCAATTCCATCTTATATGGGAAAAGATGTAACATAAGTAAAATTCTTTGCAAAGACCGCCTAGACATCTCTAACTGCTTGCACTCGAGCAATGGTCTCTTAATTTCGAACTGCACGAAGTCTTCCCGCACGCGGAAGATCACAGACAGCTCTTTACTGCCCAAAACGCTGAACCAATTGGTAAATTGTTGGAGCGCTAGGAGCATTTCGAATATGAAAGAAATTTCGATATGATCTGAATAATCGAAAATTGAACAACTTTGTTTCTTTGTTTTGTGCTGAGCCTTTCTATCATAAATTCCCTAAGTATTATTTAGTTAATTCTGTAAAGAGACAAAAAAAAGACAAACAAAAAATGTATTCACTGATTAAATCTTAACATTACTTATGCGCCACCTTATATACTCATAAGTATGTTTACGCATTGCAAGAGATCTCAATTTTTAAGTGTTAAGTGGACAAATCCAACCGTGTTCAACGTCTATGAATGTACGATCACGTTCAGACTCATCTCTTATTTATAACACAACCACGGAGTTGGGAAGATAGTGAAATAAGTTGATAGAAAAATAATGAAGTTCCAAATCAATAATATGATGAAGCATATCCAACCATATTTAATTTCACTAGAGAATTTATAAGAAAAAAGTTAGTGAAGGTATGCATGATCAATATACAAATTCATATCATTAATTTTATAGTTGGTAATAGTTACGAAAGGTTAATCTAAAGGATGATTTTTTAATCGTAGTTTTTTTCAAATCAAATAAACCATTCAAATTTGCATCATATATTAGAATTTTTTTTTTTGGAATTGATAAACTGGTCTTTGCCATTTAATTTTTAAAGATAATTTCATGGAAGGTCCAATTTTTCGTCACTTTTTCCAACATTTCGGCCTGTATTCCACGAATAACGCGTGTTTGTTATTCTGTAAGGCTTCAATAGTGTTCGGCTTTTCCACATAGACTAACGACTTGACATAATCCCACAAGAAATAATCAAGAGGCGTTAAATCGCAAGATCTTGGTGGCCAACTCACAGGGCCAAATCGAGAGATAAGCTGCTCACCAAATTCATCCCTCAACATATTCACTGAGGAGCACGAGCGGTGTGGCATGTAGCACCGTCCTGAAGAAACCACACGTCAACCAAGTTCAACTCAGCCAATTGGGGCAAAAAAAAAAATCCTTGTGGTTGAGTACCACATGCCAAATCGCTGAGAACGGCGACGAATTGACATTTCACGGCATTGACATTTAACACGGTCGCCACGGCTGCAATATTTTCTTCGGAATGCACTCTATGCATGCGAGTCGACGGTTTTATGTCCAACAAAGTAAATTTGGTGCGAAACTTGGAGATGACAGCACGAATTGTCGTCGATTATGACGACCATAAAATGGTCGTATCAAACGATGCACATTTGTCACAGAGCACGAATTTTGATAATAAATTTCAATGATTTGCAATCGTCGCTCGTTTGTTAGTCTTTCCATGACAAAATGGCAGAGTATACTGTACACTTTTCACTATGACAGATGACGTTTGGACACCATTACCAACCAGTGCTGCCAAACTGAAAAACTTAAATCTTAAAAAATCACCCTACATTAGAATATGCTTACCGTTTGTTGATGCACCACCAGGCGTAAATTCATTAAACCTAATGCAAATAATGTGAGCAGGCAAAACCATTTTAAGTTTCCTGTGGTATCTTACCTCCGTTATATTTTCTTGCAATAGTTTAGACCTACAATTTGTATTTCTCTTGAAATTAACAAGCATAATAAATCAAAACACATTATAATAAATTCGTTTTGCTCATTTGCTCGCTATTTTCAGAAAGATTGCAATTTTTATAAGCAGTATTGTTTCGATTTGGCACGTATTATCTCTCAACTGTGCGTTGGTTGGTTCTTATTGACCTACCCTCGTACCTTTTGGGCCATCTGTTGTATGATTAAATAAATTATTACAAGCATGCAATGTAATCAACTTTTGTTATTACTTTGTATTTTTTTTTTTTTAAGTTTTTTTCTTTCTTTTTTTTTCAATATTTTAACAACAATCGGAAGTGACTGTAAATGATAAATTTCAATTAGAATTCGAAAAAGCGTTTCTGTTGCCAGCCTTATTACTCAAAGTATTCGGCATGAAGCTTTTTGTTATTTTAACACTACAACATGGGAATTTAGTCATAATTTTTTTTGTGTTTTTGTGTTTTTTGTTTCATTTCCAACAAATAAGATATGGAAAAAACATATCAAATATTTTATTTATCATTGTTGTCAATGCAATCTGTGTGCTTTAAGGAGCATTTGTCGTCATCGTTATTATCTTTACTACATGAGTGAGCGGACGCAGACTTGTAGTTTCAGCATTCTCACATTGCACGCTATGATTCATAGCGTACTAAGACTTAAGACTTGCGATCATTTCAAGTATTATATTTTCAAACAAATTTTATTTATTTAATAGTTTGATTCTCAAGAATTCAATGTTATAAAAAATCAGCTTCGTTTACTTAAATCCCAAAATATAAGAAAGAAAAAACAAAAACAAATTAGAAAAATTGTTAATAAATAGAGTAAAGAGAAGAAATTGTGTCGCGCATTAGAATTCCATGGAACAGTTGTCATTCGTGTGGCAAATATAATAATAAAAAAATCTCATTGTTGTATAAGACAATTATAAAATAATTAAATTGTTGTGCAAATATATTTGTTTGTTGATTATTGTTCTGAAATGTAAGCAAAATTCACAAAAGCCCCAAGTAATTTGTATAATTTGTACAACAAAAGGTAAAAGTCATATTTTGTATTAATCCGCAAATGATTTCAATCTGTGTTAACATGTAAACTTATGTGATTTCCAAAGTGTTTTTTTGTCTCTTCGCCGTAATCATTTCATACACAATTATTGCCTTCAAAAGTCTCTATTGGAAATTTATCGTTATATTGTCTCCTATGATAGATATAAAATCATTCACAATCTAATGGTTTCCTTGATCCACTATTTCACATATAAGAGCTTTTTTCAATTCTAATCAAATAATTTATTTCTTTTTCGATTATTTTCATACAAACTATGAAATGTTTTTACATGTAACCTTACATTTTCTGCCATTGGCCTTTGACAGTGTTATCCATGTAGAGGTTTCGAAAACGCCGGTCTGGCAAGGCTATCAGCTGTTAAATACCCGTCATCTGAAGTATTGTTTATTTTGTGAAAGGTTTCATATGAATCGAATATGGATCGCTTAACAGCCGAAAAACGCATAAAAACTAGTTAAAACTTATTGAAAAAAAATTGGTGATTCAAACCTGGGCACATTTCGTGCATTACAAGGTGATTATGGTCGTCATAATCGTTCTACTATGCAAGGAATTGGCAAGATTATAAAGAAATTTGAAGAGACTGGAAGCGTTACAGATGTGGTCAGGCCTGTGCGTCATTGCAATGGACGCACTGCCGAAAATATCGCTTCTGTCAGTCAAAGTGAGGCAAATTATCCGAATTTCAATTGAGAGCGCTATGGCCGACTTTTTTGTGACCTGCAATTGAAGATTATGAGCTGGACGATATTTGAATTCAATAAAATGGTGCCACGAACCACAAAACATGACCGATTTAAGCTTTATTGGATGAGAAATTTCCTGAAAGCGTAATTTTAGGTTTTGATGACATCAATTGGTTACCAAGATGTTGTGATTTGACGTCGTTAGACTTTTTTTGAGGTGCTACGTCAAAGACCGTGTTTACGCAGATAATCCCCAAACGTTGGAGTACTTGAAAACAAACATTCGTCAAGTTATCGCCGACATACCGCCCGAAATGTGCGAAAAAGTGGTCAAAAACTACCTGTAAAGGATTTATTGCTGCAACCAATCTAGAGGCGGTCATTTAAATGGCATTGTATTTCGTACATAATGGCAAGGTCGAAGCATTATAATGATGTAAAAGTTTCATCGAAATCAAAGCTTTAAGTGTGTTTTATTTAACTTTACTTTTGAAACCGAAAAATGGATAACCCGGTATTTGTTAAATAGCTGTGAACATAATGTTATATATATTGTATTCATTTTTTTTTTTTTTTTCTTTTTTATTATTTCAATATTATAATGGAAAATTTAATTAATATTTCACGCACATAACAACAATAGGAAATAAGCTAACAACAGCGAACGAAACTAAAAAAACTATGTTCAATACTTTCATTAGTGGCCAGTTAATAGAAACTCAAATGATTATTGTAGCAATATTAATGATGATGATAGTAAACCTTCTAATAAACGCACGAAATCATGTAAGTTTCTTAAGAATCTCATCGTTTGTATTCACAGCGAACATGAGCTTATATGATGCGCATATCGCATATCCTTATAAGATTGAATAACTGAATACAATTGTGCATAGCTTGGCTGGTAAACCATATTTTAAAGAAACGAAATCAAGAACTTCTTGAGCCAATATGCACTTGTGAGGCCAGCAACTTGTTCTAGAAAATCTTTTGTATTGACTGATCGATTTTAAAATGTACTTTAGCTTATTACACCTTCAATCGCAGGAATGCAACTATATATCATGTTTTGATACAGCAACTGGTACAGAAACTTCAATCGACTGAACTGACTTGAATGTTCCTTCGCAGGAATAGCCTTGCAGGCTATTTTCATTCATGCTTAATATTTAAGTTATATTAAAATTAGTACCGGGAGGAGAAGTACCAAAAGACTCGATACAAAAATTCCATTTGCGTCTATAATTTGTAATTGATATGCCCGAGTAAAAGTAGTTGATATGCTGCCAAACTGTAATGATTTTGATGTCTTTTGATCCAAACCGAACGATATGGAGATATGAGATTTTTTGAATTCACAGGTCTATGTTAATAAGCCGCAATCGGCCAATATCCTCAAAGTCAACATAACCTAGGGTTTCGCTCAAATTCAGCAGGATCTAGTGGACAGAATCATTGAAAATTGGACCTGTTTAATTAGTGCCCCATGCAAAATGGTGGCAGCTATTTAATTCATTTTATATCATCATTTCATCACGTCATTTCGTGATCCATAACTTTTCAACTTCATCCTACCCTATTTGGAAAAAACTTTACTTAAAACGTGCCTACGAACTTACTAAACCTCAGTCTACAAATTTTCCACTGCATAATGAAATAGTACTGCAACTGGGCGAGGTAACCACGCCCCCTTAGTACTTGATTGTTAATTGTTCAAAACGTTTTAGCGAAAAACCTTTGAAAATTAAAAAAAAAACAAAAGAAAAGAAACAAACGTTATACAATTGGGCCTAAAATAGAAGAAATTAGGACTCGAATTTAAAAAAAAATGAAAAAAATGGTCAAGCGACGAAAATTCGCATAAATTAGTAGCAGAAAAATATGAGCATAATGGATTATATTATCAATTTTTCTACCTGGTTTTTACAGAAGCAGTTTTTTTTTTTTGTACCCAGATAAATGGTTATCTGGGTACATAAATGGTTATCTGGGTACATAAACACTGTTTCCGTAAAAACCAGGTAGAAAAATCGATAATATAATTCATTATGCTCATATTTTTCGTACAACTGGGCGGTGAGATTACTGGCAATTGAGGTTTTAGGGTAATAATCTTGAAAATCTAGCTATTTTGATATAATTGAACGAAAGAATTATCCATAACATGATCATTTAACAGGCTAATTTCTAACGTGATTGTTTGTTTCGATTTCAATATTCTCTAAACTGATTTATATTCAATATAAGTAAATATTATTACTTGACCTAAGTAGAGAACAGTCACAAAAAGTTACATTACAATATTTAATGTCTAACAATTTAAACGATTTTGTTATTTTCTATAAAACTACAAATATCAATTCCATCACTAAATGTTAGCTTTCATTTTTTATAATACAAAATGTTAACTCGCTGCTATTGGTCAGGAAATAGCGTGTATGCAAATAATTATTTGATGAATTGCGGCAAATTTCTACGTGACATTGCTAAACATAATTTGTCATACGCAAACGGTAGTGATGATGAGTAACTGAGAATTTTTTCGACGTCAATAAATTTCACTATTCTTGGAATATTCTTATATCATATAATAAATCATTAAATATTCACAAATATTCTGTGCGAACAGTGCGAATATTTATATATATACATACAAAATTTTATATAAATCCCCAAAAATTCTATTAATATAAATGGAATGAAATGAAAACTGCCTTTGTCGTACAAAGAAGTCTGGAAATACCGGTACCATGTTTAGAATGCTCTGAGATCAGTTTTTTTAAAGTTGAGTCACATTCCATTTCATTACATTGGTTGGATATATAAAATAGTACAGAAAAAATTAATATAGAATTTGTTTTCAGCTTCATATTATACACATAGATAGCATAATGGTATGATGGTTAGAATGGGCGACTGTTATACATGTGATCGTGGGTTCGATCCCCGGTACAAGCAGTTACAATCCGAGTAATCAAGTAATCAAGAAGCCTTGGAAATTCTTCCCAAGCTGGCATTTCTTGTTAAATTGTGGGTTCAGCTAAGTGAGTCTAAATAAATTTAATGCTTTTAAGATCTCCAAGTCAAATAATCAAGAAATCTAGGAAATTTTTACCAAGCTGGCATTTCTTGTTAAATTGTGGGTTCAGCTAAGTGAGTCTAAATAAATTTAATGCTTTTAAGATCTCCAAGTCAAGTAATCAAGAAATCTAGGAAATTTTTACCA
>JAHXMU010000689.1:286618-310506 GCA_019455685.1 Philornis downsi | reverse complement strand
GTTACGTGAGTGAGATTGGAGATTTTGTGGAAGAACTTAGGTTCTTAGCGGGATGTGTATACTTACGAGGGGATTTCATACTGGAGACGGGGAAAAGATAACGGTTAACTTACATTATTTCAGGTTTTATTCGTATGTTGAGAGCGGCTGGCGAAGTGGTCCGGTTGGTGGCTGGCGGAAAAAGAGAACAAGTATCTCACTGATTTGCACCAGGTGGCCTTCGTGCCTTGTTTTAATTATTTGTCATGTGAGCGTAACAAAATAGGCGTTTTTATAGTTACATGGTTGTTTGAAGGGGCCATTACACAATCAAATAAATAGTTAATTTTTACAATTTACAATATTTACAAATTGTTTGATACAAGCAATTCAATGTAATTCAACTTAATTTAGTGTAATTTGATATAATGCAATTTTAATTCGAAACACAATTTAATTAAATTCAGTTCAATTCAATTTTCCAAAAATTCAATCAGTTCATAATTTATAATTCATAATTTACTTTACTTTATAAAATTCCTTTAGTTTTCGAAAATTCAGTTCATGGGAAGAATTAACTGCGTTCAACAGTGGATCATTTATGACAACGTCAAGTGAAAACTGTTGCGATAAGATCACGGTGAGCCGGTGCAAACGATGGCCACTCAAGTTTTGACAATCAGGATGCTTAATTCGGATATGTACTGTCAACAATTGCATTGTCTGAAGGATGAAATGACCAAAAACCGGTCTGCTTTTGTCTATGAGAGCAATTGTAATCCATCAGGATAACGTCAGACAGCAGACATTGACAGTGAGTCGCCAAAAGCTCCGGGAACTTAGTTGGGAGTTTTTTATTATCTTATCCGGACCTGACACAAGGTGATTATCACCTGTTGCTGTCTAAGAAAGGCTTGTGAAAATCGCTTGTCCCGGTCTTCTACTAATAAAGAAATAGTAACAGGAGTTTCTATGATAGGGGCATAAATAAGTTTCCTTCAAATGGCAACGAGTTGTCAAACAAAATGGCGCATATTTGACCTAAATATGAAAATGTTTGGAAAAATGCCCATATAAAAAGATCAAATTGCTATATATTCGAAGAGTAACCGGATATCTCACAGCATATCAAACATTCCTGCATCACTCTTTAAATAATATGTCCAATTTTAGAAATCCTCCTCATTCACTCTCTCAGATATTCTCCCTTAAAGTGTTAACATTCAGCTATTGTTATGTTAACTGTTGCTAATATCTATGAATGTTTCATCTATGTACTCGTATAATATGTTACAATAGTTAGGTATGTAGGTAGATATGAATGTATGTCTATGATTAGAAAATTATGCCCCATGTCAATGTGCAATTTATTTGACTGCTAATAGAGAGGCAGACACACATTACCAACGCATTACATACGCACATTGTGAGCCGGAGTCAAGTATCGATAGGTTTTCAATTTCAGCAAAATAAATGTTTTAAGTGATTTGAACCTTAGAAACAAGCAGACAATCACTGAATACGTACAAAAAAAAAACAAATAAATCACGAATTTAAATACATTTTATGCTAATTTCCAATTGTAGGTATATCATGTTGATAAAGAGACAGATACTATGAAATACTTTAAACAGGCAGACTACATAATAAATCTAGAAAGTATTGGTAATTCATAGAATATTTGTACCGGTAGTTTGCAACAACTAGTCTTTTGGGGGTCTTTGGCAAAGTGACAGTTGTATTTGTAATCTAGACATAAAATGACAATTAGACAAATGTGACACTTGGTGTAAAATCTTAATAAGATACGCCTAAATGGATACGCCGAATCATTTTTTACATTCTCCAGCCATCTCCTCCGTTTGCTGCTCCACTCAGAACATTCAAAACATTGCAATTGCAATGCTTAATAATGGTACAAAAATGTTGTTTTAAGATTTCGGTACACAACTGGCTAGAACGGAATACGATTTGTCGTATTCTCTGCGTTTATAGAATATTCAATTACCTGTCTAAAGATCGATTAAGCTGCCGAAACAAAAAAAAAAAAAAGAATAACAAACTGGTTTTTCGAATTTTTCAAATACATGAGCCTGTACTCAACTCACCATGTGTACCAATGTATGTACGAGTACGTACAAAATTTCAATATTTGTATGAGAGTAATGAAATTTCCATCAAGGTTTATTTCCGCTTTGTGAACGTGTGAATCGATTTCTCTGTAAAACAGCCAAAAAAAACTTTGGATGAGATATCAGCGAAGCATTGAAAAACAGGTGAAGGAGAGAAATTCCCGGAGAATCTGTTAAGATTGAATAATACAGTGTGACAGAAAAATGATTACAGTTCTTGTCACATAACTGAATTTGTTGTTAACTGAGATTAAAACACAAAAAAACTACGATCTTTCACAGCTTTACTGAGACTTGTACAACCACCACGAAATTCAGAAAGCCTTTTACCAGCCTTAGAAATTGAAGGTGCTGAACATCAGATCTGAATGGCATAAAAGAAGAGCAATATGAAAAAAATGTTGACTAAGTCAAAAATGTTTGTATCAAGTATAAAAAATGCGCAGCACTTTAAACAATAATTAGATAATCATTTTAAACTCGAAATACGTAGCATAGTGAAAAGCGTCCGCATATTTCAATTGAGTTAAAGATTTTGTCACACAATTGCAACAAAATTATAAGTACCGAAAATTACCGCTTTTTGCATCTGACGAAAGAACTAACCTCAATACGAACAAGCATGTACGACCACCGTTAAATTAAGTGCAGTATTTGTTAGAGTTCTGCGCAAATAACAATTTTGCATTCTCTATTGTTTCTTAATTAACCTCAATACGAACAAGCATGTACGACCACCGTTAAATTAAGCACAGTGTTAAAGTAAAAGTCAATTTTATGTTTGTGATTTGAATCGATGTGAAATCGTTAAAATTCTTTTAGTTTATTGACTATGTTCTGTTCCAGGCGGAAATAAAATGGCGCATGCCAAAGTGCAACGGAAAGAAGAAGAATTTTTACAAAAACAAAGGATAACAGTTAATGTGCAATGGTAATAAAATGTACATAAAAGTGCATTCAAATTAGATGCAGCTCTGCTAGCCAGTGGCGGTTACACACAGTATTTGTTAGAGTGCTGCGCAAATAACACTTTTGCACTCTCTGTTGTTCTGTCTGTTCACCTTCGCTACATTTTACTTCATGTCGTTTACTTTTGTTAACACTTTTATTTTTTCTTATCTCTCTTTTAAAGAGAGTGAGAAAAAAATTTTCGAATACCGATTTTTTTATTGGAACAAATATAAATATGAAGCATTTAGAAAAATCGCATATCTCGTGAACGGAAAAATTTTCATAAAAATTTCTTATTTTTCGTCGAAATTCTGATAGGCTAGAACAAAGTGTTGCCTTTACAGGGTGTCTAAAGTTATCTCAGTACCATCGTAACTCGGAAAAAAACGTCTAATAAGCAATATAATAACATTTTGTGACTACTTATTTAAACAAGTTTAAAATAAAATCGCTAAAATGAAAGTCATTGTCAATAGTATGACCAAAAATAAGGAAATTTTCACTGGACATCAATCATTTTCTAGGTTGAACACATTTTAATTTTGGCGCTTTTTTTGCTTTAGCAATTTTTTATGTATTTGTAACTCCTTACCTCTGTTAGAGCTCAAAAATTGATCAATTGTCGACATCTACACAACTTGGCGCTTCATTTCTATGATTGATTGCATTTTGTTTCATTTCAGACATGTTGTAGCAATTAATTGATGTCATATTTATGCTCTGAATGATTGTAAACCTCCATCGGATCGAAAACATTATGTTGTTTTGGCGATTGAATACTTCATTTTCGGGTTGTATACGTATTTTCGTTTTATTGATTATTTCATTTTAGCGATTTTTGGAGGATTCAATTAAAAACTGTCAAAAAAATGTAATTGATTTTTGTACTTGGACGCTCGACGCGAACTGTTTTATTAGTTTTTTGGGTTATATAGAAAAAATAAGATAAATTCTCTCGAATATCATAAATGTAATATGGGAGAACTAACACGCATTCTATTTATAGACTCACTCGACGGGACCTATAATTTATCGACGGTTTCGAACATCATCGAGTCTAAGTGAGTCTCGTTGTGAAGACCTTACCCATGGTGGGTGACACACTGGGCATATTACAACGAAATTGCCAGCGTCCCCCTGGGATATCCAAGTTAAACTTGGACTATATAAGCATTTACCAGACCTGTCACTTATTCTGAAATAATGATAGGTGGCTGTATTCAGAATTTAACTCGCTAATCACCGCGCTAACCGGTCGGTCGAATTTTATAATAAAAGCGATCAAAATATGAGTTAAAATTATGACATCTTCACTACTCTACTCTTCAATTCCCAGATTGATCAAAATTTGTTTCTACTTGATGAATGTCCTTTCGGAGGCCTTACTTTGTCCCAAACCCTTTAAGTTGCCAAGATTGAATTCCATTTCGTCGTATTTCCATATCTTCGGATTTGTATCAGTTTATCCGTTTTTATGTAAGAACTGTTTTAATGGAAAAAGTTCGGAAATACGTTGTGTACAGAGGTGGTGATAAATTGATAGAGATGATTGATATGATGGCAGGGGGAGAAGAATTAAAATGTTGGACTGTATCGCGAATTATCCAGTAGCGATGATCTTTAGGAAGACCAATTTCACAGTCGGTTTCTACCAGAGAACAGTTGAGATCTGATTTGTAAGTGATTTTTTCTCATTACAGAGCTTCCAACAACAGTTAATTTCATATGTTACAGCTCAGAATTCAGTTACGTTTAGTACACATTTTCTCACTCAATGGAGCAAAAATTTGAGTTCATTCACAATGATATGTTTGCAACAGTACATTTTAATATACAAAAAAAGGCAATTTTAATATAAATTCAAATATATATATATATATAATCTTAAAATTATGGCTAAAATATTGAAGTTTAGACACGTTGAGAATTTTGCTTGGATGACATTTCACTGATCCACACAAAGAAAAAATGCAGTACAGGTAGATGATCATGAACTACCCGGTTTTATTTACATTTATCATTATGCAGTGCTATTCAAACGTAGATTTTAAAATAGTTTTCACAATGATAGCGACAATTTCGTTTTCTTGTCCATTCCTTTCCCACTTAAGGCATCTCATATAAAAACTTTTCTTTTTTGGAAAAAAAGTAAATTAATATTACGCAAAAATGGAATTCACGCCAGTTTCAGATAATCTTTTTGTTTGAAACAAAATAACAGCAATCAAAACTAGATGGCGCTTTTATAAAATTTCATTTTCATTTTCAAACATAAAACAATAAAAATTTAAACCATTTTCAATTCTAAATATTTCATAAATTTAAACAATTTTTTAATATTCAAAATATTGCACAGTGTTCTGAATTCGAAAAAGCCATTTTCTGGAATGTAACTGAGGAAGTCATCTGTTTACTTCAAACACACTAAATTTTACTTTTATTATTTGGTCATGGAAAAGGAATAAAGTTTGTGGAAAAATATTTCTACCGTTTGTGAAGACATCATAAAGCCAAATATGCTGTGGCGTTGGTGTAGGGAAGTAAATGCTTCTGTACTTACAAAAATGTAAACAGTCAATCAATCAGCTGTTTGTTTGAAAAAATTCGTTGCCCACAAAGCGAAAATGTTGCTATCATTGTGAAGGCAACTTAACAGTCTATACTTAAATGTATCCGAATACGAAATACATAAATGTAAATCTTGATCTGATTGGCGGTTTTTAATGCCATGCAAAATAGCTTCTGCTCGCACGAAATACACTTCATAATTGTTATTAAATTCATAATTCTGTCTACTTCAAGATAATGTAAATTGCTTAGGGTTTCTTTGTCGATAAAAATTGTTTATAGTGGCAACATTAGAAGTTACAGCAAAGTTAGCAAAAAGAACACTGTCTATTTGTTCTGCCCGCATACGATCTTGATACCATTAACAATGTTTCATATGATTACAAATAACTTAAAACACTCACGTTTTTATGAGTCAATATCTGGCGTATTTCTCACCTCACATTGTATTTGTTATAACGAATCCGGTGACAATACTTCACATAAAATATTAGTAAATTCATTGCACAAATCTTGATAATAATATCAAACTTCAATTCCAATCAATTGTGGAAATAGAAAAAATTATATACAGTCGTGCCTTAGTTTCTATTGTGAAAGTCAAGTGCCGCATTTCCTCGTTGCGATTTGTCATCTTAAGGTGGCAATGAATTCATTTATGAAACCATGTGAAAAGGAAAGAAACGACAATTACAACTGTTGGGCTGTTGGACTATTGAAACGCCCTCTTATGCTAACTTGAACTTCCCTCCGCTAAAGGGTCAAGGAAACGGGAACACCAACTGTAGTAAGAAGGTAGTGTATGAGAGAACAGAAATTTAAGGAAATTCTGTTAACATTTAACTTCACTCCTTGCCGATTTCTTTCAAAATTGTAGCCAACATAAAGAGAAGTTTACGTGCGTGTTATTAAGTTTATGATATTTCATTAGTCTTAATTTACATATTATAATAAATCCCACAAATTTTGCATTAATAGCGTGACACACGAATGCCAAAGAGGTTGGTCAGTTTCTGTATGTAATTTTTGTACTAATTTTCTAAAGTTCTATATATTTATATAAATATCTGCGTTTTAGTTTTGGCTCAATAACGGTCATCGTTTCTAATTGATCCCATATTTTCGCCGAAAATGATAGCTGTTGACACCATCAACTTGTAATAGAGCTGCCTCCACATTCGCAGCTCATTCTGCCAAACATCTGAACTTCAAGCCGGTTTTAAAATTTGCATTATCCGTATATTGAAGTCTATTGGCTTCTGTCAGCGCATGTGGCTTTTTCGTGTTCCCCTCACAGAATATTCATATTAATATCTAATCGCATAATTAGTCCACCATTCAAATATCCTATTAATTGAATCTTATGTTCAAATATCAATTACTTTGTTAACTTGTTCAATTTAACCACGCATTATGAATTTTTCAAACTCTACAATTCAAATCTGCAATAGTTACAGCCTGGTATTGTAACAATCAAGGAGGCTTAAAGTGATGGCTTTCACGTTTTAACTGAAAACCTGTTTTGCAAAAAAATATAGGTTATATATTGAGATAAGGTTTTGACTGGAAAGTAAATAAAAAGTAACAAAAGTGTATTTTCCTTAAAGAGTAAAACATCAAATTGTGGCCTCAGCTGTACAGTTTAAAAGGGGAGTGTTGAAATCCAAAAGCCGGTCCCACATTAAAGTGGACGCTTCGAATTGACAAAAGGCGTTCAAACTAAACTAATGATGTAACGACTTACAACTGCAAGAGACGTAATTTACGCTTGTTAACTAAGAGCTAAAGAAAAAAAGTAATGGCTTAGGTTTTTTAGAAACATTAGAAATAAATAAGTTAACACAACAAGTTAACATAATCGTAAACGTTTTCACATGAAAAACAATTCCCTGGCCCCGAATTGTTATGTGTTATAATAACTTGCATTGCAAATAAAAATTACCTTTAAGTGGAACGCCACCTTTATAGTTAATTAAATATTTATTCTATTAACGAACTTTGATCGGTGGGTTAACCTTCTTTGGGTGCGATTACTTATCGAGTTCACAGGTAGGATTGCCTCCACGTTTCAGTCATTGACCCACACCAAGCGACCCAAATTTTTCACTTTCCCCCTCCCTCTTAACCTATACTAACACGTTTACGTATTTTACCTACATTGTTTATTTGTTGTAATTTATTTCCTTTTTCGGTTTTTCTTTTCTATTTCTTCCTTTGCTCTCCTCTCCTGTGAATTCTCTTGTATTTCAACTTGTGCTATTTTTCTAAATAATTTATGTCCTTACGCGTTTATTTAGCCGGAAATTTTCCAACCGCAAAGGAGTTGCTCAACTCCGCTGCATACGTATCGTATGTAGGTATGTATTTGTACGTCAATCAGTTAAGTTTATAACAAAGTGCGAGAGTAGGTTAGGAAGTTATGAGGAATTGAAAGAGTTTTTTTTGCAAAAAAAACCTTCGTTTTTTCCTTCTTATAATTAAGTAAACCATACGCGTTGAACTTATATTAAATCCAAATAACATTTTTTTCGATATGGCTTCTAGTCGTTACGTCGTTTATTAAATCTAACTATTAGCAAGCAATAATTTTCGGCAAATTTCGAATCTAATTCTGTAGAAGGTGCGTTGAGGAGATAAATTAAAAAAAAAAAAATTGGAAATGTATTTGAAACTATAAAGTGACAGATTCTAATTGAAGACAAATTCACAGAGTAATAATTGAACATATATACAAAATTAACATCTCATGTACTTTATTTTTTATGTTTTCATATATTTTACTATATTTTTTATATTTTACTCAACGATATTTTCATATGAGCTGCGGCATTAATTAGAAGGAGTAAATCAGTGCTTTTCAAACTTCATATCTACAACTTGTGTGATAAAACTAAAATACGCAGAAAAAAACGCGAACAACCACGCCTACTTTCCACGTAGCTTGAAAACAAAAAAACACCACATTTCTCATACAGTAACAACAAAGTTAATGGCAGCTGCTAAAAATAATTATTTTTAAGTATTCAAGTTAAATCTGACAGAATTTCCTACGCCTAGCACCACAATTTATGTGATTTAGATGGATATACCCAAAAAGACGATGTTTAAAGCTTTGAACTTTTTATGTATCTAAAGCTCATCAACTCAGTTTAGCATTCCCGAAAATACAGAGTGTCCGTCGGGAAGGTATACTACTTTGTTTGTTCATAATTTTTGATCAAATGAAATAGAATGGATCTTACGAGTATATTGATAAATGATTTATTTAATGTCGGCAATTATGTATGGAATACAATATCAGATAAATATCCGCCACTGCTAGCCTCACAAATGCGAAATCTTTTGAGCACATTTTTCATTACATTCTCACACATTTCACGCGGTATTTCATTAATCCACCACGAATATTTTGTTTGAGTTCCTTAAGCGTTCCTGGTTTGTTTGCACAAACATTGCTTTTCAGATATCCCCACAAAAAGAAGTCCGGAGCAGTCAAATCAGGCGACGTGGGGGCCAATCAACATCACCATTTCTTAAAATAATTTGTTGTGGAAAGAGGTCTCGCAGTAATTTCATTGTAATCTTGGCTGTATGCGATGTGGCACCGTCTTGCTGATACCACATGTTAATCAAGCCCAAAGCAAGCAGTTGTGGCGTTAAAAAGTTTTCAATCATATCACGATTTCGCTCCCCATTGACAGTTACCATTACGCCGTTTCCAGTTTCAAAGAAATACAATCCAATGATAATGGAGAGTTTTGGACACTTTCTTGAGCAGCATTAATGTTTTCAGCCGATCTTGCAATACGTTGTGGTCCATGCTTGGCCCTATCAGCTACAGACCCTCTTTCTTCGAAATCATTCACTACACGCTAAATAGTGCGTCTTGTTGGCACGTTGTTTCTCCCAAAAATTTCACGTAACTTTCTCATCGTCAAAGTAATCGATGATTGATTTTGATAAAATGTTTCAACGATTAAAACACGTTGATTTATCGAATATTTTTCCATAATAAATTTGCCACGTCTCTACTTCACGACTGCCAAATATGAACTGTCAAGACTAATGTTTACCAAAATGGCAGTAAAACAAGGTTGTATATCTTCCCGACGGACACCCTGTAGCTAAACATTAAACATTAATTAATCAACAATTCCATGCATAGATTTTAGTTTTGATTTCGTTAGGAATATAACAGGCTTTTTTATATTTAAAAAAGCATTTATCATATACTTTTAGGTTTATAAATAAATTAAAAATAAACTCAAAAATACAAAACGTATAATATGTAAACCTAATAACATATACCCAAAAACTTGTTCTTTCAACTACGTTTTAAGCAAATCTGATGATTAATAAATTTTAGTAAATGGACATATTCTCGAGTTTGGTTTTATTTGTGGATATCTGCAGATTACATTTTGCTCTCATATTGTTGATTGTTGTTTTTTTGTATTTATTTAAAGCTATGCTCAAATTAAGCCTTGCGTAAGGACTGCGGAAAATTGTGACTATTTTATTTTCATCTCTAAATTATTGATTTAGCTTTGCTCTCTCTTCAAATGCACGGTGTAAACTGAAAGTTGACAAAAAAAAAAAAAAAAAACGGCCGGGAACCGATATAAGAAATGTATAAGGTGTACCAAATTGAAATCCATTATTTTGAAGGCTTTATTTAATATAGTTAGAAAGATCCCACTTCGGTCAAACATGCAAAAATTGTTCGGTAACTTATTGCCATTTTGAAAATGTTTCACTTCTGTCTCTTTCATGGAAACTCTCGATTCTATCAGCATTACAGTCAATTTTTACAAGCTTCTCTTGAGGTGAAATTTTCACCAACAAAATTATTCGCCAGCTCCAAACTATAAGATGGATGTATAAGACCAACCAAGCTCCCGGAGCTTCTGACGAGTCAATATTGATGTATGTGGCCTGACGTTGTCCTGATGCGACACAATTTCTCTCCCTTTGGCCAAATCTGGTCGCTACTGAGCAATTGCCTGCTTCAGAAGGTTCAGATCCTAATTGATAGTTAATAGTTTAGGTCCGAATTAAGAATTGGCCAATGTGGTGGAGGTGACAGTAGATGACTCCCTGCCAAGCCAATTCCTTACCTGCCAATCCTACCAAGCAAGCAGCAAAACCTTTGTGATCTTCTATCTTGGTTCAGCTATCATCTTCTCCATCTTTACCATTCACTTTTCAGCACCGATCACCGTTCGTTTCAGATATGGATCGATTTTATTCTAATTTAACAGCCATTCGCAGCTGGAAAGTCGATTCATGAGGATTTTCGCGCAAACTCGTATGGCAGCTATATATCGAACCTTTTTTTTTTTAGATCCAACTTAATTCAGAAAGTTGCAAACGACTTTCTGTGCAATGTTTAGGTCCTGGTTAATCGAAACAGTGCTTACATAACGATCGTACTTGACGATTTCCATTATTCTATCAATATTTTCGATAATAGGAATAATTGAATTAATAGAACAAAATTGATGAAACCAAAATTTCGTATAATGGGCTATTACAGTATCAGGACCATAAGCAGTGTTTACATTTTTAGCTGCCTGACTTTCGCTTTTATCGAAAAAAGAAAACAACTGTAAAATATGGCTTTCATTCTTTTTGTTGATGTCCGTCTTTGAAGCGCTCAAAGACTATACAGAATTATGCAATAATAAAACTATATGAGTAGTTTTTTGAAATGTTAGTTTTGAAATGTACCTTTCTAACGCCATCTAGCGTAATCCTATCATACTTATGCAACGCGAGATATAAATTACTAAACCATCTATTGGAAAAATTATGGATTTCTTTTTACTTATAATATGGAAAATTAATGCTTTTGTTATTCCGGCTTTTAAATTTTTCCAATGTTTGTATCTCTTCTAGAAAGGCAATTACTCCTAAAAAACCTAATAGCTTAAGTTATTTTTCTAAATGACTGTTTTGGCATAACTGCCTAAGTCAATTTAGGATTACAACAAATATAAACATTATTTTTTCATCACTGCCTAAATCAACTTAAGTCGTTAATTCAAAAAAATAAAGAAACAATTTTATTTTCCTAACTTGAGTTAAGCTCTTATTCCGAGTCACAATTTCGTTTTTTGATAAACATAAATTGAGTTAAGGTCTTTCTCCAAACATAAAAATTTTTATTTAATCTGGAATAATAGCCTAACTCAACTTGAACTTTTTGACTTTCTTTCGTTCAACAATTCATAAGAGCCTAAGTGTCTTTTTCGATAATATCTTTTGACTGCGAGAATAAACAACTATTTTTTGTTAACAACTAAGTAAAGAAATTCGTTTCCTTGGAATCTGTAGCAAAGTTTTCCAAAAAACACCTTCTCCTGATTTTCAGTGAAGATTCAAAACTTTAAACTCCTGTACTGAAAATATTGAAAAACAGACTTAGGATGTTATGGGTTGTGACCACAGATATATGAACTTAATATATGTCTCCAGACGTTTTCACCGAAAATATGAAAAATATCGTTTTTGTCCAAAAATTCAGCTTTGGATTATTATAGTTCCTTTAGAACTTACGATATTTAACGTATCTTTATTTATTTATTTAAGGTATGTTACGAAGTTTAGTTTAGAGTTATGAAAAGTAAAAATATTAAAATATTTTTTTTTTTTGTATTTTGGTTTTGGTTTAAAACATATAAATGGTGTAACAAATGAAGTTTGTTGCCACCATGTCAAAGAATTTGAGCTTCCGAAATGACAAAACTTGATCACTTAATACGCAGAAAAGAGCTTAACCTTGACTACATTTCAAATTTCACCTCTCTTACAGAAGGATTCAATCTGTACATTGGTGCAATTTCACCATGTAATATCTGTGATTATAAGGAAAAACTACTTAAATGGATTTAGGACAAAATCGAGTTAATTCCTTAATTAGGTCTCAATTCCTTAATTAGGTCTTAAATTACAGAAATTTTTCAAAACCGTGATTTTTGATGATTTTGATTTAATTCTTTTTTTTATTATTGAACTTACTTTGATGATACCCATTCGATATAGGTAGGAAATTGCAGAAATTTGTCGAAACGGTTATTTTTGATGATTTTGATGAAAAATATGGTTTTTTCCAAAAATCCAGCTTTGCATCCTTTAGAACTTACGATATTCTGTAGTTTAGAATTATGAAAACGAGGATTTTTGATGATTTTGATTATGTATGTAGGTAATATCCGTAAATTTTTCTATAAAGAAGAAGTTTTTTGATATTATTATGTAGGACTTTAAGGCAGACTTTGTAGGGCAAGTGCGATTTCAAAATTTCGTACCTTTCGCAAGTGATAACAAATTCCAATAATAGCGATTTTTTGAAAAACGCTTAGATCCGTAAATATGAGGTTACGTCGTTTTCTCTTTTAGGCACAGACAGATTTATTACCTTGACCATCATCCAAGATTTAGATGAATGCTAACCATACCCTCTGTTATCTCCCATACAAGTGAATCATTGTGATATGGAATAACGTCAAATCACAATACATTGAATGGTCCGATCAAATTTATCGCGGCGTAATATGTGTATTATCCTGATTTTTATGCTATATTTGAAATTTTATTTATTTTTTTGATTGATTTTTAAGCTATTTTTTCATCTTTCTGTGAGAAATTAAATTTTTGTCACAAACACACCATTATTTTCAGATGAACTACAATAAATTTTAATGTTTTTTTTTGTGACTTCATTTAGCAGTTCCTATTAAAACTATTACAAGATATTATTTTTATTTTTTAATGAAACACATCCATATTTTGCAAGCTAAATTAAGACAGCTTAGTTACAACTTGTTGCGTTCATGCTTGTCACCCGACCCACGTATCTCTGCCATACAGTTAAGCAGCAAGCAACAGTCAGTTTAAATATAATACCACAATCTAGAAATAAAAACATATATTCCTTCTGAATGTTATACTACGTTTGCACAATACAAAAGTATTTGACGAAAGTTAAGGTTTTACCCTAAATATATTTGCTAAACTATGTATGAGTTTACTGCATACCACAGTATCACACGAATACATTTGAATTTCCACTTTAACCAGCAGAGGAAATGGAACACATAACATGTCCTAGTTACATGCAATATATACAAGAATGTATTTTCACACGGAGGTCCTTTTAAGTTCCTCATTTGGTTTTGTTTATCACGATGAAGGAAGACGAACGACACGACACGTAGCTAAGAATGTACGTACACCGAGGAAAGAATACAACATTCCGAAATAAATTTGTGTGCAAAGTTATTGGAGTTCAATGCCTTTGCTTTACTGTTCCACATTTATCTTACGCTGTTGGGTACGTCAATCAATAAGGATATTCGGATGTAGGGATAATCATAGTGATTATACACGAATGTTAGACAGGGCAGGCAGTAAGGAGTTGTTATTTTCGGCCACAATTTCAAAAGTTATATTTAACTATATATCGTACATAAATATATACATATGTACATATATATGTATATTATACGAGCGCTAACAAGTTGTTTTAGTTGAATCAGTGATCCCCCACATCACCATCATTAATTTCAAAGGAAAAGGCAGCTAAAAAAACAGGAAATTTGGTTGAATATCCAGTTAGTAAATAAAGTTGAATTGTAAAATAGAAGGTGGAGATTCAGCCGTAATGACCGTCCATAATGACCTAAATTTGGCTCGTTATTAATGGCTGCAAATTAAGGATGAGGATGCTGTTTGTATTTCAAAGTACTTGCGAAATTGAGGGCATTTGTAGGAAATTTAACAGTTCTTTAATAAAATTGTTTTATTTAGTAATAAGAGAACATTTTATGATTTTATACAAGTAATTTTATGGGCGTTTAATGTTATTTAAAAAGAGGAAATATTTGAAAATGTGTTCAACCAATTGGCCAGCAATTAAGGGCAACCTTTACCACTGCAATCAAAAATATGACAATGATAATATTTTCTGGGATTCAAATTTGATCTATTTCTGTTCCAATGGAAAAAAACTGTGAATATTTGCTATTTTCTTAGAAATTATAGCAATGAATAAGAGCGAATAAGTCATGTTTTAGCTTGTAATTTAAGTTCTATTAACCTAAATATATTTTAACTCTAAAATTTTGCGAAGTATTACTTTTGAAATTGAGGTAAAATATTTTTAAATTTATTTAACTTTATTTAATAAAAACTCACGAATTACTACACCTTTACCGGTGCTAACAAAAATATGCCAATGATAACATTTTCTGGGATTCAAATTTGATGTATTTCTACTTCAATGGAAAAACTGTTAATATTTCCTATTTTCTTAGAAATTATATCAAAGTACTTCCTCTCATGCATAAGAGCGGATAGGCCAAAATCACTTGTCAGCCCGTAATTTAAACTCTATTAACCTAAATATATTTTAACCTTAATATTTTGCGAAGTATTGCTTTTGAAATTGAGTTAATTTTATAGAACTCCTTACTTTAAAACTCAAAATAATATTTTTGTCACACTCAACGCAAATGCAAATATTGGATTGTTGAAAAAATCATTTTGGGATTGTCACAATGTTAGTTTCAAAATTTTAATTGAAATAACTAATTTTTATCTACAATGTAATTGTCATTTTATTCATTGGTCTTCCGTCACCGTTAAGTCAACCTTTTGGTTCCAGATTGAAAGAATGACCAAAATATGCAGGCTAAACACCGAAACAACTTGGTTTTTATGGAAGACTTTGAAATTGAAACAATTTTGTAGACTACGGAATAAATGAAAATCCAAAGAAATTTTTGCCCAGCCTTTAAAGGCGCGGCTTTCTCATGGTAGAAAATCACTTTTTTGTGATTTATCAATTCAAGATTCTCTTTTTCCGATCTTTCACCAAGCTTTCTTTCAGTTGACATTGTTGTAAAGAATTCATTTCTCATTCCCCGTTACAATTCATTTCAAAAAGAATCATATTGATTGCATTTGAGCAATAAATCGCATATGCATATCCGCTTTGTTAAGTCGGTTCCCATACACGCCACAAATATCTCAATTTTTTTCAATTTTTTTTTTTTGTTTTTTTTTTTTGCCTATTCTGAAATAAAATATGCCAAAAAGCTCCTATCTAACGGTTTAGTCATTAGTTTGCATCGCTATTATCTATTCTGTAAAAAATTTGATAGAAATCCATAAAATTCCTCAAAAAGATTTAAGAAGCGCACTGCCAACTACCTTCTTTGACGCTTTCGCATAACATTTATTCCATATAAGACAAGATTATCGTTTCGAAAAATGGCTACTAAAGAATATATTGGATGTAGGTCATGATTTAGCACTTTTGCTAAAGTTCAAATTCAAATCACATGTTGATGTCTCTAAAATTCACCTTTCGAATATGTCGTCACTTGAAGCATTAATCATTTCGTTTCTCTTTATTTTTTATTCTTCATACATCCCAACGATTGACTGAAATTTCTCTTTTAACATTTTCTCTTTACCTTTCTGTCATAATGGACGATAACAAAAGAGGAAAAAAACTTAAGATTATGCAAAAAACAAAATCTAAATTTACGATGAATCATACGAAAATTTAAATGTTTAATTTTAATAATTAATATTGTGGTTTCATTCATAATACCAACAATGACTTGTTTACGTTAAAATTCAAAATGAAATCGTTGTTGTAAACCGAGCAGAGGTCAACATTTCATTAATGGAAATGTACCGTAACATCAGGTAAATTGCTCATGCTGAATATCAAGTCACATAAACTTGGCAGCATTTTGCTTAGAATTGACTTGGTAGCAATGTTTTTTTTTAGACAATGTTTCATTTTACGTTTATTTGATAAGTCACGCTATAAAATTACGATACAATAGAATTGTGGCTAACATAAAGCTTAAGAGGGAGGTGGGGGAAAGTGCGCTTACTGACGCTTCCGCATTTTAATATGATTTGGTAAACTTTTAATTAGTAATTAGACCAGCTTTATACTGTCGATTGAAGTACAGACGGCTAGTAACGGAAGTATAGTTCGTGCCAGCCTACACGGGACCTAAGTAATGACAGAAGGTTTTGAAGGAACTTTCAACTCTATGTTTAAGATTTTTTTTTTTTTATATCTAAAGCTAAAGAATGTAAATAAACGAAACACTTAACTGACACCCTATAAAGTGTAATTTCGTTGGAATAGCAATAGAACCCTAACTTTTTTACATAAAGAAACGAAGTCGGTCCCAAAACTAGCCGATCTAACAAAGAACAACCAAAAAAGTTGGAAAAAATTTGCTTTGTTTTTCAACATAATCTCCTTTAAGCTCGATACATTTTTTTCAGCGAGATTCAAAGCTTCTATTGAAATAGCCATCAACCGCAGACTCCATCTCTTCATTGTTGTCAAGTCTTTTACCACCGAGCCTTGTTTTCAAGTTTGGGGTTCCAAGGAAGCTAAATCTGGCGAATAAAGTGCGTGATGAAGCGGTTCAGATTTAATTCACTCATTTTGGTCATCGAAATAGTGAATGTGTGAACTGGAGCATTGTCTTGATGAAAAAACACTTTCTTTTTCGCAAATTCGGCCTTTTTCCATAATTCCATCATCTAAACGATGTAATAAATCATCATAATATTCGCCGTTGATGTTTTTTCCGTTCTGAAGATAATCAATAAAGAAAAATCACTTACGCATCCCAAAAAACAGATCTTGCCATGCAGAAGGAACCGTTTTCGCCTTCTTTCGACACGACTCTCCCATTCCAGTCCATTGCTTCACTTTTCATTTGTGTCAGATGTGAAGTAGTGGACACATGTCTCATCCATAATTACAAATCGACGCAAAAATTCGGCTTTATTGCGGTGAAAAATCGCCAAACACTCCACTGCAACCTCTTCACGACGCTGTTTTTTCTCTATTTAGAGCAAGCGCGGCATCCATATTGCGCGCAGCTTTCTCATCTTCACATTTTCGGCCAATATACGATATATAGCACTTTTTGCAATGCCTATCATTTCAGCCAGCTCACGCACCTCCAGCCGACGATCATCCGTTTCTAAACCGTGTCTGGCGTGGACATCTCAATTGGTCGACCACTACGGTGCTCGTCTTGGCAGTTCGTACGGCCTCGTTTAAACTCTGTTACCCATTTTTAACAATCGCAAACGTAGGAGCAGACTAGTACTGTGTAGAATCTATTTCGGCTTTGGTATTGGTTGAACTTAGACCTTTCAAATGAAAATATTGTATTACATAACGGTGACCAATTTTTGCCATATTTACAAATTTACTGAGATTGTTTACTTTTGATGTCTTAAATAAAATTACTGAATAAAATTTCAGACTACTGGCACCATCTATACGTCATATCGTCTTGTATTTCAAGGCATATGCAAGTTATTTTTGAAATTGGGCATAAATATTCTTTGTTTCCTATCCATTTTTTAGTTGATTGCTTTAAATTTAATCAAATAAGGCTCACGTCCAGCATTTGGTATAATAAGGTCTCAGAATGAAAATGGGTGTGGCAATCACATTCAAATATCTCCCGTACATATAATCGATTTAACCAACTTATTCCTACTTGAATATTTTTCAAACAGTTGTTTCGAACTCGCCCGAATTTGCCACATATCTTGAATTTATAAGCTAATTTCTTAGAACGAATGTGGGCGACACTGCCATGCCCTTTCATACATATTGACCGATTTTTCAAAATGCAATTTTCCGCTGTAATTCTGGTCAATTATAGTATTTTATAATACTGGAGCAAATCCGTAAAAATCCATCAAATAACCAAGCCCTCTTTGGTAACTCCAATACAACACAATACCATATTTAGCTTATTTATTTCAAATTTCATATCTCATTACGGTGAAGGTATAGGGTGGCTTTTTAATCGTAGTTTTTTTTTTTTAATCGAATAAATCACTCAAATTTCCATCATATCTTAAAATTTTGTATTGGAATCGATAAATTGGTCTTTGGCATTTAATTTTTAAAGATAATTTCATGTAAATGTTGTCCGCGGCTCTGTCTCAAAATGTCCATTCAGAAGGTCGAATTTTTCGTCACTTTTTCGAGCATTTCGGCCTGTATTCCCCGAATAACACGCGTTATGTTATTCTGTATGGCTTCAATAGTGTTCGGCTTGTCCACATAGAATAACGACTTGACATAACCCCACAAGAAATAATCAAGAGGCGTTAAATCGCAAGATCTTGGGGGCCAACTCACAGGGCCAAATCGAGAGATAAGTTGCTCACCAAATTCATCTCTCAACATATCCGTTGTTTCACGAGCAGTGTGGCATGTTGCACTGTCCTGCTGAAACCACGTGTGAACCAAAGTCAACTCAGCCAATTGGGGCAAAAAAATTCCTTGTGGTTGAGTAGCACATGCCAAATCGCTGAGAACGGCGACGAATTGACATTTCACGACATTGACATTTAACACTGGTCGCTACGGCTGCAATATTTTCGTCGGTACGCACTCTACACATGTGAGTCGATGGTTTTATGTCCAAAAAAGTAAATTTGGTGCGAAATTTGGAGAAAACAGCACGAATTGTTGATTCAACGACGACCATAAAATGTTCGTATTAAACGATGCACATTTGCCAAAGAGCATGAATTTTGATAATAAATTTCAACGATTTGCATCGTTGCTAATTTGTTAGTCTTTCCATGATGAAATGGCAGAGTATACTGTACACTTTTCACTTTGACAGATGACGTTTGGACGCCATTACCAACCAGAGCTGCCAACCTGAAAAACTTAACTCTTAAAAAATCACTCTATGTGAAAATATTCTCTGTCGCCCGGTCATTTCGTAACTTGTAACTCATAACATTTTGCACCCTGCAGGATAGCGTATAAAGTGAAGGAGGAGGTCTGCTCCCTACAAGCATTTACAGACCATTCACATCTGCTGCCTTCGCAGGCAAATGCGCACATGCAATTTCACTTCATATTAAACTAACCGAAAATATCAACCACCTCTCCATTAAATATTTACAAACGTTGACAACGAAAAATCAATACATTTGACGGGAAAAACAATTTGAAATGCTATCAGTTGTTAAACAGCGACACAGAATTCTCATATTGTTTTAAGCCATAACAAAATATTTCAACAAATTTAAATCCATCAACGAAGGAATAATAAATAAACGTAAATATTTAAGTAAATACGATATTTTACAGAGTTCCTTTCGGCTGGAGTCCAATGAACCCCGTACATTTTTCGTTTTTGTTTATTTGGATATTGTGGTGGCCAGCACTCGCAATGTTTGTGCACTTTCAATTCAATTCAAATTAAGAAGAACGAAAAGGAGTGTGAACGTGAGCGTGAGCGTGCGCCACAAAAAGGATATGAACGCAATAAATCAATTACAGCCATAAAACGAAACTCACTCAAATATGTTAATTTGCGAAATTGTATTTTATCGCACATTTGTAGTGTCAAATGTGTCAGTTGTTGTAGGCAACAACAATTACAAAAAGGTTTATTTTCTATGACATTTTCAATATAGGATTTGCATAATAATAAGCCCGAGAGAACATAATATACTGAATGATTTATGGAACTGTGTGATTGATGATCATGATGATGATGATGATCATGACGAAGATGATGATAATGACAATAACCATTAATGCATAATGATCATTTAATGTCAGGAAAATTGTGATGATCATGGTCATGATCTGTGATGGATAGATGGATGGATGATGATTACAATGCATACCATCAATTCCTCTATGTTGCACCACGAGCATTGTGTGTGAGTGATTTGTAAATATATATGTACAACTGTCATCTGTTTGTTGCAATATGTCAATACAGCGAATACAATATAATAGATAATATTTATATTACAAAGTCACACATATCCTTATTGACAACAATGAACAAAGGAGTGTGTTTAAGGAAGCAAATGAATGCAAATGTCATCGACTTTATTGTGTAATGTCTTTATCATGTTCGATCATATAGAATCATTTAGCAGAATCATGAAGATATTTCAAAATAAAGCATCAAAAAATGCTTTCTGAATCAAGTTTTTATGTGTAAAATTAAAATTTAATTTAAAATAAAATCTTCTTCAACTGATAATATACAATTTCTTTACTCGTTCCGTAAAGCAGACGGTACATTAAATTAATTAAAACTTTTATTAATACAATAAACTTACGTAGTAAAACATTATGAGAGAGCTTCTCACATAACGAAGAACACCGTGCATCAGTTTGAGAAACATTTACGAGTACTTAATTTGTCGACTACTCGCAATATTCGTCACACACACATCGAGGTGACCGCTGCTCAAATAATAATAGATGACTGCATCTACATTTGAACCCATGATTATATGCACGATAGCTGCATATAATCACGTCTCGACGTCACGCCACTTAAAAATTCAAGAAACACATTCGTCCAAAAGATATTTGGCACCTTAAACGCTTCAATTTTTGTTGTTAATTTTTTTGCTATATGAAATTATATGTACATACCTTCATTCAAAAATGGAATATTCAAACTACCCCTAAGACATAGTTAAATAAATGGTGCATTAAAAATAAATTCATTATTTTTGCCTGAAATTGAAGGCTTTATATTAGGATAATTATAATGATCCGACATAGGTCAAGTATATACCATTTGGAAGGTTATTCCGTAATGCCTGTCACATAGAAATCCTCACCTCTATTGGCAAACCAAAAAATGAGACAGTAGATTTTCACAAGACTCTCTGGAGGCAAATTTTTTACCAGCAAAATCGTTCATCGTAGACAGCACCTGTTCCTGTCATCACTTGGTGCCAGGTCCGGACTATAAGTTGGATGCATAAGAGCTTTCCAAACAAGCTCCCAAAGCTTCTGGCGAATCACTGTCAATGTTTGTGGCCTGGCGTTGACCTGATGCCACTCAATTCCACGACCATTGGCCAGAACTCACACCTTCTGAAAGATCAAATATCTAATTGTTGATAGTTCAGGTCCGAATTAAGAGCTTGTTCGTAGGGGAGCAGCTCATAATAGATGATTCCCTGCCAATTCCTCAAAACAAAAAACAAAATTTCGCGACCATCAATCTTACCTTGGCCATTCCGACCATTTCCGCTTGACGTTATCGTAAATGACTCACTTCTAATCGCCCGTCACCATCGGCTTCAGAAACTGGTCAATTTTGTTCCGTTAACGCAGGTGACATCCATACATTAAGTTTCTTTGTGTATCCAGTCTTACTGCAGTGGCTACAAACGATTTTTTGTCCATTATTTAGCTCATGGATTTAGGCAGGGCGATAGCCTATCGTGCGACCTCTTCAACATACTGTTGGAGATGATTATGAGGAAAGCTGTAGTTAACACGTCTGGTACCAGCTTTAACAAAAGCCACATGTTACTCGCATATGCAGATGACATAGACATCATTGGCAAAAAACTGCGAGATGTTACTGCAGCCTTCTCAAGCATCGAGAAGCAAGCAGCGAAAATGGTTCTGGTAATAAACGTGGACAAAACAAAGTCATTGGTTTCGACGAACAAAAAGTCTACTCGTTTGGGACGCTGTGTGAACGTTGACAACTATAATTTTGAAGTAGTGGAGGAAGAATTCATCGACCTCGGTTCCGCTGTAAACGAAAAGAACGATGTCAGCATGGAGATAAAGAGGAGGCTAACAGATATTACTATGGGCTAAGCAAGCGATTCAATGATAAAGCCCTCTCGACAAACAAAAATCTGACCGTACCAGACGTCGGTTTTATGTACTTGTCTTGTTATATTGCGTATAATCCTGGGTAGCGGATGAATTAATACAGGCAGGTTTTGAGAGGAAAATACTACGGAAAATATATGAACCCATCATCGTTAACGGAAAGCATCGGCGTCGCATGAACAATGAGCTGTATGAGCTACATATATTACGACATCGGCGTGGTCAAACGCATTAATATACAGCGATTGCGTTGGCTGGGTCATGTTATGCGGATGAACCCAAATGCTCCGGCACAGAAGGTTTTCGACAACGAACCCGATGCATGGCTCAGAAGAGGGTGATCCAAACTCCGTTGGAAGGTTCAGACTTTTGAAGCACGGAATATCGAAGCGCTTGGAATTATTTTCTACGGGCGGCGTATGATAGATAAGGATGTCTATTCCAATCGTCACCTAAGAAGAAAAAGATGTAGCTTTTGGACAATCGAAACAGTGCCCACATACATGAACTGACCGTTTCCATAATTTTCTTGATATCGTCGGCAATTTTCTAGATTGTGGTGCACGTTTGACGTCAGAATTACCAGAACGAAATTGACGAAATCGAAATTGCGCTTGAATAAATGTTACAGATTCAGGATCCCACACGACTTACATTTTCAGCTGCCTGGTTTGCTTTTTCACCGTTATCGAAGAAAACCCGTCAAATATGGCGTTTTTTTCAATTTGCTGGTGTCGATATGTGACACGAGCTCAAACATTATTTAGTCAAGCAATCACAAAAACTGTTGGAGCAGAGTCCAAGAGGGTTTAACGTGAGTCTCGCCATAAAAGCGATACCCAACGTGTGCTTATCACACTGGGCTTATTACAATGCGATTGCCAGCACCCCTTGGGATAGCCAAGTTGGCTTGAACTATCTAGAAATTGGAACTGACAATTTTATCAGCAAGCTGGCGCAATTGTCAACCCTTTCTTTCAGCCAGGAGATACCAAATTAATTATGCTAGTATGAAACATAATCCCCATTGGCGGAGGTGAGGCCTATCGTACCACCTCTGCATCTGCACCACCCAGTTTGTCTGTCTTATCTTTCCGAACTATCTAGCGTAACCTAATCCCAATTATAGATTAGAGATACAGCTTAATAAATGGAGATATTTATTATATTTTATTTAGAAATAATGAATTTCACCTTTATATACATTCACACACTTTTATTTTTACATACATATTCCATTCCTTTGGGTGAAGAAGTAAAAATAGTGTCCAAACTTCAATACTTTGGCCATAATTTTAGGATTATATGTCTTTGAATTTACCATTACTGTTCTTTAATTTGCATTAAAATTGACCTTTTTTTCGGTACATTAATATGTACTTTTGTATCGATATCATGCATTAAAATTAACCTTTTTTTTTTTTTTGGTACATTAAAATGTACTTTTGTATCGATATCATTGTGAATGAATTCAAACTTATTGCCCACAAAGTGGTTACTTAACTCTGTTAAGTGAGAATATGTGTACTAAATTTAGATGAAGTCTGAATTAT
>JAHXMU010000689.1:268650-286608 GCA_019455685.1 Philornis downsi | reverse complement strand
CTGATTTGTAAGTGATTTATAAGAAATTTCACAGTCATGTGAAATTATATGATCCAAACTACAAGTTCCAATTTTCAGTTCTCTGGTAGAAACCAGCTCTGAAATTGGTCCTCCAAATGATCATCGCTATTAGATAAATCGCTATACAGTCTAACATTTTAATTCCACAACTACAACGAGAGAGGTATCAAATTGATTAGAGAATTCCCCGCTACCCCCCTTGCCATCTTATTAATCATCACCACCTTTATACCTATACAAATAGAATATTCAAACTAACCCCAAAAATTTAGTAAATATTTGGGTCAAACATAAAATTCAACAATAGGTAGCATTCATTTACTTCTTAACGACATTCTCGATGCTTCTCGATAACTTGCTGGCAAAGATTTTTAATAATTTAAATATTCGAAACAATTTGATATGCAAGACACTGTTAATCGAACGTGCTCATGTTACAAATAGCTTGTCTGCAGACTAGGTTTATCCAATTCTCTTGGGCGGCCAGAGGACGTTAAACTCATCCGGAAATTCATTCGTATTATAAAATTAACCAAAAACTATTTCCTTCTGTTTGCAATATTCAGAAATTTTCTGAACATAATTTGCTGTTTTAATATGGAGCACTTATCAAATTGTTGAACAACAATCTAAATTTATGTTAATTTTTATGTCAGTTATAAAATGTTGTCTCCAGCTAATGTAATAAAACAAAAAAAAGGGAATCATACATACTTGTATATGATTAATGTCATTAGTATTATTAAAAACGGTCATTATAAAGGTTTCAAATCCCTTTACAACATTTTATAATACATTCTATATAAGACCTACAATATATAATGGTCAGCCCCTTTAGTTTCATTCAAACAAAAGGGCAAATTTGTTGGCAATTTTACTTTTGCAATTTGTAGGTTGACACTTAAACATGCATGTCATATCCATAAGTGCATATAAATATAAGCTATATATTATCTAGGTTTTTGCCAGACCCTCCATATGCACGTGCCCTTTTGTTACTTTGCCCGCATATAATTTGATGTAATTTATTTAGAACCATTAATCATTTCCTGCTATCAGCGATTGCAAATTTGTCATTTACATTTAATGTAAATAAAATTGTAAATAATGATAGCATAAATGACTTTACCTGAGTAGAAAACGGGTTAAACCAAAAGGAAAACATTAACGAAATAGGTTATCCTAATGGTGAACACATTAGGCAACCGACCAGTGGTCATAGCAGCTCAATTCAGTCAGGGGAAAAGTTTTCAAATTCGTATTGAAACATGGCGAAATGTAAAGAATTTGATTTAAATGCTAAAAATATGATAAATGTGAACTCAATTCCATAGATTATTTTTACATTCACATTTGCGTTGAATGTTAGTTAGCACAAATACCTTTTGGCCATGGCCATCATTTTTTTTTTTTTTTTTATTTCCAGTTTTCTTTATTTCTGTTTTTTTCTTTTCCCTCAAAGCTGTATACGGGCTTTTATGGCTCGTCATATGTGGCATTTGAATGCCTTTCAACGCTTTGTTGTGAACAAAGTTAAAAGTGCATAGCTTAAAGCTATGTAAAAGTAGCAAAGAACAACTTTTAAATTATTTAAGTTGCCACCAACCTTTAGAAAATATCGAGCAAAAGATATCCATTTACTTTGTGCACTCTTATTGCAATTTGCAAATGGGCCACGACGAACATTTTCATGTCGCCTGCCGTGGCACTAAAGTGAATCTAAAATGTTTCTAATGAGTAACCAACTATATTAGTGTCAATACTACGTACTGGGAGCGTCAAAATAAAGTAGTTTTATTACATTCAGATAACTAATAATATAAATAAATTGGTAATACGATATGAATTGACAATTAAAGTATTGCCACATTATTTTTTATTATACATAATATATATTATTTATATATGTATAATACAAATTTATTTACAACAATTTGTGTTGACACTTACAGTACATTCTGTCAAGAATCAAAAAAGTACCGAGAATTACACAATAAAACACAAAATATTTATCATTCTTTCAAATTTAGGGAATGAAGAGGCATGTCAGAGGTGTAGATGGTATATAGTATAGGGCCTAGTATACTGCCCTGCGGAACTCCTGCTGAAACTTTTCTTTGAGTTGAAACAGAGTCTTTCGATTTTACTACAAAAGATCGATCCTTCAGATAGCTCTCCAGGAGCTTGTGGGTATTTGCCGGTAGAAAAGAGACTATTTTGTGAATAAGGCCTTCATGCCAGCTTTTATCAAAGGCTTGGGAGATGTCTATAAAGAGAGCTGAGCAATATTTCCGATCTTCGAATGTTTTTCTGATCTGGGTTACTATACGGTGTACTTGTTCTGTCGTTCCATGACCCTTGCGAAACCCAAACTGGTGCGTGGGTATTACATGGTTTGCTTCAATATGGGGGTACAACATTTGGAGAAAGATCTTTTCAAACAGTTTAGATAAAATAGAGAGTAAACTTATGGGTCGATAGGATGTAATTTGTGACAGTTCCTTTCCAGGTTTTGGGATCATTATTATTTCAGACAGCTTCCATGATCGAGGAAAGTATCCAATTCGAAGTATAGCATTAAATATTAATAAAACTAATTTGAGGATATTGTGGGGGAGTTCTGAAATCATTTTCGCTGTTATTTTGTCGTGTCCAGGAGATTTATTCATTTTCAACGAGAGAACATTTTTCTTTAAAAGAGATAGACTTATTTTCATTGGATTTGTGACCATTGGGCTAATGATCGTTGGATTCACGCGAGAGTTTGTATCGTTAGGAGTAAATACTTCTTCATTCCCTAATTCAAACCTCAACTTTCGCTGATGACACTGAATTTATGAGCACTAGCACTTGCCCATTAATGGCTTCTAGACAACTGCAGTCTCATATACACACATTAGAATCTTGGCTCGAAAAGTGGAAGATAAAAGTAAATGCCACTAAGAGTATACAGGTTACATTCTCTCTTAGACAGAACAATTGCCCAGCCCTCACTATTCACGGTAGTACCATACCCGTTCATAACCATGTGAAATATTTGGGTATTCACCTAGACCGACGTCTCACCTGAAAAAATCACATTGACTCAAAAACCATACAATTGAAATTAAAAATGGCTCAACTCCACTGGCTTATTGGCTCCCAGTCTACTCTCAGTTTGGAAAATAAAATCACCATCTACAAAACCATATACATATTGAAGCCAATATAGACATACGGCATCCAATTGTGTGGAACGGCATCGGCTTCTAACATAAATAAACTACAGAGAAGACAGTCAAGAGTACTGCGCCAAATTTGTGGTGCTCCATGGTATATTAGGAATGATAACATACACAAAGATTTAAACATTTCTTATATTTGCGAGGAAATAAAAAAATTAAGCAGATCATATGTATCGAAGTTGTCCTCCCACTCAAACCCACTCGCTCAAAACCTTCAACATTTTCCCGGTCATATACGGCTAAAAAGAAAGGACACGCTAGACTTGGTCCGGTGATAAACAGTACTTCTCGCCAAAAACAAGATCCGGCAATGGCAGGATACTTTAGTTTAAGATAGGTTTAAGATTTGAATACATATTGTAAATTTCGTAAGAAAGATCCAATAAAAAAACAATGAACGAAAAAAAAAAAAAAAAAAAAAAAAAAAAAAAAAAAATTCTTTCAAATTTATTAAATCGCCTTCAATGTAAGCCCCTTCCGAAATAACACAACAAATACCAGCAAATAATCCGATCAAAATTTTATGGGACAACACTTCAGTTCTCGCTGCGAATTCCATTTTATTTCTTGTATCCACTGAATACACTTGCCTCGAAATATTATAATAATTTTCAGTTTTGGAAAGAGAAAAAAATTGACTGGACTGATATTTGTTTGATTTTTGTCCATAATTTTATTCACAATGATAGACTTGTAGAATGATACGTGATGTAAAACTCATGACATTTCTTTACACAAATTTACAAATTTTTCGGCGAATTTGCTCCCTCAAATAACTTTTAAAGACCAGGTAATATTCTTTGACCTTCTATCAAGAATTCAGAGTCCACAACACAGCGATAATCAAAAGGATCAATGAATACAGGACGGGCCATAAGGGTGTTGGCGGGTTAAATCTTCAATTTCTCGGTAACGCGCGGGGTGGCGGGGGGATATGTTGTTCGCTGCGGCGCTTCCTGGAAATTTAGTCGCCATGGAGCCGTACACGAGAGTGCAGCGTGCATTTTGTGTCCGAGCGTATTACGAAAACAATAAATCAGTGATTACTGCACGACGTTTGTATCGGCATGAACACGGTTTACACGATTTAAGTGAAGTTCCAAGCGCCAATGTGATACGAAAATTTATCAGAATGTACGAAACAACCGGCTCAATAGTACCAATTACGGTTCGTGGTCGCCCAGTTTCTGCAAGATCAGCCGACATTGTGGAGCGTGTTCTTGTTTCAGTTCAGCGAAATCCGCAACAGTCAACACGTAAGAAAAGTCAGTGTTTGGATGTCAAAAGAACAACTTTATGACGAATTTTGAAACGTGGTTTGCATTAAAAGGCTTATAAGATTCAGATAGTCCAAGAATTAAAACCCGATGATGCCAATAACCAACTTAACTTTGTCAATTTGATGCTAGAGCGGTTCAACAATTTCGACAACGTGATTTTTAGTGATGAGGCCAATTTTCACCTTAATGGCCATGTGAACAAGCAAAATTGTCGGTTCTGGTCCGAGACTAATCCCCGACGCTTGCATGAACGTCCACTTCACAGCCCTAAGCTTGTCGTGTGGGCTGGGATAACGTCAACCGGTATTATTGGACCATACTTTTTTGAGGGCGAAAGAGGGCATGCGATAACGGTTAGAGCGAACAATTATTGCAACATGCTAGCAGACTTTTTGGTGCCAGCTTTGCAAGAACTTCAAGGCAATACCTCGAGGATGTGGTTTCAGCAGGATGGGGCCACATGTCATACGGCTAGGGTATCCATAGAGCTGCTAAAAAATGTTTTTCCTAGAAAACTCATTTCGAAAAGGGGGAATAAAGAATGGCCCCCACGTAGCCCCGATCTCTCTCCATGCGATTATTTTCTATGGGGCTACCTCAAATCGGTAGTCTACGAGAATAATCCGACCAATTTAGAGCAGTTGGAGAAGATCATTATTCAGGAAAGTAACAAAATACCGAGAACAACTTTTCAACGAGTTTTCCAAAATTTGCGACTTCGGTTCCAAGAGTGTCAAGCAGCCGAGGAAGCCATTTGGACAACATTATTTTTAAGTCTTAAAAATTCCCATGCTTCTACTTTTTAAAAATACAAATATATTTTTTTATGTTTCGTAGTTTTTTTTTTAATTGAATATTTAAACCGCCAACACACTTATGGCCCACCCAGTATTGCAATGACTTTTCATCAATTTTGGTTTTTTTTTTTTTTTTGGTTTCGCCACAGTTGGAGAGCACTTTTCCGAAGCTTACTGACAGTTTTACATGTCAAACTTGACAATTTATGCTCCAGCACCAGTTTTATCACGTTTTATGAATCTGGAGTCAGTATGAACTCGTTTCAGCATGCCTTCAGCGACTTTTGGGCGTCTGAAATATTGCGAACATTTTTGACTGATTTTTTGACAACAAATTCAGGTATTTTGGAATTAATCGGGCTTCAACGCGTTTATACTCGAATAATTGTATGAAGTGTTTCAAATTAATTTGTAAGGTACAGAAAGTTCAGTTACTATCTCTCTTACAACTTATTTGGCGGTTTTCTGAAAGAAACTTCGATTAAAAACATTGATGCCCTCCCAGAGCGACACAAATCTACCACCATATCCCAATTTTGACAACTTTTAAATCCGCGATAACACTCATATGCACGTTTTATATCTTCTTTAACATGATAATTTGTTGTACCGGGGATTGAACCAGCCATCATGCAAACGATAGTCGTGTGCACTAACCATCGCGCCACGATCATCCACTACTTGCAATATGGACCCATACTTAAACCACTGAAACTGATGGAAGAAAAATTATTGCCACAAATTTGATAATTGAAGTTGTTGCCATAACAGCTATGAGTAGAAATTTCCGTAACGTCAAGATAGATAAATTTATATACCACACCAAAAAAAAATCACGTAGGATCTTCCATTTGTTTAGTGATCGAGCACAAAAAAAAATTTTGATGCAGAATTGTACATGTTCATTACACGTAAATAGGGAATTTATTCAAATTTCATTGTTCATAAATTTAGAGTCTTATTAATAATAGTCAAAAATAGATTTATTACAGGTTTAATGTCATTTTTATTGAACGTTTCAGCCTTCAATAAATCTAAAAGATGAATTGTTGCATATTGTAATTTACTTATAACTGGCCAGAAGGCTTTAAATTATAGGCTAAAATAAATGAATAAAATAAAATATAGGGTAATTTTTTAATTGAACTTTTTTTTTGAAAAAATCGAATAAAAAACATAAATATGCATCATATGTTAAAATTTTTTATTGTAATCGATAAATTGGTCTTTGCCATTTAATTTTTAAAGATAATTTCATGTGAATGTTGTCCACAACTCCATCTCAAAATTTACATTCGGAAAGTCCAATTTTTCGTCAGTTTTTCGAGCATTTCGGCCTGTATTCCACGAATAACGCGTGTTATGTTATCCTGTAAGGCTTCCATAGTGTTCGACTTGTCCACATAAACTAACGACTTGACATAACCCCACACGAAATAATCAAGAGGCGTTAAATCGCAAGGACTTGGGAGCCAAATTCAGTTCAATTCAATTCACTGAATTCATCCCTCAACATATCCATTGTTTCACGAGCAATTTGGCATGTTGCATTGTCCTGATGAAACCACATGTCAACCAAGTTCAACTCAGCCAATTGGGGCAAAAAAATGCTTGTAGTTGAGTACCACATGCCTAATCGCTGAGAACGGCGATGAATTAACATTTCACAATCGCCATTAACACTGGCCGCTACGGCTGCAATATTTTCTTCGGTACACACTCTACGCCTGCGAGTCGATGGTTTTATAATAAACAAAGTAAATTTGGTGCGAAATTTGGAAATAACAGATAACAGCAGGTCGATTATGACGACCATAAAATAGTCGTATCAAAAGATGCACATTTGTCATAGAGCACGAATTTTGATAATAAATTTCAACGATTTGCAATCGTTGCTCGTTGACAGATGACGTTTGGACGCCATTACCAGCCAGTGCTGCCAACCTGAAAAACTTGAATCTTAAAAAATCATCCTATAAAATAGAGAAAGTTGTTGCTTCCCAACATCATCCCGTAGATTTTAAATCGGTAATCTGCAATTATAAACTTTACGGAAAGCCTTTCATGGCATAAATTCTGCTTCTTTGATCTTATTCAATATGCCATTGGCCACAACTAAATCTCTAGAATGAGAATTTTTCAACGATTTAATGAAAATTCTTCTTTTCAGCGAAATTTTCGACAACTATCAGAAATTCTGCTATTATAAAGTATTTTGCGTTCGGTATTGCGTTACGGATTAGAAAAACGAAAACCTAATATTGCTACCTTGTTGATTTTCCAACACCTTTTAATAAATTCGATTGTCCTCTAAACGTACAAAAAGGTAAAAATAACAGGAAATTCTATTAAAAACTCACATCCCCGCCATCAACCCAAATGTTTGACTTTTGGCCACAGCAAACACAATTTTCCGCAACAACACCAGCTGGAGCAAAGCGAACTAAAAAAAAATGTTGGCACAGAAAATTTAGAAATGTTTTGAATGGCGATATCGACGATATCACCACACGGCCAATGAGGCAACGGCATTCACAAAATCAAATGCAAAAAAACGAGAGAAATATGACTACAACCTAAAGAGTCAAAGGTTCTATGTTTGTTTTGAGCACTCTTGAAAAAGGCTTAAATGAGTAAATCCATGAATGCATAGACATACTTATGAGTAAGTGTGTAAACCAGAACACACACTCGTACATGTGGACATATACCTATAAAAAAAACACATGATAACCATGACCTTTTTTCCACCCGCGCTCGCACGAATACACTCCTCAATAGACTTTTTCTTCGAAATATTGGACGTCAAGTGGCAGTGAAATTCAAGCCAAGTCAAGAGTAATAGAATGAGTGCTATGACAGGCGAACTAAATGAACTGACGGATGGGTTTGAACTGCGACTGATGGCATGGATGGATCTGTCTGTCTCCACAATACACATAATTCTATGACCCAGTTTTAATTATTTCAAAAAAAAACCAAACGAAAAAATTCAACAACATAACACACTTGAAGTTCTCCATGCTGTGGGATTTTTAAAGCTTGATATCGTATGATATCATTTGCTTTTAAATTTGCCCCTTTCGAAAGATTTCCAGTCGCTTGTTTGATCTGCTGTGTGAACTGCGCGAACTGCACTCAAATGTAATAATGTTGTATTTTCTTATTTGACAGTTAATTACATTATTCGATATGAACTCATATCTCGTATCAACAATGTTTTCCTAAGTTTTTATTTTCATTACGTACAACTCGCATTTCGTACGTACACATCCATTCACATCGGTGGAAGCATTGCTTTAGAATGTTGCATGTGTTGTTGCATATACAGATATTGCATGTTACTGATAAGCTTTGTGCGCTACATTATACGAATGTATGCAGCAAGTGTTTCTGCAATGAATAAGTTCAAATATTTGTATCTGTGTGCGCTTGTATCTCCGTGAATATTTGCTTCTGTGGCTGCCACGGGAAACGTTTTTCCCCCACTTTTCGTTTTTCTGTTTGTTCGTAATCATGCAACTAATAAGTTGTATTGTCTTTGAAGCATTTTTTAAAGCTTTATGTTGTTGTAGTTGCCGCCATTGTCTTTCCTCCATACAAATGATTAATTTCAATGATTAACATTTGAACTTTGTCGAAGAAATTTAAATAAATACATTTTCAGCAAAAAAGTTGGATTTGAATACAGCTGGCATACGCAATTAACGTGTGTAATATTGCGGATTCAAACTAGTTAAACAGCTCTTCAAAATATGACTTTTGGCTGTTGTGTGAAAGCTTGAATAGGGTTTCTGGTAGATCTTAATGTGCAGATTCTGATATGGTTAGAAAAGCTCGAAAAATACCAGATTTATACATATTCGAGAGTAAATTTGTTATGAACTGTACAAGTTTTGAGAAACCAACAGCCTTAAATGCTTCTGAAACTTTAATATTCGGATTTCATCGTTAAACTTTAAGTCTTCCCTGCGAAAGCTTAAATAGGTTTTCTAGTAAATCCTAATGTGCAGATTCTGATATGGTTTCAAAAGCCCGAAAAGTGCCAGATTTTTGGATATTCTAGAGTAAATTTGTGAGCAGCTATACAAGTTTTGAGAAACCAGCAGCCCTAAATGCTTCTAAAAAACTGTGACATTCGGAATCCGTTGTTAAGCTTTAGGTCCTCCCTGCAAAAGCTTCAATAAGTTTTTTAGTAAATATTAATGTTCAGATTCTGATATGGTTCCAAAAGCCCGAAAAATGCTAGAATTTTGCATATTCGAGACTAAAATTTATTATGAACTATACAAGTTTTGAGGAACCTTAATGAATAAGAACTTAAATGCTTGTGAAACTAACATTCAGAATCCATCAGTTTAACGATGGTTTAATTCATTTTTATTTTTTTTTTAGTTTCAAAGGATAACCACAGTTTAAGAACAACTGGAATAATAAACAGCTCATGTTGCACATATTGCGGATTGTTTTGGCTCATCGTACATCATTAGTGTTGCCAATATTTATCTTTAAGTACATAGACTATGCGTAAACCACAACATAGTTATCCGTATTTAGAATCTTATTTACGTCTAATTCCTGTTTTAAAATTTCTTGTAAATAATAATTTATATCAATTTTTCAAAACACGATTTTTATACCTTCAATCGAATCGATGAAGATTAATATCATTTGATATAGAAAAAATGTAACACCCAGAAGAAAGTTTTTGAACATACCAATAATTTTGTGACCAAGAGCGACAACGCTATCCGTCAACGATATCCATCTGTCTGGTATGGTACTCCATAAGAATTGCAGTAGTCTAATATTTTGGCGCACTTCAACCGGAGATTGTAAATGTGCTATATCTGCCTTGCCCTTCTGGTTTTTCATATATACCTATAAATTGCCGATTTCCCTAAATTCAGTTTTTCCCTACACTCGTTAGCTACGATAATCCAAGTTTCTATCCATTGCATTTTCTAGACTAGACTTATCAAAACTTAAAACAAATCGATCGACTAATCTTATCACTTTTGATACCTTCCACAAAAATAACCCATTTAATCCTTGTATTTTTATGCTCATGTCTTTTATCCAGTTGCAATAAATTCCATCGACTTTGGTGCAAATTAAGCCTTTGTTTAAGTAGGGTCTGAGGAAGCAGGTTGAGCCCATCACCCCACCCACTCTGGTATCTTCAATCGAAATTTTATTTTCTTCTGCTTTTACTATTCGTGGACTGAAGTTATTTGAATCTTTGCAAATTTTTATTGTGTTAGAATGCTTGATAATAAACTAATTTAACCCATATAATCCTTAATTCATATTTTGTATTCAATTACACCATAATTGCAGTATAATTTAGCAGGCATCAGGAATTTAGTACAGTGGATGAAATCAGACAGCATTGTTATCCTACCTTAGAATCCTACACATACAAATATACCAATTCAGCGAAAATTTCCGACCCATCTATAAATTTTTAACTAAAGATTTATATTAAAGATTTATATTTACTACATACTTGTATTGTCTTTTGTATTATAAAATTATCAAATATTTTTGCATGACATTGAAGGCTTTATTTAGTTTATTTAGAATAACTGAAGGTTGTCCCAACAAGAACGCAAGATTTAAATTTGGCGCCATTCGAAGTGTCATTGTTTGACATTTGAACAATTTTTATTGTTTGCTAGTAGAAGGTACAAGGTTAGTAAAAATGGAGCGCTACACGAATGAACAATGCATTCTGATTGTGAACTTGTTTTACCAAAATGGTGAAAGTTTTGCGACAAATTGCGATCAATTTGGGGTCACAATAATGCTCCAAAAGAGTCAACTGTAAAGAGATTAATGGATAAATTTGCCAGAACTGGGTCTGTTAATGATGTAATGATGTTGTTGTCTACGCGCCTTCGACCAGGTCGATCGACCGAAAATGTCCCAGCTGTACGTGATGATGTCGCTCAAACTCTATCCACCTCAATTCAATTCGACACAGAGCTCAGCAAATTGGTGTCTCCAAATCCACTATGCAGCGAATTTTGACGAAAGATTTGCATCTTCATGCATACAAAGTTCAATTGACTCAGGAACTGAAGCCAGCTGACCATGGACAGCGAAGGGAGTTCGTTAATTGGGTATTGGAGAGACACCATGAAAATGCTGATTTTGCCGATAAAATCATCTTCAGCGACGAGGCCCATTTCCATCTTGAGGGGTTCGTCAATAGGCAGAATTGTCGCATTTGGGGTGAGGAAAATCCTCGAGTGATTCACGAGAAGCAAATGCAACCTCAATGTGTCACTGTGTGGTGCGGATTGTGGGCTGGAGGAATCATTGGACCTTTTTTTAGGAAATTAGGCATGTCAAGCGCAAACAGTGAATGGTGTTCGGTATCGTGAAATGATAACCAGTTTTTCATGCCTAGAATTGAAGAAATGAATGTGGAGGGCATGTGGTTTCAACAACACGGCTCCACATGTCATACAGCCAGATAAACTATTCAAATTCACCAGTCGTTTAAATCTTGCGTTCTTGTTGGGACACCCTTTAGAATGACCCGTTTTAAGTCAAATATACATACATTATTGTTCAATAACCTTTTACCATTGTGAAGGTAATACTATTCTCAATGATACCATCATCCCTACTGGCAGTAAAACTGGGACCTCTATTTATTATTTATCAATTTTCGACAGCTATCTTTGTAGTAAACATTTCATCAGCAAAATCATTCGCCATAAACAGGAACAAAATATAATCTTTTGGGGGTTGCTTCCGGGTTTTCTGGCCAATCCGTATCTATGTGTCTGCTCTAGCGTTGTCGTAATGGAACATAATTTCTCTCCTATTGATCAAAGCCGACCGCTTCTGGACGATTGCTGCTTTCCAGTCCAGTTGTTAAGAATTTGACCGTATGGCGGCAACTCATACTAAATAATTCCTTGTCAAAAACCCGCGGCTAACCCCTCCCCTCAATCTTGCTTGGCCGGCTCACCGCAATTTGACTTTCGCTTGACGTGGGTCGAATTCACAGATCGAAATTAGGTCCATGAGGGTTGTTTGCATTAATTCGAGTGGCAACAACATATCGAACTTCTTTTCAAGTGATTCCAAACAGATTTTTGTGCATTGTTTAGCGAAACAGCATTTATTTTACTGTCGAACTTAACGATTAAATCTATTATTTTATCGATATTTTTGACAATTGGCCATCTACAACGTGGTGCCTGCTCGACATTGAAACTATAGGAATGGAATCACCGAAACTGACGGTTGACTTTAAAAGTACCAGGACCATAAACACTGAAATCTAAATTTCAACCGTCTGGCATGCGTTTTTGCTTTTCTAAAGGAATAACTGCAGAGTATGGTGTATTTTTCTTTGCTGATGTTCATCTTTGATTTGTCGATTACTCGACGAATCGAATCGAAGTGGCTGTGTATCGGGGATTGAACCCGCGATAGAGTGAACAATAGTCGCGTATACTAAGTATCATATCATGGTCGGTCACATGTCGTACATTCTATTACACCATATCTAACATAATTTGCCGGACATCAAGCGTTTAGTACATCTATTTCAAAGAATAAAAATGGATCGTATTGTAATGCTGTTTAGGGTATATCTACTAATAACTGGCCGATTTAGTGTTTTAGCGGGTGCTTAATAAATTTTAGGCGAAAGGCTTCGCCAAGTTTCTTTTATTGTGCGTTAGTTGAGAGTAGTATTTGAATAAGAACCGAGAATTTTTACCATCATGCCAATTTTGATACTCGGTCAGCTTTGTTGCAAGGGCAACAGAAGTTAATTAAAGGCTCTGGTTATTTGAAAATATCTTCCAACTGATACTTAATTTCACGATTTATTGATTGTTAATTGAAATATCTAAGGAAATCCCAAAAACATAATTCAAATTAAAGTTACAAAACACAAGCATACAAATCTGCTTTAATGATTTTCTCCTTTTGGGTGCAATTTTATTACGAAATGGCACGAGGTGCACTTTGAAAATTATTTACAATTTTATCAGTATTTGATTACTTTTCCTTAAATTGGCCACTGAATTTTGGAGATTAATTGTACTTTTATGGGCATTTGATTATTTTCCCTTTAATTATACAGTGGCTAGTTTATAAAGCTTTATTTAACAAGGCAATAAATGCTCATTTTATTATTTTTTATTTTGAGGACCAATTCTTCAGTTTGACATATAGTTTAAACTATAGGTATGTTCCATGTTCACATGACTCGTTCAAGTAATCTTTAACTAATTACCGCATTAAAACTTATAAAAGGTTGTTTGTCGTTCATTAAACTCAACACGAGAAAACAAACAATTGAAAACCAACTGACAGACGAGGGTTCATTAAACTTTATGGTAATTTTTCTTTTTCGTAACGAAAAGTTAACAGAATTCCAAACAAATCACACAAAATGCCACCATTGAACACGAATTGAACTAAAATCACATATTAAAATATTGAAAATAAAACCCTTAGTGATTAAAGTGACTTAAGCCGCAAAACAAAATACGCACACACTCACACACACGCACACACAAATATAGGCGAAACAAAACGCTAAAGTCTCTTTTGGCCAATATAGTAATAAAAAAGTTAGCTTGGTTATATATAAAAGAAAAATATACTTCCTTAGTGAAATAAATATAAACTTGGTACGTGTTCCCAAGACGGACCAGGTTGTTCTTATTATCCCCGCCCTCACACCGCAAACCAAACAATACCGAAATACAAAAAAAAAAAAAAAATAAAGAAGAGCAAAGTAATCATTATACGATTCATATAAAGTCTTTTGTCCACCACATCACGTTGTCCATATATTGGTCATAGCACTCACACAGATGAACCCTGTAGACAATAACACAAATACGAAGACAACTTCTACTGTCGGACTGTACAACAAAGTATTCGTCGCAGTAGTAGTAGACATAGAAGTATTATGCAAGTTTGGCTCATTTTTTTTTTTCTTTTCTTCTTTTTTTTTGTATTTTGGGGTGGCCGCAGTGGCCCATTAGTATGGAGATCACATCGCCCACAACCATCATACACAACAGGTTAATAATTTTTAATCAAATTTATAAAAAAGCGAAAAAAAACGAAAAATAAACTTCAAAAAACAAAAGCGAAATGAACACAAAGTTTGTGAATACAATGCGAACGTATAGGAATATCATCACAATTATATGCGAGTATCCATAAAGAACGCCAAAAAAAAAAAAAGAAATAAAATTTTAATATTCTTTTGTATCTGATCATTTATTCCAAAAAAAAATGCTCACAAACTGGGGTGTTAGCCTACTGATCTTGAATCAATAAGTGTGAATATATTTCGGGAGTTGTTTCTACCAAAAGTAGTAGAAGAGTTTTCGATTATTTGCAGAATTTTACAGATTGGTGAGTAAACTGGAAATTATTACAGAAAACTTTTATAAGAACCTTAAAATAAAATAATACTACAACTCAAAGTGTTACCAACTTCACACTGCTTTAGTAATAAAATAGCTAGTGACAGCGCGCTCATTCTTTAACAAGCTTCAGTCTATTATGTTGTTTACAAACCTATGGAAGCATAATTTTAACGAAATGGAATTCAAACGCAACAGTGACATTGCTTGGCTTGAAAATCGCAAACAGCCATTGTTAATGAGCTACGACAATTACGTGTAAACAAAATAATTTTAGCATCAAAACAGGCCATGGAGATGGACATCCAAATTCAGCAATATCGGCAGAAATCTTTTGAAAGGTGAAGGTCAGAATTCAAAATAATACACGATAAAGACACAGTTCAACTGGCCAAAATTTTAAAATGTGTCGGCTCGTAACATGTGGTGCATATTAAAATATTAACTATGATTGAAGCCCCATAAAATACAAAAAGTGAACAATTTAACATGCGCACGAAAGGCAATTCGAATAGCAAAAGCAAAGGTGTTCGCACATTGGTGGCTGCCTTGAAAAGTTGGTTCTTTCTGATCAAGAATTTTGTAGAATTCAGCAGTATGACAACAAACAAATCGGCTATGTATGGTTAGAGTGTAAATTAAAAGACATTTTTGACCAGCGAATTGCTTGGTGAAAGCAATGCGCCTGCATCAGTGATGGTTTCGGCCACGATAACCATTTGTTATCATTGGACAGAGCGTAAAAATAAATCACCAAATCTACCGTGAAAATATTCTAAACGATGCTTTGTTACTTTAAGCACTTAAACAATTCGGTAGAAACCTTTGGACGTCTCAAGAAGGCTCGGCACCCTCCAATAAAACCTGTAAAATCCAACGTTTTTTACAAGGAAAATTCCCCAGTTTCATAACTTCACAACAATGGCCATGATATTTCTTCGGATTTAAATCCAATGGATTTTTCACATATAGTTCATTGTGGAGGCCAAAGTATTAACTAAAAAATATGAGACAGTCAAAATCTTACTCTTTGCTGAGTATGGGACAAAAAGCCATCAGGCCATTTTCGATCGGGGTGTGAAGTCTTTCCAGACAGACTCGACGTTATTTTCCACCGTAAAAGTGTCTACATCGTATAATAATATATTTTTTCTTAAAATTTAAAATGTTTTTACAATGTACTAAAGCTTTTAAATGGAAAAAAAACAAGGCTAACAAAATTACAGTATTTTTACTGACAAAATTACAGCATCGAGGGCCGACCGTATGTACCGAGTATTTAGGAGTATGTCTTAACTATAATCTGTCGTGGGATAAACACACCATGGACTTAAAGTCCAAAATATCGTCAGGATGTGGAATTTTGTACAAATTTCGGAACAAATTAAATGTAAAGCTAAAGATAATGCTATATTAGTCTCTGATATACTCTCATCTCACGTATCTTCCTTTCGTGTATGCGTGTAAGTCCACCACCTGTCTAAAAGCTCTACAACCTTTTTTTTTATTCATTTTTCTTTATTGGATCTTTCTTATGAAATTTACAATAAGTATTCAAATCTTAATTCCATCTTAAACTAAAGTATCCTGCCATTGCCGAATCTTATTTTTGGCGAGCCGAACTTTTTATCGCCGGACCTGTCTAAAAGCTCTACAATCGGCACAGAATAAAACTTTAAAAACTGTTTTTAATCTACCTATGAGATTCAGTACATCTTCTTTATATAAAGAATATGCCAGAAATGTTTTACCTGTTAAGGAATTATACAAGCAACAATTTCTGCTCTATATCCACAATCAATAATCATCCTTTCATAGAAATATATCATACACCCAAAGATCAACCCGTCAAGCAATGTTTTGTCGGTTACAGTTGACTAAGCAGCGTGTTCAATTTTCTGGACCATTTGAGTATAATCAATTGCTAGTATAGTTGAAAGAAACTTCACTTTTATCAGCTTCTAAAGTCTAATTAAAAAAATATTTGATAGATAATTTGAAAATGCTTCTAGCACAGTTCTTTTTATCTCTCCTATTATTAAATATTTTAATGCTAATATTTGTTATGGTAGTATTACAAGAATGGTTTTAGTTGCCTATTAGCCTCTATAAAGCCAATCTGGCGCTAAGGCAATATTATAAAAGATTGTAGTTATTTTATTAAGCTGTAATAAGTAGTTTATTGAAAACAAAAATGTTATTGTTCATCGTCGAAAAGTAACTCTCAGTTATATGTTTGGCTATAGCTTTTGGTTTGTGGCCAGAATTTAAAAATAATTTTGGTGATAAAAAATATACATACGTTTCTAACTACCAAAGATAGATTTAATATACAGTGTTGCGCAAAACAAAAGCAACAAAATGTACTCCTGACTTCAAATGTATAATTTTCATAAAAACAAAATATTTAAAACAAAGTTTATCATTTATTTTCACAGAGGTATTATTAAGCTATAAAACCAGTACATTACAACAACAACAACAATTATATATATTGTAATTCTATATATGTATATCATCATATACAATTCTATATACATCTGTATATAATCCATGCATGTATTCCACATATACGTATATATATATATATATATATATTTTATTTTGTATATTTGAAAAATGAGGTTTGGAAATGAGGTTTTCCTTCATAGTTAGGAAAATTTTGCCTGAAAATTATATTTTCAATAAAATTAGTTCAGCAAGTTCGTCGACTATTTGACTTCAATTTAAATCACAATTTACAGTTACCAATTATTCCATTTTATCGATGTTAACCTCAATTGAAGACGTTATTGGGTAACCAGAGCGAAGCAAATCTTTCACCACATCTCAACCGCTTTTGAAGGCACTGTACCACTCATATGCTCATGGTTTTGATAAAGTCTATTAGCCATAAACCTTTTCAGCGATTCGGTGCACGAAGTTCTATTTGCCTTACAGATTTTAAAGCAATTTTCGACATTTTTATCCATTGTACAAATCGGAACACATACTGACAAAATAGTACACTGTCAGTAAACAAAATGACATATCAGGCTCAAACTCTCTATTAGTATAGAATACAGTAATATCCCTTTAGCGACAAAAAAAAAAGAATATATTAGCTCTATATCCATAAAATTGAAACATGTTTTCCGTCGATTACTACATTTTTATGAAATTTGACTCACTTGCTACATTCTAAATATTCGGAATATTTTGCCAAAGTTACTGTTGGATA
>JAHXMU010000689.1:181160-268640 GCA_019455685.1 Philornis downsi | reverse complement strand
ACAAAGCACTTCGTTTTCATTACGAGAGACTACCTTGGCAAACACTCAATGTGTAACAAATTCAGTTTTACTAAGTGAAAGATATGAACCTAATTGTATATGCATGAAATTGTTAATTTGTATGGGAAGTATAGGAAAGAGGCATGGTCAACTTGTCAATTTTTTAAATTCTACAAAGCGTGATGAATGAATTTAATGGCAATAAATTTTAGTTGAATTTCGAAAAATTGATCAATTTGCATGGGAGATATCAAGAGGAATGTGCCCACAAAATCCATTTAAAATCTCAAACTACGATCTGGCAAAATATTAGGCTGGGTCAAGTTTCCAGTAGTTTCATAGAGACTTACAGCAGTTATCACGCTTTCCAGCCAAACAGGCCGTCATGAAAGTCATGTAACACATTTAGTCAATAAAATAATTTGTACTTTAAACACTTCATTTGGGGTGGTACAACCTTCAATCTTCTTTGGATCCTCATACGTTAAACTCCTTGGACTATGGGCTATGTAAAAATATACTTAAATCACCCAGGCCAGTAACATATTAACTTTTATATTTTCCCACTGCAGTTCGTACCAAGGATGATGGATGTTGAAACCCGATGTTTTTATATGATACTAAAACATATGTACGAGTATTTAAGAAAATATGCTCTTTCTTTAAGTTATATAAATACACTGCAAAACTTTGCCAGCTCCCAAAATATTTATAAGTAGTCGCAAAAAACTTTTCTATGACATCCTACAACTGCGAATATTTGTTCAACTCAACTTGCCACAATCCTTTGCACTTTTAAACATGATCAATTGCTTAACGCAAAGAATGTAGAAATACAAATTCCACATATGTATGAATAAATCACAGTGATATGAGAAAATAAAAAGGAATTTTATACAATAAAATACCATAAAATATAAAACAATGCGGCCTACTGGCCATAGCATGAATAGCATGAAAGTGAGTATAATTTACGATCATCAGATAAGGCGACATTCTAGCCACATACGAGTAACCTAAAAGGCCCATGGAAGGAAGCGCAGGGAGTTGCGATGGAAGGGACCCCTTTGATGACATTGAAATTGCCACAAATAAGGAGCCTCGGTAAACTAAACAAAAGGCGGCATTTCATGCGCCGCTAAAAAGAGCGTAGAAAATAATAATTGGCAAAAAACGCGAAAAATTTATGTCTGATAAATGTACAGGCAAGCGAAATATTCAAATGTGAACCCTGACATAGAACAATTTATGAGTTTGTAAATTTTTATAAAAAGAAAGAACACGTTGAGATTTTACACAATGGTTTTTTTCCATGTTTCCATCCTTATGTGGCCTTTTTTTAATAAGTAATAACAGCTTATTTATAAATATCTGTCATGGTTGTAAATCTTCGCCTTAATTATTCATTTTCCTACAGGCTAAAGACCGCTTGCGGCGCATCAGGCAAAGTGCGTGTATGATTTTGAAAACAAACCGTATAAGATTGATGACGGGGGGACTTAAACGAAAGTTATTTTCCACTAGGCAATGTTAAGCCTCTAGTTAACACTTAATCAAGCCTCTATTGGCTGTTGTCTCATTTGCGATGTTCAATTAAATGATGATACCAACATAGCATAAAATAACTAGGAAGTTCTCGTTTGTCAATTTACAACTCTATTGTTTGGCATGCTTACTTTCGAAATTGTGTTGTGATTAATTAAATCGTAACTAACACTTTAAGTGTAATTCGCGCAATTTCTATTTGGAATGTAAGGAAACCTTGCATTGACTACAAAAAGCGCTGGAACAAGGCCAGTATACGGAATCGTATATTTTCTATGTTGTCAGTTCAATAACTTGATAACGGAATCAGATTGAGCGACACGGCAGCAGTTAGTAATACTAATTAATTGTTAGACGAAATGACACTAAATGCAACTTAATTAATTAGATATTCTAAGCGAGTCCCTGGGAAAGTTAAGGAAATGTAATGCGATGAAATCTTATTACGATGATAGATCGTTTAAGAGGTTTGCAAGCAAAATTATCAATCAATTTATGCACAATAAAACTCACAGACTGTTAATCAAGCTGCCTCATATGATTATAGATAATGGCTGATATATCGGCCTGTATTTTTATACACAGAAATAAGCATTTAAAATATAAATTATCTTTTGGCCGAATATATTGCATGACTCTCTAAGTCGATTGAGTGATATCCTTCTGGATGGCTGGTAGAATGATATCTACCATAAATCTTTATAGGACTTCTTAAAACTTGACACAGCCTAATATTTTGCCAAATCATAACAGAACCATATCAACTAGTCCCTACTTGTAACTCCCACACAAATTGAATCCTTTATGCAAATTCACTTTTTCCCAGCCTAAGTTTCTATCCATTGTATTCCTTTGTAATGTTTTGTAATGGAGGACTCCACCACGCCGCTTCTAAAACCTATCATACAAATGACACGCTTAAGCCATATATTCTAAGGTTTATATCTTTTATTCAAATACAGTGAATGCCATTTTTGGGCAATTACTTCCTTTCGATTGTTAACAATACAAATGCGAACTAAGACTTTGCACACAGCAAAAGCTACCTAATCGTGTGTACGTCGGCACACCGTAATTCGACCACAACCATTTTCGCTTGACGTTGTCGTAAGTGACCTGCCTTTCATCGCCAATCATTACCCGTTTTAAAAATGAATCGATTTTGTTGCGATTTAGGACCGATTCGCAGATGGAAATTCAGTCCATCGGGTTATTTTTTACATTAACTTTTGTGGTACTCATTTCGACTCACGCAACTCTCGTCCACATAATCGCGGGTTCAATCCCCGACAAAATCACTTTTCATTATTTGAGCGACAATCACTTCAGTGCGCCAGGCGAACACTTAACACGAGTAGTTAAGTAATCGACAAGTCTAGTTAATGTTTCTCAAACTGTGACATTCAGAATCGTCACAAAACTGTAGATCCCTTCAAGCGAGTCTAAAAATAGAATGCGTGTAAGCTCCCGGAATGTGAGAAGTTCTCTGTAAAATATGGCGTATTTTTTCTTTACTGGCGTCCATCTTTGATGCGCGCTGCAACAATACTGAGCCAATAAATCACAAAAGTGTGTAAGTAGTTTTTTGAGTACGTAATTTTGTCTTTTCAATACCATCTAGCATAATATGATGGCACTTGCACGAGGAGAGATGCAGATTACTAAAGCCATCTGTAGGAAAAATAATGAGTTTCTTTTTAATATGTCTTATAAAATCAATATAAAAAGGGTTATTTTTTATTCGTAGTTTTTAAAAAAAATCGAATAAAACACTCAAATTTGCATCACATTAAAATTTTTTATTGGAATCGATAAATTGGTCTTTGACATTTAATTTTTAAAAATATTTTCATGTAAATGTTGTCTGCGGCTCCGTCTTAAAATGTCCATTCGGAAGGTCCAATTTTTCTTTACTTTTTCAGGCATTTCGGTATGTATTCCACGAACAACGCATGTTATGTTATCCTGTAAGGCTTCAACAGTGTTCGACTTGTCCCCACAGCCTAACGACTTGACATAACCCCACAAGAAATAATTAACGGGCGTTAAATCGCAAGATCTTGGGGGCCACATCACAGAGCCAAATCGAGAGATAAGCTCCTCACCAAATTTATCCCTCAACATATCCATTGTTTCACGAGCAGTGTGGCATATTGCATCTTCCTGATGAAACCACATGTCAACCAAGTGCAACTCAGCCAATTGGGGCAAAAAAAAATCGCGTATCATGGCTCGATATCGTTCGCCGTTGACGGTAACATTTCTTCCACGGTCGTCTTTAAAGAGAAATGGACCGATGATGTCACCAGTCCAAATACCACACCAGACTGTCGTTTTTTCGAGTTGCATCGGTAATTCACGTATGGCATGTGGCATGTGTGGCTCCAAATGCGACAGTTTTGCTGAACACAATTTTTCGATAAAACAGCGGATTTTCATTGAGCTTTTGTAGCCCATTCACCAGTATGTACAGTATACTGTACACTTTTCACTTTGACAGGTGACGTTTAGACGCCATTACCAACCAGTGCTGCCAACCTGAAAAACTTAAATCTTAAAAAATCACCCTATATATAAGCAAAATTTAATAAAATTGCAACTAATACTGTGATTTAGAAAGCGATTATGCTTGGCTTGGGCGAGTTCAATACGGTTCGCCCTTGGGACAAAAAAATATATTTAACAACTTTCATTAAAATTGGTTCATAATTATGATGTTGTTACAAGAGTCTCCAGAAGACGGGCAGAGAGAGAGAGAGAAAGGTTAACCTCTCTAGGTGGAATCAGATCATAATTCTGAGCCCGATCAGCATGACTTTTGTTACGCCTATGATTTTTATGTTTGAGTGTAGCATTCAGTAACATTAAATTAACATATCACTTGGGATTTAGCCTACAAATATGTATGTTATATAATAAATGTATTTAAATAAGGAAAAGTTAATCGATCATTAATTATTCGGAAAACATTGTAGATTATTTGTCGATTATTTTTGGCGATTTATTTTATAATCACAATCGTATGGTGGATAAATTGTTCACTTCCAAAATTTGCTTTATTCTGCGTTCTCGATGCTGTACCTTTTGAAAACAAACAATGAATACACAAACAGACAATTCACTATTTCTACTACTCATTAAAATGAATTAATGAAAAATCAAATTATTTCGTCTAAAATCGATTTGCTCAGCAGTACCTCATTAGCCAATTAACTGATTACAGCTATAAATATCACCTTCTTTAAAGCAATTAATTCTAATCATTTCATCTTGTGATAGGGCCTAATTGAAGATGTTTATTTTACCGGAATTTACAATTTCCATCATTAACTAATCAATCGCCAATTAGTTAGTTTACTCATATGCATAACTCGCTAAGAGGAATGCAACTGGAATGCCCCCTTAAGTCAGCATTTAAATATCACACGTTTAACGTGACATTTTAAAATCTATTAATGGAGAATTTATTACTAAAATCCACACTCATCATGATCATAAATTTATCTGTTAGAAGGGAAAATTAATATAAACAAATGACTGGTTAGCCATTAATAGCCAAACAATTACATAATAAAATAAACAAAATTATAGCGAAATCGTAAATATCAATAATAGTATTATAGTACAATAAGATTTCTAAAATTTATAGCCGTCACAGCCGATCAAATGGATAAATACATTTCGAAACCTGCAGTTGATAAACATTGACGGATAAACAAGTATGAAGAAAAAAATCCATGAAAGATCTTTAATAGCACCGTCGTGAAAACACTATACTGAACTATAGCTATATAACTAACTATATAACTATAGTTTTAGTAAATTGTAATGCAAAGTTTGGTAAATTCTAAACTAATTTAATATTTTTTAGAGAACAAGAAAAACCATTCTCAGATGAACGATTTTGGCATAAAAGCTGTGGTATTATTTCGTAAGAAACAAATTTTTGTAGACTTGTGTTTATCATCACCATTTATCAAATGGTATAAACCGTAAAATTTTAGTATATTAGAACAAACCTTACAGAATTTTGATTATAAATATTGTGAATTCTGAGCCGATTAACCCAGTATTAATTACAACTTTGTAATTCATTTTTAATTATTTTGTTTGCATTTCATTTGAAATTTTTCTATTCATAAAAAACAGACATTTTTGCGTAGCTGCAAAAAATTTCTAAGAGCCTGGTATTGCAAATTCAGAAAATAAATTATTTGAACCATTTTTACCTTTCGCAGTTTGGTGCCACCAAGCCTTTTTTCTCTACCTACAAACGAAATTAGATTTTGGCCTCTAAGAAATGAAATTACATTACAGTAATTATTTCAGTTTCTTTTTTATTTATTTTGTTTGCATTTCATTTGAAATTGTTCAATTTAAAAAAAAACTGAAAACATTTTTGCGTAGCTGTAAAAAATTTCTGAGAGCCTGGTATTTTAAATTGAGAAAATAAATTATTTGAGCCATTTCTACCTTTCGCAGTTTGGTGAAAGGCCTTTTTCTCCACCTAAAAACGAAACTATGTTCTGGTTTCTAAGAAATAAAATTACATAAAACTGTTGCGTTTCAGTTTCTCGAATCAAAATATCGGTTTCATTATGTTTCGGCAGAGAAACTGAATCTATGCAAGTTTTTAATTTCATTTCAGCTAAAAACTAAATTAAATTATGAAGCGATTTATTGTTTCGAATATGAATCAGAAACTAATTTCTCACGTTCTTTGCATTAACTCAGAATATTAAAACCGAAACGAAACCAAACTTTTGCAAAGATCCCCGATTGTGTCATAATTCTTTCTCATACCAAATGAATAAATACACAAATTCTCTAATTTAAAATGTTCCAATTTTTTTTTTCAAGCACAGGATCAAAACTTATTTGAAAAAAAAGATTAAAACTGTTGTCAAGCTATATTTAGATAAAAATCGACCTAAGATCGACCAAACTACTTTTGCTGCTTTGGAAAGGTCATTCGATAGAATTTTTTGGCAAATTATTTGGAGATCCGCACCAAAAAGCGTTTGAAATAAAAAGAAATAATATGAAATAAAAGGAATGAACAAGGTTTCGTTTTAATATATCAATAAATTCATATCACATAAGTTCCTGATATTCAGCTGGATTCTGATTCCCTCAAACAATGTATTAAAAATAAAGTATTGGCCACACCGATTATTTATTGAACAAATATTTAAAGTCGACTGAAAAAATGTTGCTTCACTGCAATTAAATAACTGAAAATCGTTTAGTTGATAATGCGAAAATTTAGGCTCTTGCAATTAAGTATTTGGAAAATATTTAAAGTTGTTTTTTTTTTTTTTTAAAAAAATATAAAATAATAACAACGAATGAGATGTCTTCTATTACAACCTTCTCATAGTTTAAAAGCTCTGAAAACAACAAAATTTTTAAACTTTATATTACACTTCCCTCCGTTATAGTTAAATGCAATGTTTTAATGAATTTTAATTTGCAAATTTTTTAATTATTCCTCTATTCTCTTCTATTCCTTTTTTCAGATATATTTATCACAATTTGGTTACCTACCCGCCTCTGCCCGCAATCCCGCCAATGGTGGTCTCTTGGATGCCAACACTTGGAACAAAGCTGTACAAGACTTTCAAAGCTTTGCCGGTTTGAATGTGACCGGTGATCTGGACGAAGAAACTATGCAATTGATGTCTCTGCCCCGTTGTGGTGTACGGGACAAAGTGGGTTTCGGCACCGATAGTCGTTCGAAACGCTACGCTCTCCAAGGCAGTCGTTGGCGCGTAAAGGCTTTGACCTACAAAATCTCAAAATATCCTAAACGTTTGAAGCGCGCCGATGTTGATGCAGAAATTGCAAAAGCCTTCAGTGTATGGAGCGAATATACGGATTTGAGTTTTACCCCAAAAGCATCGGGACCAGTGCATATCGAAATTAAGTAAGTTTAGAAGAAGAGGAAAGAACGGCTTTGATTAGAGAATTAACTTTCATCTTTTTTAACAGATTTGTGGAAAGTGAGCATGGAGATGGTGATGCTTTCGATGGTGTAGGTGGCACTTTGGCGCATGCTTTCTTCCCCGTATTCGGTGGTGATGCCCATTTCGATGATGCTGAGTTGTGGACCATCAATAGCCCTCGTGGCACCAATCTATTCCAAGTAGCAGCTCACGAATTTGGTCACTCCTTGGGTTTGTCTCACTCCGATGTACGATCTGCTCTGATGGCTCCTTTCTATCGCGGCTATGAACCTGTTTTCAAATTGGACACCGACGATGTCTTGGCCATTCAGGCATTGTATGGCAAAAAATCAACACAATCAGGTAACGGTCTCAATCCCACAAGTGGCGGTGCTTTCCCCAGGACCACACAACGCCCAGCTTTTGCTCCACCAAGAGTCCCGCGTGATGATTTGATCTGCAAAGATCCCAGAATCGATGCTTTGTTCAATTCGGCTGAAGGTCTCACATATGCCTTAAAGGGTAACAAATACTACCGACTAACCGAAAATTCTGTGGCCGAAGGATATCCCAAACTCATTTCAGAAGGATGGCCAGGATTGCCAGGTAAGGTTTTAATACAAGCACAATTGTCAAGACGAGCTTTTTTTTATTTTTATTTTTTTTTTTTTTTTTTTTTTCTTACAGGCGATATTGATGCCGCTTTTACTTATAAAAATGGCAAAACCTACTTCTTCAAGGGTACAAAATATTGGCGCTACAACGGCCGTCAAATGGATGGTGATTATCCTAAAGAAATTAGCGAGGGCTTCACTGGCATTCCCGATCATTTGGATGCTGCTATGGTGTGGGGCGGTAATGGCAAAATCTACTTCTACAAAGGCAGCAAATTCTGGCGCTTCGATCCCCTGAAGCGGCCACCAGTGAAGTCAAGCTATCCCAAACCCATTGCGAATTGGGAAGGATTGCCAAATAGCTTAGATGCGGCATTGCAGTACACGAACGGTTATACGTACTTCTTTAAGGGTGATAAATACTACCGATTCAACGACAGAACGTTTTCAGTAAGTCTAGAAAATGTTGATTCAAATATCGTTTTAGCAATAGCAAAGAAAATATTAACGTTATTTCTGGTGAATGTATTCGACGAACGGAATGCGGTAAATTTATCCCTTGTTTTTTGGCAAAAACTTAAGAAATATTAAGAAGTGATACCAAATCGTTTTATATGATAATCAATTGTTTAAGTTTGAAAATGAATGATAGGTTTTCATAATCCAGTTTATATTAATATGGACAGTTTTTTCACAGAATGGATATGGAGTGGAATCAATGAAGAATAGAATAGAAATCAAGTAATGGCAAGCATTTGTACAAAATTTCAAAAACTTGTACCTTACATTGAAAACAGCAGCAGAAACTCTCAAACTGTCAACTGAAGTTAAATAAAAAAATGATGCCAAGTTGATTGAGTACGCGTTAATTGAAGAGTTATTTTTTAATATTAAGGATATCAAACCATACGGATATTATTGCTAATATTTCTGAAAGCACTTTCAGATTGGATAACGAAGAGTATTCTATGATAGATCTCGGACACATTTGTCATATTACTTGTTCAATTGTGCATTCACTTAACTGTCTAGTTCGGTTGAAAAAATCTGCTATTATATCTTTCAAATTCGATTTATATAATTTAAAACAATTTTATTAAAAAACGCAACACAAATATAATTGAATCTGGGGATGTGCGATTAATCGATTTATCAGACTTTAAGAAAAATCAATATTAGAATTAATTAGTTAATCGATTAGCCAAAAATTCTAATTACCCCGATCGATGATAAATCAATAAATCAATTTTGTGGAATTAAGTTCGAATAATTTATCCAAAATTCAAATGGTTGGGGCAAGAAGATAATTGAAAGAAATTTACAAGCAACGCACGGTTCAAGCGACAAATAAATGTCTCGTACGTAACCCGCGAAATTTGAAAATTCATCTTATTTTTTTAATACACATCGTATATTGAATCGTCCGTAGAAAATCGTTTAAACCATTTCTGGCAAGTTCCTTCATTTGGTTCGTTTTCATCATACACAGACAATGTTTTTCGGCTGACTTCAGCAGCCGTTTTTCTTTTTCGAAAATAATACAGCATATTATGGCTAAAATGCCCATTTTCGCTCATTTTTTCCACTTATTAAAACTTTTTCTTTAAGCGCTATAACCACTCACAACTAAAATGAGAATTCAAGTAAACAATAGTAAACAGTTTAGAGAAGGGATGGGAGGAAGATACGATAGTGTTCGAAAGAACTGTACGTCATGAGAAGTGACGCATGGTGAACTAACGAATTAACCAAACGATATTGTCAAGTGGTACCAAGTTGATATATTCCTTTTCAGAAACAAATAAAAAATTAATATTTGAAATATTCTATACGCGCAGTCAAACCATTATTTTATATATTTTAGTAGATTAAAATTGATGTGAAGCTTTTTAAGTTTATAATGGTTTCATATAAGTAAATAATATTAAGTAGAAATGTTGACACACACAATCAGTGATTTAATTTTGCCCCACTAGTCAGACTATATAACATCTCGCTTCAAACAATCGTTCATAATACATGCTAAAATATATCTGTGATCACAAGGAAAAACGACTTAAGTGGGGTTGAGACGAAATCTAGGTTATCCATTATTATTATTGCTCATATTCGGATGCATAGTTACGTCCAATTTAAATTACAAAATTCAATGTTATGTACAAGTACTATAATACAATTTTTCAAAACAACGATTTTTGAAAATTACGCAATAATTCTAGTTATTGGCAGTAGTAAGAACACATTTTTTGTATTGTTATGGTTTATGTTTTTAAGATAGAAATTTTCGTGTAAGCAGTTTCAAAATTCTATATATTTCGGAAGTTATAATAAGTACCCATAATACTGTTTCTTTTTTTTTTTGGAAAACTCTTCAAATATTAAACGAAAATTTTGAGGCTAACCCGTTTTTTCTTGTAAACACAGAAATGTTATTGTGTGAGCATGAAAACTGTCAACTAATGCTATTATGCTATGATTACCAGTGAGTCCAATGTTACGAAATTTATTTACAAATCAAATATATTCCAAAGAATATTTTAGGCGTTTAATCATAGCTCACATCAGATGTTAACATTTATTTGATTCATTTCTTTGCTTGTTTCAGGTCGATCAGGCAGATCCTCCATTCCCCCGCCCCTCTGGTCACTGGTGGTTCGGCTGTAAGAATACCCCATCAACAACAGGTAATATTGTGGATAATTCAGAGGAAACTGATTTGCACTCATCCTTCAATGAATATGAAAGCGATGATACACTATTCGATGCAGGTGAGTGGAACCGACCCAAGACAAAATTATAGAAAATGCAAACGTTTTTTGTTTGAATCTTTTTAAAATAAAATAATTTAGCTTAAATATTTCATAAAAAGCAAGAAAAATATTAGCAATACATAAGAGCTTTAGAAATAATTAATTTATAAAAAGAAAAAGCTAAACTTTTTTTGTACGAAAAAAGATCCCTCAAATTTTAATCTCGTTAAATTAAATGTCTCTCATTTGAAATACGACATGAAAGATGTCTTCTTAAGATTAGTAATGAAAATGCAAAAGAAAAGTGGTATGTTATATTAAGTTTTATAAATATTAAACATTCATAGTTAGCTACATTAATATCTGTTTGTTTTATAATTAATTTGAATACGAAATATATTACTAATAATAATATTAAACAAGTAGTATTTATGTTGATCATATGTGTAAGGACCTCTATATGTATGTACATATAAATGTAGATATTTAAATTTAGAATATATGCTATTATTACGAAATGTCTAATGTCTTTATCTTTTCTTATTTTCCCTCTTCATACCTACCAGAATACGGTTAAATATTTGTTAAAAAACCGTTTTTGTTTAACAAATTTTTGTGTTTTCATTCCTCTATCTCTCTCTTTCTTCTTATCATGAAGCTATTTTGCATAAAAAATTCCTGCTGTCCATAAATAGTCGCTTCTTTTGCATACAAAGTCACAGATGTCATAAATAATTTTCGCTAATGAGTGAAAAAAGTTAACGAAATTACAAATGCGAATTATAAACCAAATTATAACATTGAATTAACATACGAGTATACGCTAATGTTATGTATAAGCCTAGCAATTAACAGAATGTTCATGCTCTTATCATCCTGTTCAACAGAATGTCTACGTAAATTACAGTGTTGCCAGCGTGCCTAACTCTCCGCTATAATGTATTGCTATAAACATAGTCAATGTTAACATCCTGTAATGTAACAGAATGTAAAAGCCAGGAATTCAAATATTGAAGTATCGAAATAACGTAAAATTTCAAAAAATGTCGAAGTTAAATTTTCCTCGAGTTTTAATTTCATTAACTTTTTTCATATTATTTCTCTCGATGAGAATTTTCGTCTAAGGAGAAATTTTGAATTTCATTTAGTGTGTGTGTGTGTGTGTGTGCGTGGAGAAGGAAGCAGTTTCACAGGTTTTGGCCCATTACTTAGAAACATCCTATTAATACATATAAAAATATTAAGTTTTATAAAACGGTAAGTATTTATCTAAAATTTTCGGGGAATTGGGATTTTTTTGTTACTAACCCTTAAGAATGTTTGGTATCACATAAATATTGTAAATAGAAAAAAAAATATTTTTAATTACATTATCACAAATATTATATGTTTGGAAAAATCATTTGAAATCGTAAAAAGAAACGAAACATTATTTCTTTATAGAATAAATTAAATGTTTTAATTCTAATATGAAATTGTAAAATAAATAAAAATACATCATTTATCTATTCTTTTTTTAATAAATATAATACATAATCTAGCATACCATGTCTATACAGAATATTATATATTTTTTTTTTTTCTTGAACAAATTAAACTACTAATTTCTTAGGTCTTACAGAGGAACTAAGAACAAAATCAATCAATCAAAAAAAAAAAAAACTTAAAAAATAATACAAAATTCAAAAATAAAAAAAGAATTCATATTGAAATTCAAGATTTTTTGAGTTTAACTGGTCGGTTTCACTAATCTGAATTGGATATTATTTTAATTATACAGCAAACATTATCTACAAGAAATTCAAAACTGCTTGCAATCAATTTTCATGTCACTAACATTTAGTTAAACAAAACATTGACTAATCTCTCAACCATAAAAATGATGTAACTAACTCATATAGCGGCGTAACAACATTTAGTTGGTAACATGATATGATTAACTACTAAAGAACACTTCATATTCTTTAACCCCTGTCTATTCCAAAGACAGACGTACTTGTCTCTATTTCTTTACTTTATTTCTTAATAATTTAATTTCTTTCTAATTAGAATTTATTGTGACACTTTTAGTTTACCCTTTTTATATATAAAAATGTAATTGTATTTTGGTTTTCGCCCATCCTCTTTGTTATAATTTTATTATAATTTTTTACACTAAACCTGAACGTAGTAATCGTGATATCTTTTCCAAATGTCCTGTTTTGAATATTTGGCTGTTTTATGATACACCCTGTGGTTGCTATAAAGTAAAATTAGATCACTCTCCACCTTCAATCCACCCTATTATGGTTGTTGTTGTTGTTATATGTTGCGTTTTATATGTAATTTCCTTCATTTCTTCTCTACCTGTTCGTTGTTGAGCTTATTTTACACAAAAACTGTACACTTATAATAATAATTTTTTTTCGGCTATTAAACACTCGAAAATAAATGTTAGTTCACATTTTGCATGATGACGGAAAGAGTTAAGAAATTGACATAATTTGGTGTACATCGAGAAAAAATATTTCCAACAACGTGATCAAAATTTGCATGTTTTATTGAAATATCTGTTTGCACGTTCTTCTTCATGGTAGCATTAAAAACAACAAAAAAAAAACATTGAATGAAAGAAAGATTCCTTTTTCTCACAGTCTACGTTGAAATATAATTTCAAGAGAGATGTCATATGTGTGACTAACCTTTAGATTTCTAGCATTTTAATTGAAGTTTATAATTATTACACATAGTATTCTATGTATTTCAAATTGCCATAAATATTATTTTATATAACGTCTCCTATTATCTATTTTGTGTTAAAGTCCAAGCCGAGATAAAATCAAATTAATAACAAATATGAATAACAAATAGATTGTTTTATCTTATTCTATTCTTTTATACTTTATGAAATGAATGTTGCCAAACTTAGCTGGCATTCAAATCGTTGTGTATATCAAATTGGCCCTTTTGTAATTTCATTCTCAATACTGAAGCAGACTGCAGTAACATCTCGCAATAGTCAACCAAAGATAAATATAGATGAAGGACTTGCATTCATAATTTGCTCAATTACATTTACATTTGACAGATAAAAGAAGTCTTTCGTCACCGACTGGACTTGGATTATTTAGAAGACTGCAGATCGTTCACCTCAGCCTTTGAGATTTAAACTATGGTATTTTGCAAACAACAGTAGTGTCCTTTGTAGCATTCCCCTTTTTTAAATCTTAACAATTACAAACCCCATACAACATTCACATTATAACGATTTTTATATCTATTGCTTTTGTAAGACTCTTATACAATTGTAAAACAACGAGTCAATGTACTTTCTTCATCTGTGCTTATTATGAACTAATAGAATCCCAAATAGCATGTCTACATCTCTTATAGGACTCTTCAACCATTCTTTGGTATCACATGCAACTCGGAAATTATTCGCATTTTCAAAAGCAATGAATATTTTGCAGAAGTGTTATATTGTCATGTTATAACGCCACATACGACTCGGAAATTGCAAAAATATGTAAGGGCTGCAAACTTTAAAGGCTTCAAGTTTCCCACCCACAATTCTTGTACGATTTGTATATAATATTTCTGTTACATTCAACTCTGCCATTTTCTAAAACCCCAATTTATATGTTAGACTCATAAATCGGTCATAAACATATTTTTAAAAGCAGCTATAATTATGAACTCTAAAAATTTCAAACTATCTCTCAAAACTTAGATACGACTCATATGGTATAAAAACCTCATACTCATTCCTTGACTAATCCGTCTTCGTATGCAAATGTTTTGTACACAAGTGTTGTCTTAATTGATTAAGTACGTTGTGCAATTTTGGAATTTTCCAAAACTCTTATTCAAGCTTGATATTACCCAAAATTTGCATAACAAATGTATTCGTATATACCCATTTCATCTTAATTGAATATCTGGCAAATAACGGGCGGGCCATAAGGGTGTTGGCGGTTTAAATATTCAATTAAAAAAAAACTATGAAACATAAAATAAATATATTTGTATTTTTAAAAAGTAGAAGCATGGGAATTTTTAAGACTTAAAAATAATGTTGTCCAAATGGCTTCCCTCGGCTGCTTGACACTCTTGGAACCGAAGTCGCAAATTTTGGAAAACTCGTTGAAAAGTTGTTCACGGTATTTGAATAATGTTCCTCTTCAACTGCTCTAAATTGGTCGGATTATTCTCGTAGACTACCGATTTGAAGTAGCCCCATAGAAAATAATCGCATGGAGAGAGATCGGGGCTACGTGGGGGCCATTCAATATCCCCCCTTTTCGAAATGAGTTTTCCAGGAAAAACATTTTTCAGCAGCTCTATGGATACCCTAGCCGTATGACATGTGGTCCCATCCTGTTGAAACCACATCCTCGAGGATGTGCCTTGAAGTTCTTGCAAAGCTGGCACCAAGAAGTCTGCTAGCATGTTGCAATAATTGTTCGCTCTAACCGTCGTGAACTGAAACACGAACACGCTCCACAATGTCGGCTGATCTTGCAGAAACTGGGCGACCACGAACCGTAATTGGTACTGTTGAGCCGGTTGTTTCGAACATTCTGATCCATTTTCGTATCACATTGGCGCTTGGAACTTCACTTAAATCGTGTAAACCGTGTTCATGCCGATACAAACGTCGTGCAGTAATCACTGATTTATTGTTTTCGTAATACGCTCGGACACAAAATGCACGCTGCACTCCCGTGTACTGCTCAATGGCGACTAAATTTCCAGGAAGCGGCGCAGCGAACAACATATCCACCCGCCACCCCGCGCCGCGCGTTACCGAGAAATTGAATATTTAAACCGCCAACACCCTTATGGCCCACCCTTTATATTAGGTTTAAATGGAAATTCGGAAATATCGATACTCTTATACAGCTCGTATACAAGCAAAAAAATCAAACTGTTGTGTTATTTGTGCATACGATATATGAATGCTACACTAATTTCGATATTATAGGACCGAAGTGAAAGGTTATCCATTTAGTGGTTTCAAAACCGCCGATCTAGCAAAGGATGTCAGCTGCTAAATAGACCTGCATATTTATTCCATAAGACTGAAGAGAACAAGTCTTAAATGTTGCTTCTGCATTTGGTACATGAGATTTATACAAGAATTATAGCGCCAAACATGGTTTACAATTCAGAACGGAGAATGCGAGTTTTGTTCATATCAACGTTATAATTATAGACTGCAAGAGAATCAAATTACCTGGCTCTAAATCTTATAATTTTCTTACAAATTGATTTGGGCAAGTCAGGCATTGCTCACATTATTCAACGAAATTGTGGTTATGATCGACAAAGGGCTCAAATTTATTTTTCTGCACATCTTATGTGACTCTTTTACAATTTGTCTCTATAAACTGCAACTGCAGAAAAATCGTATTAAAACATTCGATTACTTCTTAATTTAATGAGAACTTTATGGAATGGACTTTCTATGACTTTTTGATATTATTATACAACACTTATACTAGTCAAAATTTTAAAAGTTTACCTCAAGTTCATTTGCGCTTCCTGCATTGCGCTTCCTGCAATGCACTTACTAGCTGAAATTTGATCTATAAAAAGTCAAAATGAACTACCTGCAGAACTGACACCGTTTGCAAGCAGCCTTTATACGCCACATGCAATTCTGACAGTGAAGATATTCTTACTAGCCATCATAATTTTTATTAATATTTTCTAATGTACATACAATAGATTGTACAAATAAAATTCTCGAAAAAAAAGGGATGCATTTGTACGAACATTCGAAAAATGAGAGTTCTATGTGACCTTCAACTACTACAACTGATCGCCTCTTAGCATAGGGCTTGAATGTTGCTTCTATAAGTGTCATATGATACAAGTGATTACGTGTTTGTTCAATTGGGGCAGTTCTATTTAACAGAAACTAGTTCAGTGATATTATACAACTCTTACGCCACTTATAAAACTATGCGTACCCTTCTGGTGATATATTTTTGATATATTTTGATCTTATAGTCTGTTATTAGCTTAATTTATTGTTACCCTAACATATATTATTGCAATATTTGTAGAAGATATTCCTAACATTTGTGTTTTAGTACTATGCTACCACAACTATATTATAGGTATATGATTCGTATACAAGTTTGACACTCCTCAAAAGTATTTAAAATCATCTCTTAGAAACCTTTTATATACAGGTATTTTGCATAATATTACATATGTATGCCTCCACTTATAATTTTACTTAACATGTACACTACCTAAATTAATTCTTTCCTTTTTTTTTTTGTTGTTGTTATTTTTTTTTTTTTTTTTTTTTTTTTTTGTCTTCAATAGTCTTTATTAGGTAATAATGTCATTGTACTACTAAAAGAATAGTTTCTATTACTTCAAAATGACGTATTATGATTTCAAAATTATCACTCATATCTTTAATTTGTGAATACGTACGCACTATAAAAGAAAACTTTATTAAAGTCGACAAAAACGAATTTAAAATACTATCCGCAAAAAGTATTCAATATGTACAAGAGGTTTTTGTATTGTAAAGAGGTAATTTAAACTTAAACACAACCCATAAGAATTTAGAACATTTAATTTGAAAAATGTTTCACATTTATGAAATTTATAAAATTTCAATTGTAATCATTCCTTTGGCTTAGGGGCGGACAATTTAGTATCCTACACTGCGACGTATGATTGATATTAATTCCTATTTGGGAATTATAGTGTATGATTGATATTATTATTTTGATTTATATAATATTTATGGCAATTACTTTTATATTTCTTATCCTCTTTAACATCTATATGTTATGTACTTTGTTAATCATTCATCATTGTTTGTTAACCCAATGAAAAATGAACCTTTCTTTAAAGGCTTCCTTAAGCACTGCATGCCTATAGTGGGTTTACGTAAAAATAGAAACTAAATGCAAAAAAAAAAAATGCAACTGACAAGTCAAGATTTATTTATGTTTTGTTATTATTTTCTTTACCAAACAACTGCATATTTCCAGGCGTTCGTAGACGTGGATAAATATATCATATACCAAAAACAAACAGAACAAAAAACAAACATAAGCATAAACAACATATATAAAACAAATATAAAACACAAACAGCTAACACAGAACAACAACAAAAAGCATAAAATAAAACCAAAATATGCCTTTAGGAATAATTATAATTGCATATAAGACCATGTTGTTTTGATTAGTGTAATGAGAAAAAGGAAAAATGCTTCATGAAAACTGGTTGCCCTTTATGTTAATGTATATAAACTAGTATTAGCAGAAATAATTGTGCTGTAAATGTCTTTAATTAGAATGCCGGAACATTTATACACTACTTATACGACTCTTATACAACTCTTATACAACTCTTATACCACTCTTATACAATTCTTCTACGACTCTTGTACAACTTTTAAGCACCTCTTATACATGTGTACGTGTACCTACACCACTTATACGACTCTTATACAGCTTTTATATAACTCTTCTACGACTCTTGTACAACTTTTAAGCACCACCTGATATATGTATATTACACATTTTAGAAAAAGCATTTGCTAACCACCTTTAAATTCTTTTATCGCTCTATTACAACGATTGTGCATCACGTATGTATGTTGCTAATGCTTCTCAGACTTATTAAAATTATTTGGATTTTTTGTGGCATTTTGAAAACTGTACGATTACGTTGTGATGATACAGTTGCATTATTATTATACAACGCTGATAAAATATAACTTGTTTACTATCTGACGAGCGGCATTAATATTCTTTAATATTGCCCAAATTTTCATACACCATATTTATTATGTGTATAAGTTTTTTACTGCCTCCATGCCCAACTCAAACTACCATTACACGACTTGTATACTCGTACACCTATTATGCTGCACAACATATGCGAAATTTATTATATACATTGCATAAACATTAAAGATTGTAAATATCTCTTATACTGTAATGCATAAGTGTCAAATTTTCGAAATTTTAATGCTGCTCACTTAGTTGTTTTTTATTGCATAAAGAGAAATTATGGTATTTCTTGTATTGCCTTCTCAACCTCTTATGTCACTTTTACGCACGTACCGTATCGCCCTCGTAGAGTTCTACGCACTTTTAAAATGTTCTAATTCTATGTGTAGCTTGAATTTGTCTAGAGATTTTGTATTGTATGTGTACATCTTAGGCATTTTCTCTTCACTTTCTCTCCCTTAAAACAATTTTGTGCATATTGAAACAAGTTTAAATTACCAGCTTTATGTTGTAATTTTTTGTTAAAATGTTTATATTATCTTCTTTTTTGTTCAAAATCTACAACCAAATTATAAATTCAAATTTACGACATTTAACGAAACCCATACAAACAAAACACGACTATTGATAAACTTGCAAAAAACACCCGTTTTTGAAACGATTCGACTAACTTTAGAAGAAGTTACTAAAGATGTAAATAATGAACGAAGATTTTTACCCGGCTGGATGTGGAATATAGCACGATCTTGGTTTTAACCGGTATAAGCTCCCCGCCGATAACGCACCGCTGTTTAGATCACTAACAAGATCGGTAACTTTAAGTATAAGTATAAATTAAAGGCAGCTACAACAACGTGATATGTATAAAACAAAAAATGTGTGTAAATAATATTAACAATAACTCAACTCCTGCTGTTCATGTTAAAAACAAAAAAACCGGGAAAACAAAAACTGTGTTGCGCTTAAAAACACACGAATATAGGAAAAGTCACTCAACACTCATGCTCATCAACCTCAATGTCCATTGTCCATTGTACCGCGTGTGTCTGTCATTTGTCTAAGACGCGGGCCATATATTATCAACTCATTCTAAGTTTACTCGCTCGCTCGCTTGGTGGTCCGAACTCCAGTCAGTCAATCAGCCAACCAGCCAGCCATTCAGCTCGCTTACTACGCTAGCAACTTTTCTCTGCCACTAGTTTTGTTTGAAATGTTAAGCTGCTGCCAAGGCCACTTTTCTTTGCCAATTAAATGTATCAAAGCCAAAACGACCTATCAACCTACCAACCAACCATCAACAACAACTGTAAAGAAAATATAACAAAGAGTACGTTTTTTATTTAATTTATTTGTTTTATATCCTTCTTTTTTTTTTTGTGGCAACAACCATATTTCACGTTCGGTTTAGTGTATAAAGTTTAAAGACAACACAACTATTTTTACATGTTATAATTTATTATTTACGTATATAATATCTTTAATACCAAAGGGATTGTTTATCATGAAATTCTTGTAAATTTCTCATTATAATTTTGAAAACTTATTATTTTATTATTTTAACTAATACTTTGGGTTATATAAAGTGCATGATTTTTGTTACAAATCACATTGTTTACTACAAATGTGTGTTTAAAATACTATTTCACTATTTGGGATTGCTAAAGCGTATAAAGAAATATGTATTCCTAACGTATGAGTAATATTTATTGTAATTGGCTTTGTGACGTATGAGCTACATTAGCTAAAGTGGCTGTTATGTATACGTCGTATAGTCTCTTATCTTGGGAATTATGAACCATAAGAAAGCTTTTAATTACACTGTGCAATAATGAAGGTGGATAAATAATTTACTTATAGTCTGAAAACTAAGGTAACTGAATCTAATTGGTTAAAATATGTTAATTTCCTTTGATATCTATTTATATTGCTATAAATAGCATATTTAGAGAAAACTGTGTGTCCTTTGAAACCAAAAGTCCTTTAAAATGATGCGAAATATTGCAATGGGATAAAAAGTACCGCGAAATGATATATAAAACGTAAACTATTTATTTCCAATAATCTAATTATTGTTCCAACGAGCTTTCCACAAAAGTCTTCAGTTTTCAGAGCGTATCATCTTGTATGGCTTTTATCGACTGAAAACGGATGCTTCTCAGTGATAATTTCATTTCTGGGAAGAAGAAAGGCTCTGCCGAATTTATATCAAATGAATGCGGTGGGCTTCAATAATATTTCTTGATATTTTGGCCAGAAATTCGTTTACAATAATCGCCTAGTGAAACGGTGCATCACCTGCACTTATTAACGAATTTCCTCTCTCAAACGCCGCATAAAGAAAGCATATTATTCTTCATTTACCATCTGGCAAGAACGCCAGTTGCACAACATTGCGATAATCGATAGTCAGGCAACATTACCTTGACTTCTGATTGATTTTGATTTTTTTTTTTTTTTGTATCAGCTTAATTGGAAGGCGTCATTCCGAATCATATTAAATTGATTTGCATTTCAAATTCACGACGGCGTATCTCATCACCAGTTTAAATACGTTTTATGAATGTGAATTGGGAATGAACTCATTTTAGCATGTCTTCAGCGATATTCATGCGATCGAATTTTTGTGGGAAATGTAGTCGTTTCATACCCAAACAATAGTGAAAAATGAGTGCGTTAGACAAATGCAGCGTCTCTCACTCCCTCAAATTTAAATGATATTTTCGATCATCAATTCCTTCAATTTTCAAATATTAACGTCAATTGAAGACGTCAATGGCCGGCGAGAGCAAGTCAAATCTTCCACCACATTTCGACCGCGTTTTTAATAAAACCCTTTAAGCGGGCTTTTTAAATGACAAATCAAATCAGAACGGCAAAAAGCGCGTATGAAACCAGAATGCTCAGGATTCTAGTCTTCGGTAGCCACTGTGAAATGCATTCCGTAATTAAAAGCTACAACATTTTAACCCACTGAATAATCATTTTAATTAATTTTTTTTTTTTTTTTGAATTTTTTAAAAAATCATGATCCTTAAAATTCAGAACATGTTATTTCAATGTTCTACGAAAGCAATCGTTGCCAAATTTGACTAAAGATTTCTAAGATTTCCATCAGTCCAAAGATGTAGTTTTACTTGGTTTTAATGTTAAATTTTTTCGGTAAAAAAAAGGTAAAAAATAGCGATTTTTCTTTTAGGAGTTTGGCTGTATTGATCTAATTATTTGCTGAATGATTTATTCCAAAACATCACTTTAGTTTTAGCAATGTCAAAGCTGCTTTCTCTCTCAATCAGTTTGTGGAAACGAAATAAACTAAAAAAAATATGAAAGCTTGAAAGATCGCAAAGCTAAATCCACCAAAGGGTTATGTTTTGAAAGCAGTGATTTTATAATTAAAAAGATATAAACAGGCAGTTCATCAACTATTTGTGCTACTGTTTATTTACATTGCCAACTATTGCCGAAAATGTCGCCACCATTGTGAACGCAGCTTACTGTATTGAGTTTTTTTTTTATTTAAATATGCTTCCATATTCTCTGATAAACAGTCCCTTATTTTTTCTTACTCATTTATTTATAGATTTTTTCGAAATTTAGTTGTATTACAATCATAATATATTTTTATTTAGCTCCTCTATTACCAAATATAATTTTACAAAAATTTCGTCAAAAAAAATCACTTTTTATATCATATCGACTGTAAATCATCTGTTCGAAAATTTGTTGTCTACTCGAAAGAAAAATTCATAATATTCTAAAAATTAACTTATATTTTTCTCCCTCTCTCTCCCCTCTCCCTTAACCAGGTGTTGAAGAACATCAAGCCCACGATGAAGCCCCTGAGGCGGATCGTATGTCCGGTGGCGGTTCACAAACGCCCATCATTAGTGGTGGTCACCTTTTGGCTACGCTACTCATGTTACTTGTTGCGAAATTTATTATTAGCTAAAATCAATTTTTCCAATAACCACAAAAGCTACAAATTTGAAATAGATTTTGAAATTTTACCAAATAAACTAGGAAAACAAAAAATACCCAAACTTACATAAATATTTCAAAGAAACAAATGAATGCAATATAATCTGAGTTATTTGTAGATAGAAGAAAATAACAAAATTGGAGAAAATATATAAAATAAAATTTAAAATTTTATTTTAATATATTATCGAAGGAAAATCAAACGCCTTTCATAACGGAAACAAAACAAAAGTAGCAATCACAGAAAGCCGAACATCAACAAATGTTAAATTAGTAGCCGATGATGATGAAAAGCCAGTTTTGCAGCAACAGAATTTTTTATAGAATTCTAGAGAACGTATTTTTTAAGTAATAAAAGTTTGTTCGACGCTACTAAATATTAAGGGTATTCCTGTAATGTGGTAAATTATGGAAGACGGGGTTTTAAAATGCTTTCAGACATAAGTATGTGTCAGCGGATTTATTTATTCCGTGAGAAATTCAAAAACCGCTATCGGCATATCGAAAATAAATTTGTTATCGATAACATTACTGGGAGATAAATCTGTCGACATATCCACATACCTGAACAAGCGTTAAGACAGCAAGTAATGTCGCCAAAAAATTAATTAAAATAAACTAATAATTCGAACTTGGCAAAATCGTACAGATTATGAAGGATATGTAAAAAAATACTTACCCATATCGTAACAAATGTCAACGTATGCATTTAATAAAAAAAATTCTTATAATTTAATATAAAATTGTTAGCAGCTTTTTATTTTCGTAAGACGGGCTTATAACTAAAATCATAACAAATTAGGTACAGTTCACAAAACAGTAATCCATCCCCATCTTGATATTGCAGTATTTTCGGTTAAAATTAATACATCATTTGAAATTTGATTCGCGCTCCCTCTCTCTCTCTCTCTCTTCCAAGCCGGATATGTAATATTGCCACATGGAAGCAAAGTTAAGTACACATATGAAAACAAAACACAATTAGTAAGCACTTGAAAATTAAAATTTTTTCGGATTTATCTGATAATAGGAACTCCGAATTACAGCAAAATTTTCTAAAGGAAACATATAATTAAACGTACCGCGTTAAAGTAGTGGTAAACGCCTGTGTATTAAACGAATAAAGCTTCAACAGGCGTATATGGAGCATAGGTAGACCAACAAATGTCTGGTTTGGTGGAATAGGCACCAAAATAGTACCCAAAATTGACACTTAATATATGATATAAGGAAATGGAAATATGAGATTAAAGAAAAGATATTTTATATGGGCAATTTTTTGATAGCAAAAGTGTGTTTTACTGAAACTTATACTAAAAAATGATTTCAATTCTACTCAAAAGAACACAAAATAGTAGAATTAAAAAATCGGAAATCTGTTACGAACGACCTACAAACGATGAGCAAATATAAGCAAGACACATATATTTGAACAGAAAAATTAATTCAAATTATATATGTACAAAATTTTTCTTTCTTTGGAAAATTGGACTTTTATTTTGTTTTACATTTGCAAACTCCCTTCTCCAATTATTCTCAAAAAAAGCCCCATATTCAGTACAATTTTATCGGAGAAAAGTACAAATAACAATTTTAGCACTGAAAGTTTATAAGACTTTTCATTTATTGGCATTGGATTTGATCGCAAAATTAAGCTGTTGCTTTATTGTACAAAATTTAAAATTTTAGCGCTAAAAGTTTGCTGCTATTGTTCCAAAAAAAATTGGAGAATTGCTAAAAATGTTCCAAAAAATTGTTCCAAAAACCAAAATATGATTTTATTTATATATGATTTATTTAAAGTTAAATTACTCTCTTATATTTTCGAGTTGGAAAAATTACCACATTTTTACTTGTAAAACCGCATTGCAACATTTTTTTTATAAATTCTTATTTATAAAATAAGAGTTGCAGAAAATTTTAATCGCCTTTAACATAATTCTTGGTATCAAATGTCTTTGAAATGGTAGTAAAACTTAATATCCATTTATTTTTTCCAGCAATTTTATTATTATTGGCAAGCAGCAAAAGTGGTTTATATTAAATTTTTTTTTTCTCTAGGAAAAAAGTTGATGTCTTTTTGTACTACTAGATTATATAAAATCATACGTAATGCAAATTTCCCAAAGTTTGTACCACAACCGATTAGTACATTTTTTTATGAATCTAAAATTGTCTTGCTCTTACTGAACTTAAATTGTGGTCTTTAAATAAAGTTTGCTTGCGATCGCAAACTTATTGCCTTTCGCGAAGGTATTCTAGAATAGCAGTGTTCTTGAATATCATATTTACATATACAAAAGTTATGAAGTGTACTGAAATTGTACAACTGTACAAACTTGATCAAAATTTCGTTAAATTTTCATCATTAAAAAAATCACCGTCTACAATATTTAACCCAAAAGCGGATCTTCCTGGAATTCACAGGAATATATGCAAGCGTCATTTTGCCATAATACAAAATTTGGAAAATGGTTTTATTTTAAATATAGAGAAATGAAGCATAGTCCAAATACTAGTTCGAAATTAGGACAATGCGCACTACATCCAATTCTCCCCTAGAAGTTGTTTGGACTGGGGTGAGATGGAAAGCTAAAGGTCTTAGCTAAAAATGCTGTCATTTAAACGTCTTGGCAGGAAAAGTTATATAAGCCAAAAGAGCTTGGAATGATAACAGCCAAATTTTGAAAAACATTTTAAAACGGTTCATCAACTTGAAAAAATTGCTTACGTTATTGTAACCCTGATTTCCAACATTTTTGAGTTATATATCAATATAGAATATAAGATATATCAACGCTACTTGAAAATCAAATTAAAATCTTAGAATTATAAATTTTTTTTTCAAAGCAATAAACATTAGATTTATTCGCATTTATTCAAATAGTTCCCATATGAAACTTAAACAAATTAAAAAAAAAAACATTCAAAAAATTTCTTAATGTTGACATTTGCTGAAAATTGCCGTTAATTGGTTTTTATTTTCCAAATCATTCTATTTAATTTTTTGATTCTTAAAAAAATACAACTCCCCTTAAACTAACATTATTTACCACACTTCGCGAATAACCTTAATGGCATTTGTTCAAAAAAGAAAAAAATGCAAAGAGTTGAAGTTGTAATAAGTAAGCGATGCTATAAGAAGTCAGTTAGTCAGTCATTTACCCACATTACACAAAAGTGCCTTCTTATATATAAATAATTAAAAAAAAATTGGAACTTTTTTATATTTTTTTTTTTTTATAATGTAAATAGATATTTTTTCTACGTAATTATATAAACTGATTAAAAATAAACCCTACTATCTCTGTCCAGAACTCAAATCATATCCGATTTATTTCTAAACATTCCCATCAGAAAAACAAATCGAAAAAACCGAGAGGAATTCACAAGAAAAGTTATAAAATAATTTTAACTAAATAAAACTTATATATTACAAAAACGTAAAATTCTTTATAAATTTATTCGAAACTTTAAAACAACGCAAAAAATAAAACCATGGAATAGCTTTAGACTTAAACGTAATTTAGTGTTTTTTGTTGAAAGTGAAAAATAAAAAATTCAACTTTTGTTTATTTACTTACAAATTATTTTATTTTTTACATTTAAATTTTTTTTTTCTATCATTTATTAATCCTCATTTCGCACCAGTTTACGTTTAAGTATTTTAATTATTAATTGTGTACTTCTACATAGATGTACATGTTTTTTTAATTTTTTTTTTATAAAGAATTTTTTCCAAAAGATCTTTGTTTATAATGGATTGTTATTGAGGGCGAGAAAATCTCGTAAAGATCTTTGTAAAATAGCTTGTAATTAATCGATTAATTAGTAATTTGTATTTGTTAATTTATTCCTTTAGCGAAGAAATCTGAAGAAAAATGAAAATGTTGTCTTAGTTTTTTTTCTTAATTTCCACAAAGAAGACACATTTTCTGGGCGATATTTTTGTCGGATTTAATATTTAACTCCGAATATTATTAATGTATTTTTTTTTTTATTTTATTTTTTTATTTTACAACTATTTTTAAATTATAAACTGTAATATGTATTATATTAAACAAGAACAAAACAACAAAAACTGAATATATGAGAAATGAACAAAATAAAGTGAAAAAGTATAAAAATTATAAATTATCGTGTTGTTTGTTATTGAATCGGAATCGGAGTTGGGCAAAAGTTTGAAGCAGTTTGCTTGATAGAATGTATGAAAATCTTACAGTTTAATTATAGTTATAATCAGTGCAACATAATAGGATAATTCTGCAAAATCTGCGAGTTTTGAATAAATTACTCGAGTTGTGAAAGGAATTCACCGATACACAATTTAAGTTTAGGTGAGTCATTGATTTTCAACGGCGTCCCATTAAAAAGTATAACTCGATCAAATCGGAGCTCGAAGGCAGCCAGTTGAACTTTATGTAGGAAGAACCCACCATCAAATATTTTACCTCTAAGTACCCAAAAAAATATAGCCACAACAAAACTAATTCGAACTTTCTTACAAAGTCCTAATGAACCGCTGAAGGATATTATAAGAAAAATTACAAAAACAAAACGTATACCAAAAATAACCTCAGTCCTAAGCAAAATGTCTGAAAATTGTAAAAAAAACTGGACATTCCAATCCACATTCCCCCTACAAGAAAACAAATGAGACCTCCGTGGTTATTAATTTTTGATAGCATCAACACTTCTTTACACCAGTTAAATAAAAAGCACCACAACGTAGTACAATTTCAAATTTTGTACAAAAGTATATTAGAAGATATGACGACACACAAATCCATTTACGCAGATGGCTCTAAATCGGAGAATTGCGTTTGTTACAGTGTTAAAGTGTTTGTATGTAAGGCTATCAAGTTTATCTCGAATGAAAAAAGAAAATGTGCAATCTGCTCTGATTCACTATCTGCTATAGAAATGATTACAAATATTTCCAACAACAATTTCTATTGCTCCCAAATTAGGCCCGTCCTAACAATATAACGTCCAAATGTTACCATTATTTGGATACCTGGGCATAGAAACATAGAAGGAAACGAATACGCTGACTCTGTCGCCAAAAAAGCTTTCAAATCACCATTAATCACAACAAATGGGTGTCTCAACAAGAACGCAAGATTTAAATGACTGATGCAGCAATTGAATTGGCTGTATGACATGTGTCGGCTTCTCCACATTCATTTCTTCAATCTTAGGCACGAAAAAACTGGTTATCATTTCATGATGCCGAACACCATTGACTGTTTGCGCTTGACATGCCTTATTTTCATAAAAAAAAGGTCCAATGATTCCTCCAGCCCAAAATCCACACCACACAGTGACACGTTGAGGATGCATTTGTTTCTCGTGAATCTCTAGAGGATTTTCCTCACCCCAAATGCGACAATTCTGCCTATTGACGAAGCCATCAAGGTGGAAATTGGCCTCATCACTGAAGATGATTTTATCGGCAAAATTAGCATTTTCATGTTGTCTCTCCAAAACCCAATTAACGAACTCCCTTTGCTGTCCATGGTCAGCTGGCTTCAGTTACTAAGTCGATTGAACTTTGTATGCATGAAGATGCAAATCTTTCGTCAAAATTCGCTGCATAGTGGATTTGGAGATACCAATTTGCTGAGCTTGGTGTCGAATTGAATTGAGGTGGATGGAGTTTGAGCGACATCATCACATACAACTGCGACATTTTCGGTCGATCAACCTGGTCGAAGGCGCGTTGTTGTCTTTACATCACTAACAGACCCAGTTTGGCAAATTTATCCATTAATCTCTTTACAGTTAACTATTTTGAACCATTATTGTGACCCCAAATTGATCGCAATTTGCGAACTGTAGCCGCAAAACTTTCACCATTTTGGTAAAACAATTTCACAATGAGAATGCGTTGTTCACTCGTGTAGCGCTCCATTTTTACTAACCTCGTACCTTCTACTAGCAAACAATAACAATTGTTCAAATGTCAAAGAATGACACTTCGAATGGCGCCACATTTAAATCTTGCGTTCTTGTTAGGACACCCTTTAGTATTCGTGATATTTACAAATATATATAAAACGAATATGCGACAAAAATCAAACCTTCGATCAAAGTAGCAACTGGTACAAGTCTGCCAATCTCTCCAAGCCCGAAACAACTAAATACTTAAAGGAAAACATGCAGGATTTTAGAAGAAACGACATTGTAAAATTCCTCAGACTCAAGGTTGGGCACACTAAAAGCACGCACGAACATCTTCTAAATATACCTAATTTGAATTACTGCGACTGTTATGTCACGCTACTAAAGTCCCAGGACATTTATTATCCCAATGTCCAAAACTCCAAAATATCCGAAGAAAAAAAATTTAAAGTTATACATTCAAAATATCTCCTAGCCAACCCTACTACTGAAAACGTTACTCTTGTGCTTTTTTTCGAAGAAAAGTAACACTTAATAATATATTAACACTTAGAATATATTATTTATGTTTTCTATATACATAATATCAAGTATACAAGTATATGTTGTATTTCACTAGCTTAAGACCTATGTTGTTATAGCTTCCTTATTTAGCCTATAATTTTAATTGTAAGTTATTATGTAAATAAATTAATAAAGAAGCATAGGAATGAGGCGAATAATGCCATGATATAAAAGTCTACCCCCAAGTTTCAATATCTTCAGATCCTCAGAAGAGGCAATTTGTATACCTTCATCCGAGTTAATGGTTGCACATATCATTTCATACGGACACCAGTAAAAAATTCAGTCTGGTCCTCTCTTCAGTCTAGTGCTTAGAAATTGCATAGCAACCACTGATTTTTTCTGCAATTGTCAATTTTTATTTGCGGCAAATTAAGGGGTCCATTTCCATTCACGGTACCAATGATGTGCTAAGTTAAACTGTATTTATTGCAACTGAATGAAGGTTATGGATCTAAAGAATTAATTAAGTTTATTTAGGTGATTTATGTGGGAGTTACCAAAGAGGGCATAGTCATCCGATTCATTTTTAAAATTTCGTATAAAGCAATGCAGTTGATAAAAATTGAAGTAGGAATGAAAACTGAAAAAATAAGCGATGTGGCAGCACTCTCCATTCTTATTCTTTGCAACCACTTCACCAAATTCAAGGTGTGCGACAAATTTGATTGCATTCAGTACGAAGTATTTTAAGATATGAGGGATATAAAGGAAAGGTTACTTGACTTATTTTCATTTTCAAATATTACAGGGTATAATAAATCTAAAAACCTAAGCTGCTGTAGTCTACTCGTTAGAAATTGCAGAGAAAAAATTGAATGTCGATTTTAATGTCCTCGCTTTAGCAAACCATTAACATTCACCTAACACATACCTAGGAAAATACGTTACGGGGCTAAATCTGGGTGTTACATTTTTGCCGTATCAAATGACATATAAACGAGGACGTTCCAAAAACTACCTAACTGACCTAACAAGGAAGACACAAAAAAAATTAGGAATAATTTTCTTATTTTACAACATAAACTCCTTTTAGCTCAATACACTTTTTCCAGCCATATTCAATAGCTTCTATACCCTGTTTATAGTAGGAATTGTCAAGCTCCTTAAAATAGCCATCAACCGCAGACTTCAACTCTTCATTGGTTCCAACTCTTTTACTACCGAATAATTCGAACTTTAAATTATTAATTTTGTCCATCGCTATATCATATAAAAGTGTGAACTGGTCCATTGTCGTGATGAAACAACATTTTCTTTTCCGTCAATTGCGGCCTTTCCCCCATAATTTCGTCAGCTAAACGTTGCAGTAAGCATAATATTGGCTGTTGATGATTTTTCCTTTCTAAGGATAATCAATAAAAAATAATCCTAATCGCATGCCAAAAAACAGACGCCATGAACTTGCCTACAGATGGAACAGTCTTTGCCTACTTTGGGCATGATTCTCCCATTCCAGCTCACTGCTTTGACTGTTCCATTGTCTCAGTGGTGAAGTGTGAAATGGTGGGCCCATGTCTCATTCATGGTTATGATTCGACGCAAAAAAAATCAGCTTTATTGAAACATCTTTACAGCGCTGCTCTTGCACTATTGAAAGCAAGCGTGGCACCCATTTTGCACACAGCTTTCTCATCTTAAAATCTTTGGCCAATACACGATGAAATGCCTATCATTTTAGCTGTCTCATGCACCTTCAGCCGACGAACATTCAATACCATGTTGTGGATTTTCTTAACTGTGTCCGGCGTGGACACCTCAATTGCAGTGTTCTCCTTGGCAGCTCGTACGGTCTCGTTTGAACTCTGCTAACCAATATTTTACAGTCATAAACAAAGGAGCAGACTCCCTCAGAGTCGAATCTAGCTGAGCGTTAATATGGTTTGACTGAGACCTTTCAAATGGAAATATTGAATTACATAATGGTGACCAATTTTTTCCAATTTACTGAGATCGTCTACTTTTCATAACTTACATAAAAATACTAAACAATGCGGCGCCTCAAAACTGAACACTTATGTTTTGTAAGGTTGTCACCTTTCACTGAAAAAAGTTCTTTCAAACTACTGGCATCATTTATATGTCACTTTCCACCAAAACTATTTTTTTTTTTTTCGAACTATTGGCACCATCCATACATCAGGTCAACTAGTTTTATGACCGCCCTTGCAGCTTCATTCCTTCGAGTGAAGTTATAGAAATGATTAGATGAAAGACACAATAACTGTCTTAAATCTTTGTAAAACTTCTTAAAACTCGGCATAGCCTAATTGTTTGCCATACTGAAGCAGGAAACTGCCATCCTGTCCATTTTAATACCTTCATCAATTTCAATTCATTCTAATTGTAATTAGTAGATTACAGTTGCCTAGTTTTTTTATCAGTTGATAATGCTTGATAAAATTTTCGTAAAATTGAACAAGTTGTGATTATGATTATGCAATCTCCGTTGAGGTGTTCTAAGAATTAATTGTGTAGATTGCATGAATTAAATTTGATCGCTCTATTTGTGTACTGTTTTGTTTTTACTGCTTAATCGCTCCGCTCCGTTTAAAATGCAGCATCTACATCTTATTCACAATCTTTCGGCATTCAATGTGCGAATTTGCTTTATTATGTTCTGATGATGATAATCATTTGCAATATTTTGGTTCTACAAGAAGGTTGTTAATGTCTTTATTTAATTTTAAATATATAAATAACCGCAATCAAATAAATTAATTTTTTAACACACAACGTGAAAAAGCAAAGAAACAAATGAACGTTTTGCCTGTTAAATAGTAGGCCAAAGGCAAACCAACAGGAACGAAGTAATTTGAAATAAATCAGTAAGTAGTAGGTAAGTTTTTAACCACACAAAACGTTTATATGTTCAAAAAGTGTTCCAAAAGCTCCAGCCCACAAACTTTAAAAAACAGATAATCCACCTGTTTAAATGTATAAAATGAATGAAGAATCTGTTGACTAAAAGGTGTTAGGAAATTAAGACCAATAAAGTATTTGTGAATATAAAAAAAGCCTCCTAACGATGCACGCGAAATTTCTGGCAAGTCACTACCGATATGTGTGGCCTGGCGTTGTCCTGATGGAATACAATTCCTCTCCTATTGGTCAAAGTATCGGCCGCTTCTGGACTATTACTTTCTTCAGACAATCCAATCGTTAACAGCACAGGTCTAAATTCAGGGCTTGGTCGTAGAAGATCAGCTCATATTGAATGATTCCCTGTCGATCCCACTAAACACACAACAAAATCTTTATGATCTTCAATGTATCTAAACGGTTGTTTGTACAATTTTTAGCTCTCAAACAATCAATACAGTGCTTATATGAATGTCGGACTTGACAATTTCCGTTGTTCTATCGAGAAAATTCACAATTGATAATATTTGAACGGGATCTACGGCACCAAAATCCCGCATGATTAGCTGTCACAGTATTAGAACCGTAAACATTATTCACATTTCCCAGAGCCTAGCTTGTGTAGCAAAACATACATAAAAACGTCTAAATGTAATGTAAAAACATAAAATGTGTAAGCAGTTTTTTCTCAGTTGATATTTTATCTTTTCAACCCCATCTAGTGATCGCATGATCGCACTTATTCAACGCGAGATGCGGAGTACTAAGGCTATCTACTGAAAAATAAACGATTTCTATTAACTATATGCCTGATTTAGAGAGACAGTACATTATAAGTAACTTATAATAATCAAGTTCTGCATGTTTATACAGACTATGTTTATACCTAATAATTACCATTACCATAATTTCGAAATAGCACTATTGATAATTTGCTTATTCAATAATGCCGAAAACCAAACCGAAATGTCATGAACATACCAAAAAAACCAAGAGAACCAAGATTTCTTGGCACATTTAACTTAAGAAAAATTTCTTCTACATTTGTAACTCGCTCAAGGTGAGCCTAGCTTTCCAAATAAATGTTATTTATTAAGTCAGCAACTAAATTCCCGCTGTTTGCCAATAGATGGCGCCAGCTGTAAGTGCTAGTCGATTATGCCATAACCTAAACGTCATGAGCCAAGTTTAGTTATATAGTAAACATACCGCCTCGACACTATAGTGATTTTCTTTTGACGTCATATTCCTTCGATTGTGTGAATATACATGATTTTGTGTCAAATAATCGTCATATGCAGGAAAGTATTGATTTTCCTCTTTCAATCGAAGAAAACAGCGGCGGAAGCTCATCGAGAGCTTCAAAACGTTTACGGAGATGCTGCTTTAAGCGAAACAACGTGTCCAGATAGGTTCCGTCGCTTTAAAGACGGTGATTTTGATGTTGACGACCGTTCGCGTGAAGGAAGACCAAAAACTTTCGAAGATACTGAACTGACGGCATTGCTTGATGCGAATCCGTGTCAAAAGCAGGTAGAGCTTGCTTTAGTATTAGGAGTTACCCGCCAAGCCATTTCCAAGCGATTGCATGCGTTAGGAATGACTCCATAGCAAGGAACTTGGATTCCTTATGAACAACTGCTTCAACGACAAAAAGGAAGGGGTTTCTTCATCGTATTCTGGCGGGTGATGAAACTAGATTCATTAAAGCATTCCAAAGAAATAAAAGTCGTGCTGGCTGCCCGTTCAAGCTTCTACGTTGTCGTCTTGGCTGATTATTCACGCTGCGAGGTTTATGCTCTGTATTTGGTGGAACCAGGTCGGTGTTATTTATACAAGTTAATAAAACCAAGCGAAACCATCACTGGGAATCGATATGGACTTCAATTAATGCGATTGAGTCGAGCTGTGAGAAACGCCCACAATACGCGGAAAGACACGAAAAAGTGATTCCTCAGCATGACAATGCTCGGCCTCACGGCAGTTCCACTCACACGACGACATCATGGAACGACTAGATTCGTGGATAGCTTTAAAAGATGAACAATTTTACCGCGGCGGAATTCGAGCTTTGCCAGAAAGATGGGAAAAAGTAGTAGTTAGCGATGGGCAATACTTTAAATGAATAATTTACAAACATGCTTTCATAATAGAGTTGCATTTTTACAAAAAAAAAGCAGCGAGAACTTAGTTGCGCACCTAATATTAAGTCCGCAACTTACTTCAAATTGTCCACTTACCTTTTTCCCCAACCAACAATTCCCTTTTGTTATAATTTCTCGACATGTATCCTGATGTTATTTGTTGGTAACTACTTTTGTTGCCCCAAAGCAAAAGGAAGTTGGGTAAATATAGATGTAAGTCAGTTCACCTGACTGAAATTTCTGTAGTGGTTGCAAACCAACAATATTACGATGGTCCCTGACACGATGGTTAATACATGGAGAGCTCAGGATCTATTATGGTCATCTAACAGCTCCCAAAGTTGTATAATCCCTTAGTTGTTGGCACCAGTTCCGAATCTAAAAAATGATTTCAGATTCATTATTAAACAATAGCGAGTCTAGGCATATATGTGTCTACATTCATTGAATGTGGACTTATCTCCCCTGTTCATATATTAGATGCGATATGAACTTATTTTTTTTTTACTTTTGTTTTGTATAATAAAAAAATCACAAGTTATCATTATTTGAACCTGGAAATCCCCGAAACTTGCACATAGATTATTGAGCAATATAAATTATTTGATCACATAAACACTTAATAACATCGAAGCATTTATAATTATCATTTGCAGAACATTCACCTTATAATGATAATGATTTAATTTTTGATTCTTGTTATTCCTCATTTCGAGATAATGTATTTTTGTCTTGATTCTTTCGAGCGTTTCCCTGACGGTGTTATCATTTGTGGTGCCCAAGAACAGCTTAAAAATTGTTTACTGTGGTGGATTGTAACAGCTTACGCTATATTTTCGGAAAAACACGACATTCCACCAACAATCATTTGATTGCAACATAGTCCAAAAGTGGAGAAGAAAGGTTCCCTAGGCTATTGACCCTTTTTACTTTATTGTGCGCATTTATAAGTATAAGCTTTTAATATTGGCGCTTTTTATGCCATATCACATCAGTCTTGGAACTTCCATCAGTTTACAAGCCATAAATTTATTTTCTCGTTTCTACCTCTATTCCAGTTTGAAAATCCTCAGTCAAAAGATGACATCCCTCAAAAAGCATACGAGCATAATATTATTAACAATTATGGCTGTGGCCAAATCTTTACCAATATCTTCAACCACAAAGGCTCAAGTAAGTACATTAAACATAAGTATACAAATTTAATTTTGTAACACAGTGAATTTCCATATCTATTTTAATTCAAAACTTTAACAAATTATAGAGTAATCCATTTTTCGATTTCAAAAGTAAAGCTAACTAATAATAAAATAAAGCTATGATTTCAATGAAAGTTTCATTTCACCATAAAACTTGGATCTTACTATTAAATACGAAATACAATGACATTTAAATGACGGCCCCTGTATTGATTGCAGTAGTGGATCCTTTTGAGATTGTTTTCGATTACCTTTTCCCATATTTCGGACAAAAGTTGACTTTCAAATACTCCGACGCAATGTGTTTGACGTAGCTCCACAAAAAAATTCTAAAGGCGTCAAATCGCATAATCTTCGTGACCAATGACGTCGGCAAAACGTGCAATTACACTTTACACGGATGTTTTTATCATCCGGACGGTTTTTTTATTTTGAACATGAGGAGATAACGATATTTTATGGGCAGGAGCAGTCCGTTTATCTCCAAATTTCGTGTTTATACTACACAATCAACTAAACAAATTCGTTTCATTTCTTCTCACACTCAGTGAACTTACACAGATTCCACGCATAGACTCATTCAGTCCAAATCCAATTTAAGAAGCATTTAATAGACTTGTCGATAACTCGACTATTCGAAGTATTCGTGAAACACATCGAAATGACCTCCGCTCAAAGAGTAATAGGTAGTCATATCGGGGCTCGAACCCATAATCACATACACAACAATTGAATGTCATAACCATTGTGATACGGCCGGTCACGGTTAACTATTTGGCGAATTTGCCGTACGGACGAACCACAGGATCAGATCAGGATTGCAGAGGCTTCCAACTTTTTAAAAAAATGACAACCTCACCTTACAATAACCTTAAAACTCAAGTCTATCATAACTTATTTTCAGAAATATCTATCGCAATTTGGTTATTTAACAGCATCGGCTTCTTCTAATCCAGCCAGCAGTGGAGATATGTTGGATGTCAACACCTGGACAGCGGCTGTTAAAGACTTTCAAAGCTTTGCGGGTTTGAATGTCACGGGCGAACTGGATGAGGAAACTATAGAAATAATGTCTTTGCCTCGCTGTGGCGTTCCAGATAAAGGAGTGCCGGACGACAATGGCCGTCAGAAACGTTATGCTCTCCAAGGCAGCCGTTGGAGTGTTAAGGCATTGACTTATAGAATCTCCAATTATCCGAAACGTTTAAATATAGCCGATGTGAATGCCGACATTGCAAGGGCATTACAAGTGTGGAGCAAATACACTGGTCTAACTTTCACCGAGAAACATTCGGGATCAGTGCACATTGAAATTAAGTAAGCTTAAAGCGGAAATGTTGTTGGTTATAAACATTATTTACGTTTTATGTTCCTGCAGATTCGCCGAAGGAGCCCATGGAGATAATAACGCTTTCGATGGACCTGGAGGCGTCTTAGCCCATGCCTTTTTCCCCGTCTTTGGTGGTGATGCTCATTTTGATGACTCTGAGCGCTGGTCAATCAATAGCATGCGCGGCACAAATTTATTTCAAGTAGCAGCTCATGAGTTTGGCCACTCATTGGGTTTATCTCATACCAATGTTCGCACTGCCCTTATGGGCCCCTTTTATCGCGGATATGATGCCAATTTTGAGTTACATAGCGATGACATATCGGCCATACAAGCTTTATATGGCAAAAAGTCCCCACAAGTGGCCACAAACAGAACAAATCTAATTCCCCATAGTTCTTCGTCATTGTGCGACGACCCAAAAATTGATGCTATATTTAGAACGGTCGAGGGTAAAACATACGTCTTCAAGGGTAACCATTATTACAAAATTATCGAGAACTATGTAGCCGAGGATTATCCAAAACTTATAGCAGATGGTTGGCCTGGTCTGCCGGATAAGTAACTTGAAGTCTAACACACACCTGTAATAAAGTTTCAATGGCGTTTCACCTCATTCTAGCTAATATTGATGCTGCTTTTACTTATTCAAACGACAAAACCTATTTCTTTAAGGGCTCACATTATTGGCGCTACAGCGGCCGCCAAATGGACATTGGCTATCCCAAGGAGATAAGCGAACGTTTCAGGGGCATTCCCAACAATATCGATGCTGCTTTTGTCTGGGGTTTGAATAACAATATCTATTTCTTCAAGGGCACCAAATACTGGCGCTACGATCCATTAAAGCGGCCGACAGTGGGATCGAGTTATCCAAAACTGATCTCAGTCTGGTCAGGGTTACCGAATGATCTAGACGCGGCACTGCAGCATAACAATGGATATTCCTACTTTTTCAAGGGAGACAAATACTATCGTGTGAATAATGAAATATATGCGGTAAGCAATTATTTATTTGACTATATTTTACTATATTTACTATGTTTAATTATGTATAGCAAGCAATAACTCCTTGGTCAATAAGTTTCTGGAATTAAGAAGAAAAAATCATTTTTTTAATAGATTTGCCTTTCTTTATTCATCAACATAGCATCTTTCAATCTATAGTCGAATGTTTCTATGATAATTCTATCTATGCCTTTTTCATGAAGTGATTTGCCAAGATAATCGAAATAAGCTTCAGCTTCCACAACAATTCCATTATTTGATCTAATTTTTTTCTCAACAGTATCCTTTTGAGATTTACATACAGTTGATGGTTGCTGGAACTAGAACAAGGCTAAACTTAGGATCAAGCAGCAATTCGAACTTCATGTTATGAACTTTTGCCATTTTGGCATGTTTCGACTTGTGACACAGTTCATTGCCTTGGTGAAAGAACATTTTTTCTCCACCATTTGGAGACGATTTTATATCTTCACCCGAAGGAATAAATATATATGTATATCATTCCATACTGCAAAAATGTAACATCCAGAAAGGAGCAATTTAATTTAAAATACAAACTACTTTTGACCAAAAGCTTTTCATGACTTTTGAATTCGATAGACTGATATCCGTCTGTCTGTCCTGTCTGTCTTTCTGGTAGGCATGATAATTGTCGTAAATCTCTATGAAGCTTCTTAAAATTTGGTACAGATGGGTATTGTAATTAAGCTATTTTTACCCACCCCTATTTTGCGATATGTTTCTATAACTCCTAATTCGTTGATTGCAGTAAACTTAAATTGTGTCCATAATATTGTTTTGCAAAATTTGAACATAAAGATCGATTAACCATGCCGAATTTGGCACCTCCCATACCAATTAACGATTTAAACCAAATATTCTTATGTTCATATCTTTCGAACATCCGTAACTGAATGAAATTCAGTCAGAATTAGCAAATATTATGCTCTTTATAAGCTTAGTTTTAAGAATAAAAATGGATGGCATTGCCCCGCATCTTCTGGTACCTTCCACGCAATTGGCCAATTTAATCCATATATTCTTAAATACACATCTTTGCATAAAATTCAACCAAATTTTGTACACTCTAAGTCTTTGGTAACGCAGAATCTAAAAAAGCAAATGATCAGCGTCGCTTCTCACGTCCTAGTGCCTCCCATACACATTAACTGATTTTCGAAACTCAATCTTTCCTCTATAATTTATAATTCGCAGGCTGCAGTAGCCTGAATTTTTGTCCATTTATTGGACAAAAAAAATCGACCAAGAAGCCACATATCTACCCTTCTGCATACTTCCACTCAAATGACCGATTTTATTCTGTGGTTCAAATTTTTTTCAAACACTTACACTGGACTGAGTCAAATCTTCGCACACAGCATACGTTTGGTGAAGTACGTTCCGAGAATAAAGATAAAGAGCTCCACCACATGCCTTCTGGTATTTCCCATACAAAATGATAGATTTATGGAAGTTCAATTTTTTCGCTGAAATTCCTAATTCGTGGGCTGCAGTTACTTACATTCTTGTCAAGTGTATTGCATTGTAATGCTTCGAAAATGTAAATTATCCCATTCCTGTATCTCCTACACAAGTTACTTAGTTTTAACGGGGTATTCCTAAGTTCGTACCTTTCGTTCAATAGCAATTTAGCAAACGTGCGACATTTATAAAACTTTGTTCTTCGAACGAAAAAGGACGGCATTGCCACGCCCCTTAGTGTAACACGCATACAAATTGGTCAATATAGCAAAGAAGACAATAGTATCTCTATAATTTCTAAGCGAAGTACTTCATAAAGTTACAATTTTGTTGCTTTTATTGCGCTTTAGGTCTGAATATTTCCTGGCAAAATCCAAGCAATGCACAACGCCTTTCTGGCTCCCACCACAGTTTTCCATCAAAAGGAAAGTGCACATATAAGTTAGTTCACCTGTATTGGTTTCGTGATTTTGTCCTTCAAACGATCCAAAAGTACCATTCACTATTGACCATTCCTCCTTTTTCATAGTAATAAATAAACTTATCTTTAGACTGTTGCATCTTTAGGCGGTTTGTCTGACTTTCATAAAATTATTTCAACTCACCGATTGACGGTACTATGGAGGTCTATGGTGGTAGAGCCAAGTTTCGTTGCGTTCAAACTCCGCCATGCAGCATTCCGAGTCAGTATCATGTTAATATTTTTATTCCACTTTCAGCAAACGCGGTTCTCATTTGAAAAACATTTTACGCCTCTTGATATCTTTAAAATGCCAGCTATCTCTTGCAACTTGTTTTTCCATTATCGAGAATATGTAATATTAACGATTTTTTCCATTTGTATTTTAGCAAATTCTGGAATATATATAATTTAATCTTTTTCTTTAAATTTTATTTTCAGGTCGATACCGGAAATCCTCCATTTCCTCGCCCAAGTGCTGCTTGGGTGTTTGGTTGTATGGAAATATAATTGAAAAAGCTGAGAAAATTAAATTAAAAAGAAAATTAAAGTCTGATTATTACAATATATAAATACATTTAAGATATTTTTTCCTAATTGATAAGGATCTCCGTCCGTTTATAAGGTATAGTAAAAAGAAATCTATTACATTCACAATAGATGGCTTTAGTAAACTGTATCTGGCGTTGTATAATTGTAATCGGGTTAAGGTATATGGCGTTACAATTATAAGACTCGGTATTGTTTTAGCGCGCATCAAAGGCCAAATTCACCACATTTAACAGTTTTTCTTCAAAAACGCAGCCAAGTGGTAGAAAACGAGAATAGTGTTTATGGTCCCGACACTGCAACAACCAATCACGCGCAATTTTAATCTTGTCGATTCCGTTCCGGTAGTTCTAATGTCAAAAATGCAAAACGTTCTAGAAAGTCAATTTTCGAAAATGTCGATAGAGTACTGGAAATCGTCAAGTCCGAGCGTCATGTAGCACTGTTTCGATTGCCTGGAATAAGGCTGGACAAAAAACAAACTTCGATATATGCGTGCCACTCAAGTTAATCCAAACAAAGCTCATGACCGAATTTCCATCTGCCAATCGCTGCTGAACCGCTACAACCCGTGGTGACACACAGACCCATGGTGGCTGGTGATCTCTGATATCAAACGAAAACGGCGGTGATCGAATCCTGGTGAGTCGGTGGAAAAAGTGGCCAAGCAACACTGGCCAGGATTGATAGCCAGGAAAGCTTTGCTGTGCATTTAATGCAGTTGGTAGGAAATCGTTAACTATGAATGGCTCCCCTTAATACAACTCCTAATTTGGATCTGTACTGTCATCAATTGGGCCGTCTGAAGAAAACAATCGTCCAGAAGCGGCAAGTGTCGATCAATAAAAGAGGAACGCCAGACCACACACATTGATAGTGTTCGCCAAGATGTTTCAAGAGTTTATTTTGGAGGTTCTTATGCATCCACAATGTGGACCTGTTACCAGAGGACTACCAATTGTTCTTGTCGACGACGAATGATCTTGCAGGTGCAAAATTCACTTCAAGAGGAGCTTGTGAAAATCGACTGTCCCATTTTTTCCAATAATGTCGAGTCTATGGGAGGAGCATAATGATATTAGCTTGAAAATGGCACAAGTTGTCGAACAGAATGATGCACATTTGATCGAAGCCGGTTTATTCTAACTGTTTGCGTAGCAACTTGAAAATTGGCAATAAAACAAAAGTGAATTAATTTATTACCTTCCAAGCAAAAGTGTAACCTTTATATAGAATAATGTAACCTTTTTTTGCTCAAGGGGGGATGGCTTGATCCAGCTGGGGTGAAATCCGTATGTAAAGTGAAATTTTACATTTTTTAATAATCAAGATGGAGCGAGGTGACTTCTATTTTCCATAACCGTTACTCGTTAGAATCTGTTCATATTATTTGAGTGGAAACGTAATCAAATATTGAACAGATTCTGACGCAAAAATGACGGTTGCCAACCCATTGTGAATAGAAAGGGGAATTTCAACGTTTAGGATTAAGCACTAACTATGCTATATACCAGTAAAGCCTTCAATTTCAGGCAAAACAAAATAATTTCTTTCTACTACACCTAATACTCCCAACAATTTCGAGGTAAAATTATTTAAATATGTGGCAATAATATGCTAGATCATACTCTAAATAAATTGATTGCATAGTGTAAAACTTTTATAGTCTTTTATAGGGCTAAAAATGTTCAAGAACAAATCCATATAATCGACAGATCTCTTAGCATTGCTTAGTCCGCAATAAATTTTTTTTCTAACCATTGTAGGCATTGCTGCACTCCTTCTACCTTCCATAAAAGTTAACCTGTTTACGAGATTCAGTATTTCCTCTAAAATTTCTAATTGGCAGACTGCAGTAGCCTGTATTATTAATTATTAACATATTTATTTCTAGATTATCATCTTTCACTCAATTGCACTAAATTCAGTATAATTTAAAACACATCAAGTATTTAGCACTGCGATTAAAAATGGACTAAAATGCCACGCCCCTTAGGATACCATAAATACAGGAAAATGGGTAGTCTTTCTATAATTTGTAAGAGGAAGATTTCAGAAATTTGTAATTTTATTTTCTACCGATGTTGCATTGTCGCATGTTGTCGCAAAAGGACATTGATTGAAGGCGTATGTAAGTCAGTTCATTTCACTAAAACTTCTGTACTGTATTTCTTCTGTAATAGTCTTGCTCTTTTCAGTTAAGAATTAGTGATATTAGACCAAAATGTTCTACAAACAAAACCATACAATTTTACTGAAAACGTTTCAGCACAGAAATTGGTTAAAATCGGCATAGGCTTCTTGGTCGCCGAGAGATCTCTTTGTCTCTTTTAGACCACGTGGTTAGTAATAACATCTTTATGTAAGAGATGTGTTCCGGTGGCGACTAGAACAAACATTTATATCTACTATAAAATGCACCTAGAAAATAATCACAAGCCTTTTGGTCTTCTGCGTTTTTTCTCCAATTCACCACACCAACTTTTGGCAGTACTTCGAAAGCCTGGTCTTTCTAACGGAATTTTGGTCGGCCTCCTCTGGGCCGGCTATCGAGCTCGTCGACAAACTTTTTCCATGCTGGAGCAGCCAACGAAATCTCTTTTATTTTGATAAGCTTGAATCATAAAGTTCATGGTTCATACGACGCCAATACTCTACGCTAACCACGATATATTCATATATTTTCCGAAGTATTTTTCTCTAGAAAACTTGTGCCACAATTCAGAAATTCTGCACCATACACACAAGACAGGTAACATGAATATCTGATACAATTGCATTTGTACTTGTCGCATTGAAAGTTTATTTGTCACTAAATCGATTGATATGTGCTAGTAACAAATGCTCGTCTCTTAACTTCCATGCTGACATCATTAACAGAATCCGTATTTGTTGCAACAAATAGCTTCATTTTGTCCTCGTTTTCCGCCAGATCCATTTTTACTTTCTCAATGCTTGGGAGGACCGCAGTAACATTTTGCTGTTTTCTGTCCATAATGTCTACGTATATCATCGGAATATGCAAGTTGCATATAGCTTGCACTATAGATAGGACCAGTCATGTCAGTTGCAGTTTCCTTATAATCATTTCAAACACTATGTTGACGAGGTCGTACGATAGACTGACACCATAATGTATAGCCTGTTGTTTGGTTTAAATTGGCTTACTAGGATTTTGGATCTTTCGAATTATCTTTTTGCTAACTATTTCTGATGACCTTTTAAGTAGTTTCAGCAAAATCCGCCTGCCTAGCTAGCTGATAGACACGATAACTGTCATGAATCTTTATAACATTTTTTTATTGAATACATATCTTCCAATCATTTATATTGAATTTAGTCAAATTTGACACACATTATGACTTTGCTGAACTAAGTTCTAAAAATGCAAACTGGAGGCATTACCACATAGCTTTTGATACCTCCCACATATATATTGATAGATTTTCACATTTTGTATTTAAATTTTTAGTTCATTTCTTAATATGCGTCCTATGCGCCCCATGCTAAGAGCGGAAACATTGCAATTTTTTGATAATTGCACTGGGCTTTGCTGTGGATTACACTGAATTCTGACCTTCATCTTTCGAACCATTTCTGGCAGTATTGCTGTCTTTGGATGTCCACTTCCACGTCGTTTTTTATAACGTGTAATGGTAATTTTTGTGTAATAGTTCGACACACAAACATTTTGTTCGCACTGCAAAATGTCGTTGCTCATTAACAATGGCTGATTGCAACTCTCCAGTCAAATGCAAATCAATAATGCTGCTGTATTTGAATTCCATTTCAATAATTTATTTTAATTGTAAACTTGTGAACAACATAACAGACTGACCGTTGTTAAAAAAAATGAGCGCGTCATCATTACCCGTTTGGTTGCCACACCAGCGTGATTTTTTTTTCCATTCATTTTCTTTATTGGATCTTTCTTTCGAAATTTACAATATGTATTCAAATCTTAATCCTATCTTAAACTAAAGTATCCTGCCATTGCCGGATCTTGTTTTTGGCGAGCAGAACTGTTTATCACCGGACCAAGTCTAGCGTGTCCTTTCTTCTTAGCCGTATATGACCGGGAAAATTTTGAAGGTTGTGAGCGAGTGGGTTTGAGTGGGAGGACAACCTGCTTAATTTTTTTATTTCCTCGGAAATATAAGAAATGTTTAAATCTTTGTGTATGTTATCATTCCTAATATACCATGGGGCACCACAAATTTGGCGTAGTATTCTTGATTGTCTTCTCTGTAGCTTATTTATGTTAGAAGCCGATGCCGTTCCCCACAACTGGATGCCGTTTGTCCATATTGGCTTCAATATGGTTTTGTAGATGGTGATTTTATTTTCCAAACTGAGAGTAGACTGGGAGCCAATAAGCCAGTGGCGTTGAGCCATTTTTAATTTCAATTGTATGATTTTTGAGTCAATGTGATTTTTCCAGGTGAGACGTCGGTCAAGGTAAATACCCAAATATTTGACATGGTTATGAACGGGTATGGTACTACCGTGAATAGTGAGGGCTGGGCAATTGTTCTGTCTAAGAGAGAATGTAACCTGTACACTCTTAGTGGCATTTACTTTTAACTTCCACTTTTCGAGCCAAGATTCTAATGTGTGTACATGAGACTGCAGTTGTCTAGAAGCCATTAATGGGCAAGTGCTAGTGCTCATGAATGCAGTGTCGTCAACGAAAGTTGAGGTTTAAATTAGGTAATGAACAGGCATGTCAGAGGTGTAGATGGTATATAGTATAGGGCCTAGTATACCTATACTGCCCTGCGGAACTCCTGCTGAAACTTTTCTTTAAGTTGAAAAAGAGTCTTTCGATTTTACTACAAAAGATCGATCATTCAGATAGCTCTCCAGGAGCTTGTGGGTATTTGCCGGTAGAAAAGAGACTATTTTGTGAATAAGGCCTTCATGCCTTCATGCGTAAATTTGGTAATATTTCAGGCCTATTCCTGTATATAAACAAAAATTATTTAAGAATTTCAACATGGTCGTCATCAACTTTTTGTTTTTATTTAAAGATATCTTATAACGACATAGATAGCAAAACGACATAAAAATATCTAACATTTTCTTAATGCAATCGTAAACGATATAATAAAATAGATATAGAATATAATAAAATAGATTAACATAATCATGTAAGAAGAAAAATGACATTTTGATGATTGAATGATACTTTAGTATGATAAGAATTTTCTTCATCATCCTCATAGATTCTTAATACTTGTCTGGCTTAAAATTGGACACTACAGATTTTACAAATAGATAATTTAAAAATATTTTATAAATATATTTGTCAAAAGTTCCATAAATAAAATTTTCCATAGTAAAAGCGTTCAATAAAACTATGACAAATTCTTATAACTAAGCCCCTAAATGTGTAAACTATAATTCTCATTAGCTGTACAATTAATAAAATATAAGAAATCACGGGTCAACTAAAGTTTTATACTATGGGTGTATTGTATGAATATACATATATTAAATGTAATCTCTATGTTAATGTATTTACATTTTGAACTATTATCACTTAGGTTACTACGATTCATAACATAATAGAATAAAAATCCAAGAGGTGCACTGAATAGAAGGAACTGAAGCGTGAAAAGAAGCGTGAACTTTTTAATGTAAAAGTTCCTATAAAAACACGGTAGAATAAATATTAGATTTCCTTACTGTCCAGAACTTTCATGTTATCAGACAAATGATATCTGTATTTATTTGTATTTATGACTTTCACTTGATATTCACCAACTATCTCAAAATGTAATCGATATTAGGAGAAATATTAAAGTCCATATATAGACATTATTTCAAACCGTTTTTGCGATATTGCTTTACCCATTAACTCATTTACCACAGGAGAGGTAACTTTATTGTTGCCGTTTATTACAATCCTATTTGAAAGTCAAATGCTTGAAGTTGTTACCATTCGTTTCAACATGGCAGCAATAGCTCCAAAGTATTAAGTTGGCAAGACAGTAATTTGAGACCGATTTCAATTCTTCCTGTGTTGTCGAACGTTTTTGAGAATTTGGTGAAATATCAAATTATGGCAAGTTGTGGGAACAAAATAGTTGATAATCAGTATGCATTCCGGAAAGGAAATAGTACTACCAAGTTACTAGTGCATTTAACTAATAACATTCGAAGTGATATTAATTACAACAAAACAAGTGTATTGGTTTTCCTAGATTGTAATAAGGCTTTTAACTCAATTCATCATAATATTATGATTGAGAAACTTAAATATGAGTTTTACCTTTCCAATTCGGCCTGCAAATTGGTTCTATCTTACTTAAGTAACCGGAGTCAGTTCGTTACCTTAAATGGTAGAACTTCTGGCCTTGCTTCACTAACTGCTGGAGTGCCCCAAGGATCGGTGTTGGGTCCACTTCTCTTCATGCTTTATGTTAATGACCTGTTCAGTCATTTGGATAATAACTTATGTGATATATTTTTATATGCAGATTACATTTTTTTGCAATTTAGTGCAGATAAAGATTCTTCTGATGTTTTGGAAAGTAAAATTAACTTTTGTCTAGATCTGACAGATTCTGGAGATTAATCCTTCAAAGACTAAAGCAATGATGTTCGGTCATATGGTTGGATATGCTGATGATTTGCATGTTTTTTTGGGACAATCTAGAGTGGAATTTGTTGATAGCTTCAAATGCTTAGGAATCACTGTAGACAATAAGTTAAACTTTGAATCACATATCGATTCTGTCCATTCAAAAATATGCGGTATTTTGCGAAAGCTATATTCGACAGATATCTATTTGCCACTTCGGGTCAAATTTAAGCTCGCTTGGGCCATTCTTATTTTGCACATTTTGTACGGAATTGAGGTGGTATCTGGAACGATTTCCAGAAATCTTGGAAAGTTGAAAAAAGTAATGAACTCAATCACCAGGTTTATATACAATATTCGTAGACGTGTGAACATATTTCTGAACAAGTTAGGATGGTATTAGGAACTTCATTCAATGATTATATTCGCTTTCGGAACTTGCTTCTTTTTTATAAAACGTTTAGTAGTGGTTTGCCTGCACCAATATGTAGGTTTTTCAATTTTTCGCGATCAAGGAGAAACCCTCAGATTATTATTCCGGGAATATTCAGTTCGGTATATGAAAAGTCATTTGTTGTCAGAATCGCTCGATGCTGGAATAATTTACCCAATGAATTACGCTTATTCTCTTATACATATAGAGCATTTCGATTAAGGATCCTACGGTTTTTCTCCTTGACATAAAGTCAAATTTAACTTTTTCTTAACCTTTTTATGTGCTTGCTGCTAATAAGGACTTGCATTTCTCACATCATATCCTTTTTTTTAGTATCTTTGTAAAGAAATTACGGATGGGACCAACGCTAAAGACACCTAGCACATATATGAATGTACAGTTTGTTTTCCTTATATATCTATTCAGGATTTTATTCAATGTAATATAAGTGTTTTTTGGCCTTAAAAGCTTAGTATTTCTGTATGATGAACAAATAAATTAAAAAAAATAAATAAATAATTTCAACAAGAAAGTAATTTCGGTGAGATGGTGCTTTTGCTAGTTTTTGGAATCGCTGCCTAGCTGACATTTTAAGCTTTAATTTTATATAAGTCGCAAAATTTTCAGCGTTCTGTTGTGGAGCCATAAAAGGAACATTTGCACCATACTTTGCTCTTTTATTTCAGAAAGAAAAAATTGTACGGAAGCACACCTTGATATTTGTGACGTATATGATCTGAAAGCGTTAAAAGAGCGCGCGACTCAAAATTAATTCACGAAATTCCATTTCAGAAATTGCACGCTCAAAAATTACAGCCAGAGCGGTTGCCCAAATGGCATTGATAAGTAGGTAATCCAAGCTTATCTGTACGAAAAATTCCAGAGGAGGAGCGGAACGTGTCGCACAAGACCATTAAAACCCATTTGAAACGGCTTAGACTCAAACTGAAAAAGCTTGATGTTTGGGTTCCTCATAAGCTAAAGAAAGTACATTTAACAAAGCGGATAATAACTTGCAATTTATTGCTTATATGCAACCATAATAATAATAATGCCCATTTCGTATGGGCACTGAAAACAAGAGATGTTTTTTTAGAACAATATAAACCGAATAAGATCATGGCCTAAGCGAGAACATAAGTCTAAGTCTAAAGCAGTCTGTAGAAAAAAAGGTATGTTGTCAGTTTAGTGGGTTTTTAAGAGATTAGTTAAGTTTGAACTGCTTCCAAGAAACCAAACCATAAATTCTGAGTTCTGTTGTCAATAATTGATGAAGCGCTAAAACAAAATATGCATCTTCGCAGATTCGAGAAAGCTTCTATGAGAAATGATATTACAGCCAACTTACAGTCCTGATTTAACCTTCAATTTGTAATTTTTCTCGTCTTTGCAAAATTTTTTGAATAGCAAATCGTTTAAAATGGATGGGCGCATAATAACCAAATTGTTCAAACAGTATACTCTAAATTTTTGTGCTTTTTTTGAAAAAAAAACTGCCTAAACGATGGCAGGAAATATGTGATCAAAATGGCACCTACGTTGTAGATTAACATTTTGAGTGGAAAATCGTTTCGAACAGATGAGGACCTAAAAAAACAAAATGTTCCAATATTTTACTCGGAGGGATAAGTCATTCTTTCAAATATGGCATCAAAAAGTAGCATAAACGAAGCCAGAAAATCATTAAACAAAATAACACTCACATTGTAGTCTAAAGATAATTATTTAAAAAAAAGATTTATAATGAGCAAAAACCGATATTACGCTCTTGTTAAACCAATTGCAATAAGAATAATGTGGTTAACATGACCACTAATTCCATAATAATTAGAATATGGACGCCAAAATGCCTCAGTTTATTAAAATGTAAACAGTGACATCGTTCTTTTGCGAAAAATCGTTAAACTGTAAAAGTGATGACAGCTTCTTAATAATTTTTCATTTGTATTTCGTGGAAGTACCAAATGAGTATTAAAGCATAAGTTTGGCTATAGTTTTACTTGTAACGTAAAATAATTAAAAATGTACAATGGGAAACTAAATTTCAATTGAAACTCCTGAAATCGTAATAGATCTTCACACAAAGAGCAAATCCTTGTGTGAAATATGCAAAGTTATTGGAAGGAATTATTGTTGTGCAATAAATGGAAAAAAGTAGGTAATGGACAGGTGTGTCAATATTTTTCCAATTCGCACAACGAGGCAATGGACGTGTAATCTAACTAATTACGAAACATGTGCCTTGGGTGTATAGATTCGATTCCCAGCTGAATTAAATTTTCCAATGAAATTCTCCTCTAATATGTAATATTTTAATTGATCTTTAATTTGTTTTTGGTTCTCTTTTCTAAAAAAAAGTGATAAAGCCATGACGTGGTTTTTTTTTCGAAAATGTCCTCACAAAAAGCATTTATGTTAACTTTTATCCAATAGATAATATCGGAGGTAAAAATTTATCTTAATTGATACTTTCGAATACAAACCAAAGGAAGAAAATTTTGCCAAAATTTATGTATTTATTTTAATATTACCATTTCCAAAAATGTGTAATATTTTACTAACCTTTGGCCGAGAGATGTACTTTAACATTTGTTTCTACCCTTTATCCTTCAAAAATGTTTTATGTTCTTTTCTTTTGGTAGCTTTTATAACAAAGACTCATTTAAATAGGACAAACGAATATAAATTAGCCATTTTCTGAACATAAATTTTTTCAGCGACGTTTTGTTATTTCCTAAATTGAAAATTCGGAATTTTTCATATTTCCATTATAAGGGTAATTAATGCCTTTAAAAGATTGTATCCTGGCAGATTTAAACTCTTTCTAAAAATAACCATTGGATAATAGATAATAGATGGCCAAAAAGCTTTAAATTACAAGACTGTTCAATAAATGAAATGAAATTGTTAACCAATGATTTTATCTTCCTCTTTATTCGTTTGCCTTTTAAGTAAATGTTTTCCTTTCTCTCCTGAAATCACCTATTCTTCTGTTATCTTCTTTCCCTAAAACTTTCGTTTGCAATCTTGAAATTGCCCACAATTTCCGATCAATAATAGCTTTTAAGTTTTTAAAGTATTTTTTTATAAAACTCCCGGCATTTAACGTTATAAAACATTCAGGAAACGGGAGGTTTGTATTATAAATGTCCAATAATATAGGCGTTATTTCTTTTTCTCCGATCAAGAATTTCTCGACGTGCCTGGCACGTAAGCGAAAACATCCTGGTGCCAGCTATTTCGGGCCATGAGTGTGGAGAGGCAACGGAAACTCGCCCGCCCTTTTGTACCTGTTTTACATATTGCCAGCAATGTGATGAGGTTACCAAACGCTGTTGTATCTACCTAAAACCTTTGGAGACAGCAAAAGCCGTCAACAGTCTAGCCAAGCTGGACAAAGGAGCAAATGCAACAGCCGCTGTACCAAAAAATGGCAGCAACATCTAACAAATCTACTAGGCACCGCTCTAATGCCCCTGTCTTGCGCCTCGGAAACAACATTCCGGAAACAGATGCGAAACGGCTCAAACGACTTGGAACGGCTCGAAATGCAGTTGTAGGTTGAATTCTTGAATTCTTTCCTTTTCCTGAAATCCTTCCTTTTCCATTTCCTAGATCAAAAATATAACCAATTTTTACTCGAATTCCGACAACCGAATCAAATTGAACAGAATTTTGTGTCCGTTTAATATATTCAAAACAAGATTTCAAACAATTTTAGTTTTGATTCATACACTCGAAACGAAATTAGAAGCAATATTGTTTCTGATACATTTTATGTTTTTACGTTTTGTATTTAAATTTAATTTTTTTAATTAAAAAATAACAGGAATCATTTTGTGTAGCTGTGAAAAATTTCGAGAGCCTGGCACGGTAAGTTCACAAAATAATACGAAATAAATAAATTATTTGAAACTAATTTACATTGCGCAGTTTGGCGCCAATGCTTTTTCTCCGCAAAGAAACGAAACTATATTATGCTTCAGTTCTGAATTAGATTGGAAATCGAAACTACATTAAACTATATTGACGTTTCCGGTTCTTGAACCAAAATACCTGTATCATTATGCTTCAATCCCTGTATCAATTAAACAATTTCGTTTCAGATAAAAACGAATCAATGCGTGAAGTGAATTGTTGTTTCGAATATGAATCAGAAACATACTTCTAATGTATTTTAAATAAATTTACATCAAAATCGAAACGAAACTGAACTTTCGTAAAGTTCCCTGTTGGAAACGGATATTATTTAAAACAAAAAAAACGTGAAGCAATAAAAGTCCAACAGGCACCTGTGGAGAACTTTATTATCAAAAATCGCTAAAAAAAAACGTTTATATAAAAATTTAAAACAAAAAGTATAAAATTATAGTATATCCATAGCGTTCAGTTTGCCAAATAAGACATGTGATTCTCACACTTTGAACAACTGTAGGAATTTTTGTATCTTTCAATTTTTGTAATGTGCAAAATTTCGTCTCATGAATCAATTTTTTGCGATAAATCGCAAGTGAGTAAATTTGGTATTCCATTAAATCTCAGATCTCGAAACTTAAAATTATTCTCATTCAACAGTTTAAAATTTTAGGATATTTACCCGCCGACGGAGAGACGGACTTTCTATTTTCTAGAAAAACATACATACATATTATACACACATACATATATACATCTATTTAAATAGATTTAAGAGTGTTATAGATACTCAGGAATTTATTGCTGTGTAATACGCATTTTTGGTCTTAAAGGCTTAGTATTACTGTTTTTTTGGAAATAAATAAAAAAATAAAAAACACGTCTTTCGTACTTTCGTTTGTCCTTCCGTTTAACCTTCATAACATTGCTATAAATGGAGGATATCTACCCTGGCAATTGCTTAACAGCTTTAAAAACGCCTAAAGCTTCGATACAAATACAGGTTCGATTCGTAACCGTAATTGTGATTATATTACGGAATCCTCTATTTGCTACGAATATTCTCTTGTAATGCCTAAACGGCATATGTGATTCATATATACGGTGTTGGGATTGTTTTGTAGCCTTGGCACTTGAAATAAGATCAGCAGAAAGCTCGAACATTTCGACCTTATTTTCTAAATGTCCAATAATGCCAATAATCGGGTGCGATCATTGGTTCCTTAGGAAAATACTACGTCCAATAATATTCAAACCTCTTTGGATTTTCCCTAAAATTTTTAATTTTATGCCTTATGGATTTCCATGAAATGGTATTTATATTAAAACATCCAATTCGTTGAAACCTTGTCCCTTGGCATCATGATTCTTCGCCTGAATCAGAATTCAATAACGCAAATAGCCGATCCAGGGTATCCCGATGTTTCGAAGGCCGTTTGTGCCTATCATAAAATGATTTTTCGATACTAGTGGTAGAACGCTTTCCATGACTGTCTTCAATTCTGTTTGAATGATTAAAACAATTATGACGCCTAGGCGCGTTTAAGTTGTGGCGATTGAGTTGGGTGGCATCGTCATCGCAAATTATAATAACATCTAAATAAAAAATAAAAATGTCCAATTACAAATTGTATACTTTCTGTTGTTATACAAAAACCCACCATCATCTGCATATTGTATATCCTCAATCGAGTTTCGAAATTTATTATTTACAAACGATCCACAAATCTGACCATTCTTTACAATTTCTGCGATTTCTCTTGTGTCACTAATGCGTTTTCTGTTTTCATGTGACTTTTTCCTACTCCCCTCAGTTCCATTTGGAAGTGCAAATATATCTTCAGTTTCGGCCTCACGTTTAATCGTCATTACCGGATCATCATCCAATGTTAAATCAAAAATTTCTGTTGGTCCATGATCTAACAGTCGGCCACTATTTTTGTTCGGCAGGTCATTATCTTCAGATATTAAAGACTTCGGTAAGTCATTATCTTCAGATATTAAAGACTTCAGGTCTGTTTTTGGGATATGACAATTGAATTTGCCGACTTTGTCTTTTCTTTTTCTTCGTGATTGACAGTTGCCACTTTTATCTCTCGCCCTTCTAGTAACCTCTTCTTTTATGTCTAATGGTTGTAAGTTCCTTCTGTTTGTAATTGGACTCACAGCTTCACTTCGAGTTTGTCTATTACACTGCATTAATAAAGAATTGGCTGGTACTGCATCAGCATCCATTTGATTATCAGTTACAATAAGATTGTCTTCATTGGAGTGGCAATGTCGAGATGGTGACCAGGAAGTATCGTCATCAAAGAAATTGTTGATATTTACATCTCGTTTAATTGAGGTGGACTTAGTGCCATCCGTCCGCAATGCCTCTTTTAGCATATTTAATTCGTTGCAAGTGTTCTCAACTGTTGTCTCTAAAAGTTCATTTTTCACTTCTAAAGTTGTACTAGCGTTGAAGTCAACAGTTTTAAATATTGGAGGTCCCAGAATATCATACACATCACTTTCATTATCACAACATTTTGGGTATTCTTCCGAATCATAGTATGAATTATTGGACTTCGGATCTACTCCATCAATTGAATCTGTTATCCTTTGGTTATTCTCAACGAAATATGAGAGATCATTTAAATCACATTCGTTTTTAATGTCGATATCATCATTTAAGTTAGGCAAACGCGATTTCGACATAGGCACGCTATACAAAATTCTTCCATCAGCTCCGGTACCGGAAATAGTTTCTCCATCTGAGTTTAAAGTTTCTGTTGAATTGCGGGTATTCATAACATCAGCACTATCTGTTGTTTGAGAAGAAAATTGTTTGGTTGGCTTAAAAGATTTTTATTAGTTATGTTTATTTTACCTTGTGTGCATTTGGATTGCGAAATTTGTACTGCATTTGTGTCTCTATTCTCAATATTATGTGCACTAGCTTCTTCAATTTCGATGTCATCTGAAAAACAAACAAAGCATATATGTATACATCGCGGAATATAAGTGTAAAAAACATAAGCGTCCTAATGTTCAATTGTACTAATACCCAACCATTTGTACATTGCGACCACCAGCAATTTTTAAATAAACTTATATTTATACTTATATTTATTATGAAATCTATATTTATGATTTTGAATGCAATGTGATTGTTAATTAGAGGACCAATTTTAAACATGCTTCAATTATGTCTATGTGCATTAATGTTGATGTGGGGCGAAATTATCAGCATCATGACCTTAAGTTCTATTATAGAAATGTGAAATAAAAATTCAAAGAAATGAAAACTGTACAACAAATTACGAATTTTCTGTTCAAAAATGGGAGAGCAATGAATGAATGTATATATATATATATATATATATATACTTGTATACAAAACTTACCAGGCTGCTGGCTTTCGGATGCCGCAACTAATTGTTCTGTAGGCTGGTTCGATACAAGTTCATCACATTCGACAGCAGAGTTTTCAGAAGTTATAAAATCTGGTAGATTTAAATCACCAGCATTTGTTGTAGTGGTCATCTCGTTAGATTTATCGACAGTTTGGCCAACATTAGTTGAATTGGCAGGCATCACTTCATTCGATTTGCCTACATTTTCGGACGCAATCTCCAATCCGTCTGCGGTGCCTGACTGCTTATTTGAATCGCTTATAAGACATTCAGCGACATTTAGACAATCCTGTTCCATACTTCCCATATTTTCCTCATCGTTATAATGCTCAGAATGATCGAACTCTAATTCCTGATTAGATTCCATTAATGTTTCTTCCTCATTTTGCTCACATTCAGTTGTGGATATAGTAACTTCATCCCTCATTTCCGACGGCATTGTGGATGCACTTAACATACTGCATGTGTCAATTTGTTCTTCATCTTCATTCGTATTATCGCCAATGTGCAAATCTCCATGTCTAGAAACTGCGCCAATGCGCTTGAAACGTATAATTAAAGAACGTCCCTCGATTTCCGACTTTATCATACGTTTGTACGACGCTATGGCGTCGTCCACATTTTGAAAATGTACGAAAGCGTATCGAGTGTGTCTCATGCGCTGCGCAAATCCGATATCTATGCGCTTAGAGCCAGGAAAGTGCTCCTTAAGAACGCTACAGGGAATCGTAGTCGACAAATTTCCCACATACAAAGTAAACGGATCAATATTTTCAGCTTTGGCTTTGCATGATTTACTAGTATTAGACACATTTCTTAATTCGGCCTTTACAAAGCCTGTGCCAAAGGACACTTTAGAAATTGCTTCAATTGTTTTCTCAGTATCAGCACCTTCTTTCAAATGGACAAAACAATGGCGTGGTGCTAAGCTATTTTGAAAATAGACTGATTCTATGTCCGTATTGAAGCCTCTGATCATCTCGCGGTTCAAAGGCGGATCAGGAAAACGCAAAATTAGAACATTATCTTTGCGAGCTTCTTTCGTTAGTTCTTTTTCAACATTTAAAGCTCTCTCGGCTAGTTCCAGTGACCAAGATTTTGAGGTAGATTTGTTTGTATGATTTTTCTGCTTTGGTGTTGTCTTCGCCGCTGGCTGCTCGGGTTCAACAGCTGTAAATAAACAGGGGATGGAGTATAAGGATAAAGGGCATATTCGATAAATGCCAAGAGAAAGAAGTTGTACATATGCGAAATATTAAAACTTGTATTAACATTGGTTTGAAAAAGGTAAGAACTATATATGTGAAAGTGATACTTGTGAAATTTATCGCCAAAAAAGTCAGCAAGTTTAATAAAAATTCTTTAAGAAATACTTATAATTGTGTTATTCTATTTAACTTACTATACGAGTACACTTAATTTATAGACGGGTAACGTATAATTTATATAACTTATTATTTATATATAAAATTTTTCAATTATTATTAATTAAATGAAACCTTTTCCGAATTGAAATCTTTCAAATATATATTAGAAATAGTTTAAAAAATAATTTGAGAGGTAAAAAACTATTATTTGATATTAGAGGGTTAGTTCCGAAGGACAAAGTGCAACGGTATTTGCTTTATAATTTGAAAGTTCTTCAGTTTTAGTACAGATTATTGTAAAGCCGTTGAATGTTGCTGGAGAAAGTGTATCGAGCTAAAAGGAGATTATGTTGAAAAATAAAAAAAAAAAATTCCCAACTTTTTTGTGTTTTCTTTGTAAGGTCGGCTAGTTTTGGGACCGCCCTCGTATACTTGTTATGGCAGAATTAGACGGAAAGCTGATTTCAGGAATCTGTCCCAAGGTCTCCTAAACTTGCTGCACCAGATTTTCTCATGTGAGGTTATTGCAAATAAGCGGTTTACAAAATATAGCTAATAAAATTGGATGTTTCAAAGCAACGTATTCGAATGACAAATGGAGCAATTCCAGCTGCAACCCTCTAGACAGTAATAACAAGGTCGAGCGGTGGATGTCTTTCAAATACAATTGTTTTTAAAATACAATTATTTCTACAAAAAGTAAATTATAATTTATTTGAGTTCCTTGATGTAACTACATTTGTCAGCCACCATGTAGCTTTTTCATTTAGTTTTAAAGTTACTCGTAGAAAATTGTTGAATAACATTTGAAAAGCTACATTTTACAGTTTTTGCCGGTTTTCTTATCAATAAATTGTACAATTTTTTTCTATAGCAAAGGAGTTTCGCATATTTTCTCCGATAACATTTTTAGTATTAAAAAGAACTGGAACAAAGAACATGTGTTCGGGCCTTAAAAGAGACATATGTGTGTGGCTCACAACCCTTTGGCTAATATCGTTATGAGACCATGTGCTCGAATATTGCGCTTTATGTTTAAAATGCAAGTGACACATAATTTGCACCAAACGAGCTACTAAACCACAAGCTGCCTTTGGCATTTGGTTCCTAAATTAACCACTGTCGATGTCAGAGACCCCACAAATAAAAACATGCAGTTGAAACCACGCGGAAAAAAATATATTTGACGATGACTAGATTTAATATTAAAAAACTGCTTGTAAGGCTCCCACAAGGGAGCGTTTCAATAATACAAATAAAACAGAAAAAAGCATAATGGTGAATTAGGGTATCAAAATATTCAGAAATTAAGTGCATATTCATCAAATCTTACTCCTGTAGATTTGACACTGGTGAACGATTCAAACATTTCGTTTAACACAGAGAGCAAAACTGCCAATTAATCTAAAAAAAAAAAAAAGAAAAAGAAAAGCTTCCGGGAATTCGCCGACATTTTGCATCTGATAACTTACAAAAATGTGATTTAAATAATCAACATCCATAATGACTGCCTCGTGGTATTTTCTAATGCCATGGCTGCTTCAAGTATATCACATCTCTTTATCTGTTTTATCGTTGAAAATGCTATTGCGCACTAAGATTGTATTTTCCTATCGACACGCCCGCCTTTATTTCGACACCTACAAAAAGTCCTCCTGTTTTATTATTTGTCTCCAATAAAAGTGCTTGACATACAAAGTCTATAGGGGACAAGTTATATCTACTTTCCGATGTTGAGTTGTAATAAACATGGTTTTAAGACATGAAAATAAAGATGAACAAATGGTGGGAAATAACCGCACATTGAAATTAGCCAGTAATTTAAACGTTCTCTGGAGATGAAAGGAGAAATTATAAGATTCATACTCCGACAAATACTTCGCATCAATTTATATTTAATTAAATAAACTAATACAAAAAGCATGAATATCCAGGCAAATTTTCCGTAGAAAAATAACGAATTTTTCTATAGACATATATGTGTCAGTAATCCAAAATCAAACAAAATGAGTTACGCACATATTTTAGGTTGATATGCTACGGTATTTCATTGCACAAAAACATTTTTATATTGTTCGTGTTCAGCAGAACACGTTCTTATTTTGAGAGTGGTCCAAGTTGCAACCATTCGTGCAAAAGTGGAGAAAATCAGAATGAAAACAAGCATACTTAAAAGTGTAATAAGCACGGTCTAAAAAAAATACCTGTAAAATATTTTGTAAAACCTGTCTGAATAAAAACACTGCATATGGAGAACTAAATATTTCGCAAAAAAGAGGAAGACCACAACTTTTTCAAAATATACCCTTAGTTTTCTTGTACATCAGTGCAACGTCTACAACTCATGAAAGTTTTAAAGATATACCCGCACTATTGCCGCTCATACCTTCAATTCGTCGCGAACATTCAACCATAATATGATTTTAGAAACTTAAAATTAATTTTAGGTTCATCTAATAGAAACTACAAATTGTCCAACTAACTTTAATATAATAAAACGTGTTATTTATTCTGGAAAGATGCTTTATCAGCGATTTTTGTGCCGTAATAAGGCCATTAGGTGCGTCTTCAGATGCGCATTCTTTCGATTTTCTGACAGAAAATTTGCATAAAAATATTTTCTTGTTTAGGTCAAAAACCATGCGAAAATCATCAAAATGCAAACTACAAATATCTTGAAAGGAATTAAATGTTGTGTGGAGCACGATCATAATTATTGGCGCATATATAGAAAAACATTTCAATCAGAAATATGTTTTTCACAAGAATAGGCCGAAGAAAATTAATTTCGATAGATCAGGTTCAACTCACCGTTAAGCACTTCTTGTTCTTGGGTATTAGCTTCCTGTCTGGTTGGAAGTTTTATTTTAAATGAAGTGTCATAGTTTTCTGTGCCGCTATTCCCCTTGTCGCTATTGTCCTCATTTGCATTACAATTTAGATTTGTTACATCTTTATTGTTTGCAGTGGCAATTTTTAGTATCGGGTCCGCTTGATATGGAAAATTGTCCATATTTGTTTCCTGCATAACTTCCATATTTGGTATATCGATTATTAGAGCGGAATCTGCAGAGCTCATTGGATTATCTTCAATATTTGTTTTTGCAAAAGGTACTCCTTCTTGATTTCGATTATTGCAGCTAAATTTTGTTGCATCATTGCTTTCTTCCGATGGTGTATCCCAATTTTCTTCTTCTGAGGGAGGTGGTGGGGGTGTCACCATCCTTACTGGTGTTGGCGGTAATGGCGGGGGTGTCCGAGCTTCACTTTGTAATATTACCTGATCTTCAGTTGTTGATGTGTGCGAAAGATATGGTGTACGTAATGTTGTCGTTGTGTTATGACCCGTTAGAACGTGCAACAGGTATGACTGGACAACTGTGTTAAGGGCAGAAGAGTCTTTCCCCTTATTCGAGTTGGGCGATGTGGCACCATCATTATTATTGTAGCTATTTTGTGTAGTCTTCCCCTGATGGTAATTTTGAGAATGTGAATACGAGCCATGCCTTCCCCTTATATTGCGATTTTGATTCTTATAATACTGCCTTTGTGGTTGCCAGTGTTGATTGCGGTTCTTTGGCGGGAAGCGCCTATCTTTGTGTGGATAGTCGTTATACTCTTTCCTGTTATCATAACGTCTTTCCTTAAATGGTGGTGATGATTGATTTCGTGATTGATCATCTGGTGGCGACCCCGGTGGGGTACGAGGGCCCTTGGGTCTAGGCGATGTGGTTGGCGACTTCGGAGAACGTGGCGGAGAGCTCTGATAATTGAGATGCACTTTAGCTGGGCAATAACGTGGACTTGCCGCGGTTTTATTACAGCCAAACCTCGAAGTGTCATTAGTGCAGCGGATGTTGGTACTACCACCGGCGGCGTCAAAACGCCAGTAGCCGTTGAACTGGCTCATCGCTGATTACGTCCTTGCTAAGCCCATTATGAATAGTTCAGCAGTGATCCAATAAATGTTGTTTAGTCCATAAATATATGCTCAAACCTTAACTGATAATCCTATATCACATTAGGTTAAAAAACATTTGATGTTTGTTATTATTTCTAATGCAGGGATGTAATACAATCCTCAATCGGAAGAATTTTGCAAATGTGGCATTGCTCCTCACAAATATTTATTTTAATCTGGCAACTCGCTTTGAGATTTAACTTCTTACCTGGCAGTGCTCATTCGAACTTTACGAAATAATAGCAGTGTTAGCTTTTGATGGGACGATACAAATGTAGTTTTATTTGCAATTAAGCCAACTTAAGGTGGGAATACATGACATGTGTTTTTCATATCGCATGTCACTTTTTTGACCCGTCTGTTTTTCGTATGTCTGTCAAAATTATGAAAAAACGCGGCGTTCAATTTTATGTGTCCAAACGTACATGTGTAAACCACATAACATTGTCATTTATGTTGTTATGACACAAAGAACCATTTTTGTTTTTTCTTTTTTCGTTAATATTTTTATTTATATTGTTAATAAATTACTTACTTTTGCGTTTTGTCTATTCATTTTAAATTATTTTTATTTTATTTTTTTTTTTTTTTGTAGTCTTTGAACACTTGACGCTTTGTTGTTTATAATAAAACAGCTGACGGCGATACGGTTTACATACAAAAATAGAGCATGGTGCATATGGCATGTTTGACAGGGGCCACACGACATGCATAATTTTTTGGTATGTAAAAGTGACATGCGATATGTAAAATACATGTCGTGTATTCCCACCTTTAGTGAGCTAGCAATTAGAAATGCTATCTGCGATAATACTTTCAATTTGATGGAGTTTCGTTGTAGACGTCGGGCGGGCAACATGTGTTTGTGGTCTCGGCGTCTACGGTGGTTTCTCCAAATGGGATAAGCCTAGAACGAAGGGGGGAAAATCAACTACGATAAATAAAACTCTAGAACAAAAAAAAAAAAAAAAAACATAAGTTAACTACGATGAATAAAACGCACAAGAAAACAACGAAACCGAAGATAAATAACAAAAAATACTATAAATCAATCGAAGGTAAATAACAACAAAATACTATAAATCAACTACGATAAATAGAACTCTAGAACACAAAAAAAAAAATAATAAATCAACTACGATGAATAAAATGCATAAGAAAACCACAAAACCGAAAATAAACAACAAAAAATACTACAAATCAACTACCACGAATAAATGTAAAAGAAAACAACGAAACCGCAGTGGTCAAATGTATTAAATTAAAAGAACATAATTGAAATGATGTTAAATCAAATACACTAAACAAGGATTAGAACAAAATGATAAGCCTAAGGACAACACAAACTAACTATAATAGAATAACAAACCGGGATTAATATGTTAAATTGGAGAACAGCACAACTGTGCCAGGTTGACAACACGTGTTTGTGGGCTTGACGTATACAACGGTTTTTCCTAACGGAATGGAACAAAAACCAAATAAGGACAGCTAAGTTAAGCGAAATGAAAGTAGTTAAAAACTAAATTGAAAAGCGCTTAGCTTCCCACACATACAACTAGGTGCTACGTTTTTCCCGATAAAAAAAATATTCCTCGAAACACTGGTTATCGCGGGAAATAAGAGGCGCTACAAACTTTTGTGTGTTGGTTTGCAAAACTGACATCGAAAAAACATACGTCTTTGCGTCATAACATGTTCGACATATGGCGTCCAGTCATTCATATGTATTCGACATGCTAAGTGGGAAAAATTACTGCAGACATTTCTGATGTATTGGCAACACTGTATCATAAACGCCGAAAGCAAATATTTTCCAATGTTAATAGGAATTGCCAGATTTAATTATAACAGCTGTTGAAAAATGTAAACAGAGGCACATAACCGCAAATAAAACAGCTATTAATTTTATAACACACATGACAATGTCGGTTATATTAAGACTAACAAAAGGTCTTGCCGAGCCCATACAAAAATCTAAAACGTTTTATTTGCCAAACAGAGCTATAAGGTATATAGGGTAGTAAAATGATGACCTTGTCAATTAACCACCGTTTTTCTACCCATGCAGGTCGTCGCCCTCGCTGTTATGGCTAAATCGAACCCAGTTAAAATCGTCGAAATACAGGGAAGAAAAATACATGGAAAAGGATAAAGTACCATCTGGCTATCAATTGATTTACAGAGCTCCCATGGAGGGATATGTAGCCTGGTCTATGCATGTGTCCACTTTCACAGCGTCTGTGATAGGCGTAGCGGCAATGTATCAATACTTGAGCAATCAACCACTCTTAGAGCCGGCGATAGACACAAAGCTCGTTATGCACAGTGAAGATATCTATTATTTTTCCGCCGGATTTATAGCAATAAATGCCGTTATGCGACTGGTGGTATCAAAATTTCCCCTGCGAATATATAAGAATAATGGAAAGTGAGTATGGTAAAGCTGTGCACTATGAAGACATTTCTCATGCTATTTTTGGTTTTTCGTTGTTAGATATTTGGCAGTGTATCATTCTCAGCTACCGGGCGGCCAGTCACACCATCACTTTAATCAGGGCGAAGTAAAACAAGTCAACTACATATTTAGTCCTTGGAACAATGTTACTTATAAATTAGGCTCAAAAACATCGTTGCTATTGGAAGACTATTTCAAAACTCCTTCAGAGTTCCACAAAATGTCAACAACGAACGAATAAAGATTTGTAGTAGACTAAAGTTGCAATATATTCGATTTACGTCTAGTTTAGTTTGTCGTAGAAGTCATGATAATTAATTTATAGGCGCTACTAGACTTGCTATGTGCTGAAACCAGAACTAGATTAACGTGTTCCGGGTGTTGTACCGCGTTTGTTTTTCATGTAAAGCCTTCTTGATTTACGTCGTTAGAATCCCTTTAGGGCACATTTGCGCATATCTTTTTTTATGAATATGTGGCCATCTTGGATTCATCTTGAGTTTTTTTTTTAATAATTTTTAAATTATCTTTGGAAATCTTTCGACAGATCTTCTATGATCGCTTCCAGTTTTAAGAAAATTTAAAATAAAGGTGCTTCATTAGTTTTCAATCCACCTTCTTTTTTGTTTTTGTTGATTGTGGTTGGTTTAATTTCAGTTGGGCCGACAAATTTCTGGAGTTGCAGACAATCTGAAAGTGTGGCCTAAGACCAATCAAAGTCATTTTAAATAGCTTGGACTCTTAAAGAAGTTCAATATTTGGATTCCACACGAGGTAAAGGATAACAACTTACCAAACGGATAAACACTTGCAATTTATTTCTTAAATACAACGAATGCAATTCCTTGAAACGCATTGTTACTGGGGCTGAAAAATTGATTCTTTACGGCAATACCAACCAAAAGAAATTCTGTTCCAAGCGAGACTAACGATTAAATTTCGCCAAAGACGGAATTGCATCTATATATTTATATCGTCAATTTCGTAAAATTTGGGGAAGGGCGTGTAAATGTCAACGATACGATTTGCTATTTTATAATCTCAAACCGCTCGGTATGCGGTTTAAATACAACTACCCATACAACCGTGTAAATTAAAGCTTAAGCTTAACGTTTACGTGAAAGGAGCTAAGATTCATTTTCAAACGGGCCAGCAAGAATATGTTGGCGTTAATTTGTAATTAATCCGCAGTTCTGAATATTGGTTTCAATTCTGACTCTGGAGAATGAATCAGTTTTATAATGTTTTTTGCATTGTTTGTTTTGAATATGAGTTGAACACAAAATGTGAGTTGAACACACTACTATCGTTCACGTAACTAAAACTGTTAATCTGATTCGGTACAAATTTCGTAAAGTTTTTGAAGCACAAAAGTTGTTTTATAAAAAGAATGAAAATGAAGAACATAGCTAATGCTGCATGTGTTCATTCTGAACTTTGAGTGAAAACATGTTTTTCATTGCGGATATTTACTCATGGTGTGAAAAGGCAGTCATGAATTAGGAAATTTGTGAAGCAAAAGTACTGGAAACCAATGTAAAGAAAGCTGTTAATGTCACTAAATTCTTTTACGAGGAAATAATATCTGCTCAAATTTTTTCGCCATGAAAATATAGTTGCTACCTTAAATTCAGTTTCCAAACTGAAATGTTCTCGTCACAATATGTTCAATAATGTATTTTTAAAATTGTATCTTTTTACATTACAATTTCATTTCACAAGTTTACAAGTATATTATCGAAAATGTCATGATGTAAACACATAAGTTATTCCGATGTCAGAGTTAGAAACTAGCCATAGATGTAAAACAACTCTCTCCGGGCTCCGGGCTCAATGTTGGATCATGTTTGGCTCAAACGGATTTTTTCTCGTTTAATAGGTTTTGATATTATTTCGATTCAAGTCCATCCTATTTACGGTTATGTCAGACATTTGGAATTAATAACACTATTATGTGCTTTCAAGCGTAAAATAAATCTTCTCAAACATTGGAGACATTTCTTGTGCTAGAACCTAAGGAGAGTGTGTTAGGTGAGCTGGTTTGTTTCTTTATATAATTTCCTCTCCTCTATCGGTCCTTTTATGAATATTCCCCCATTCACAATAGCAAGCGATTTCAACTGATTTCCTGTATTATATGATTTATCTGCAAATCTATGACAATCGTGACTGTTTTCATTATTTTGTATAGAATTTTTTTTATACAGTGTTGGTTTGCGTCTTAGATACGATGGTACAAATACCAATCTCTCGTCTATGCTGTTGTAGACGAATTCAGCAATATGTTTACATGCCAATACCATGAACAGAGTCGCACTCGTAAGTAGTCAAATGCACCAAATAAAAAAGTAGCAATTTCAAAAATTTTGCTCAATTTCTTTTAGTTTGAGTTTAGTGCTTGATGTTGTTGGTCGTGTTGGGACTTCTGCGGTAAATGGCGTGTGATCCGGAGCCCCCGAGTAGTGATCGTGAATAAAGAGAATATAAGAAAACTTGTTGCCGGGAGAAACGGAGTGAACAAAAAAACTGTTGATTTATACAAGAAATAAAAAGGAAAAAAATGTAAAGCATTACAACAATCTAAACAAAATTAGAAAAATTTTAAATTACATATTTCGAATAACGAGGGGAGCAAAAAACCTGCGTGCCTTTTTTGTGTAAACTATAAAAAGTATATTCCATAGTATTGGGGAGTTGGGATTATTATCTATCCACTCCTATACAACTTCTTGGTCGCTTTATTGGAAACCAATACCAATACGCCACAAAAAAGCTATTACCACTACTATCGCCAATGGCCAATGTGAATGTGTTTATTACCAATGTTAAAAAGTAAACAACACAAACAACTATAGCCGCTTTTGTTGCTACCACTACTGGTACAGCTGCATTCCTAACCAACAACGGCCATTGTGTTTTCTTGCATTTGTATGTTCGTGAGTTAGTCAGTGAGCAAGTGAGCGAATGAGTGAGTGAAGCCCAAAACCACTATTTTTACCTGGATTTACCTGTTTTTTTTTTCATTTCTTCACTTTGGACTCGTTCAACAGAGTCACAAAGCGGAGCAACAAAATACGTTAACGGCAGCACAAACAGAGAATCAGAAAAAACCAAGTCAACAACGAGAAGACCCGACACATAAAGCAGCAACAAGAAAACGAAGTAAGAAACGGCAAAAAGTTACGTTTTGTCATGTTACGAAAAAAGCAAACAAAAAACGAAGCATTGAAACAAAAAGAAAAGTAACAGTACTAAATTGTTCATGAAATATCGAAATAAAGTTTAAAGAAAAAATGTTATATTTTTGTTGTGAATGAGAAAGAAAAAAAATAATAATATAAAATAAAATAAATCAAAAATTTGCTGAGAAAATTTGCTTTTCAATTGTTGTTGTATTTTTTGCCGGTTGCCATGAAAATAGCGATGACGTTAACAAATGTCGGTTAAATGTCATATAAAATGAAAAACTGAAAACCTCACAACTGATTAGTAAATTTCAACATAAAATTCCGCAAATGAGAAAGGGATTGCAACAACAAGTGATCACTAGCTTGAAAAACAAAACTTGACGTTCGTTTTAAACGACTTAAAAAGTGTCAAAAATACTGGGTGACTCATTACAACTGAAAACAGTGATTGTTTCTTTTTTGCTTTTTAGAGTAGCCTCAAAAATGCAGAGTTCATAAAACAGTTAACTAGAAACATTCACACATACACCCTCATCGATAAATAATAGTTTTAAACAACTTACGAAATTCTCGTTTTTCGTACCGAAAGAAAACATTTTTAAATGTCCTCGTTTTAAGTAATGTTATGAAAATGACAGTCTCGAACAACTCTAACAATACAACGGCACGCCTACAGCCGCCCACCTACGCACCGACAATTACACAATCATCCCTACAAGTTAAGCCCCATTCATTGGCTTCATTGTCGTCATCCTCGTCTACGGCGAGCACCTTACAGCACGATCACATTTACAAACATTACACACGAAGAAGGAAAATTTACCTGCTGCCGTTTGCACAACAACAAAATGTCCTTACAGTGTTTGTTGTAGCCGTAATAGCATTGTGTGTCACATCCTCTTTACCCGCCCATGTTTTGTGCCTCAAGGAGCAGCAGCAGCAGCGTCAGCATCAAACGAAGAATCATCATTCCTATTTAACAAATCTTACTTCGTCCGTCAACAGTTTCGACAATGTTTTACGCTCCAAACGGGATTCGGTATCGGCCTTGTATTCGGGACTAACCTCGGCCCGTAGTGGGCCCCTCAATCCATCGGCGTACTTCAGTCAATCGAACAATAACGTGAATTCCAATGAAATCCTGTATTCAGTGGACAATCGGAAACCTGCTTTTAAAAATTGTGCCGGTTATAAACCCTCCGTTAAGGAAGAACAGCCAGAGAATACCTACGTGATTATGGTACAGGCTGAAGATCCCGATCCGGGTCAAGACATTAAATACAGTTTGGTACAATCAGCCGCTGAAAGACCGAAATTTCGCATTAATCCTACGACCGGTGTCATAGTCACGGAGCACACATTCGATCGCGATGAACCGATCCACGAAAAGGCCGTTTACGTTACCGTGCAGGCAACAGATAATGGTCGGCCGCCTTTGGATGATATCTGTACATTTAAGGTGACCATTGAGGATATCAACGATAATCCACCAGTGTTCAATAAGGCGCGTTACGATGAATCGATGTCGGAAGATAAACAGGTAAGTTTTGGAAGACAGTCTAATCCTTACCAAGAGAATATGGCAATGTCTTATGATTGGAAAACTTTTGTAAAATTTTCTTTACGCCAATTCAGTGGACCCCGGATTACTGCTAGTTGGTGATGAGGAAAGTTTTAGAAAGTTTCGAAAATCAATTTTTGAAATGACAGGTTGTATATGAGATATGGTTGTAAATCAATTACATACTTAGAATAGGAAAAATGAAATTTGATAGGTATGGAAAGCTACAAATTCAAAAACCTTAAAGAAAACATTAATTTTGACAGAAAGTGATGTGAACTGGTTATTGGAATTGATAGAAAGGTTAAGGATACGTAATCACAAGAAAAATATGCTAAAAACTATAGCACTGCAGAAGAACGTTTGTCAATAGAAATGGAAGAAAAATACGAATAATTAACAATTTGTGGACTTTGAACCGGCTGCTAATGCCTGCTAGTGAAGGTTCTATCAGTACTTGCTTCATAAGGTCTAAAAAAATGTAAAGGTAAGGTAAAACGTTATAACGGGACAAAAGGCTCCTTCACATTTAACACGCACGTTGTCGTAGAATGTTTCTCCGATGATTATGAGTACTTCTTAGCTCCTCTTTTTGCATTCAATATCTAAAAGCTACAACGAATCAAGTCAGTCAGTTCAAAACATCTGTAAAATTGGGAGATATCTTCCAGTAACTATCAATTCAAAACCGCACTTTGCTTCGAAATAACAAATACGTTTAAAAAAACTTAGGAATGAGCTTGAAACATGCAATTGGAGATGCTAATTAGGTTCGGTCATTTTTTTTTTTTTTGTAAAAAATTGGTCCTTTAATCTGAAAAAAAGAAAGACCGGAAAATATTGATGTAATTATAACATTCTGGCAGTACCGACAGGAATTTTGGGTTTCTTCATACAATATGAAGTTCTGACCAGACAAGCTACATATGTTTCATCGACAAGCACAACTTACAATCGGGAAGGGCGGGTGCGCCAGGACTTTTGAGAATTTCTAAGTAGGCTTTTGCAAGACTGCTTGCTCTCATATCTTAATTTTCTTTGCGTTATTGTAGTGGTCCCATTTGTTGTCATTAGTGCACGACGTAAAAAACATTTCATTTTGGTCTGAAAGAGCATTTCAATGTGCAAAATTAGCGTTTAACGATTTTAAAGGCTGTGGGATTGCTTTTTGAGTCACTGCTAATACGACTGTGGTAATTCTTCTTATGCGTGACAATCTTTTTTGAGAAATGATGCGTTTCTTGTCTTCGAGTTCAAACTAACCCTGATTAGACTATTGAAATCATTCACGACGTCTTCTCTCAGATATACCAGTTTTCTGCAAGCAAACGATACTTCTTAGCTGTACTTTTTTCTTTTAATTTAAAGAAGCGAACCAACATTACCATTATATGAAAATTATCCGTGTTGGAACTCAATATTTTCGACCAAAAAATATTTGATAGTGAAGTAAAATCGCTAATAATTCACGGTTATGTTGCTGTAGAATGTACAATCTTATTATGTGACTTCATTTCACTTCATTCACTTATTTTATTCATTAACAACCGATCGAATCGGGATTGTATGCTTCGGTTCTGAAAAGTCCAAAAATAATATATGCGTGGGGCTCCCTTTTGTAAAATAGTAGAAATCTATTTGCACTGCCAATAATGTTTCCACAGGTACATCTATTTGTTATAGCCGTATTATATGCGCATTGTTTTTGCCTGCTTGAGAAATTGTGTACGCATCTGAAAATATCTCGCTTAAGAATGGAAGATTTCGACTCTTTCTCTCAGAATTTATGTTTTACTATAATAAACAATAGTTGCCAATAGCAATTCATATATAGGGTGGCGCATAAGCAACGTTAAGATTTGATCAGTGAATACATTTACAGTATTAACTAAAATTATACCTGTGAAATTTGTGATGGAAAGGTTCAGCACAGAACAAAGAATCAAAGTTGTTCAATTTTACTTTGAAAGTCAGCATTCGATTATTCAAATCATATCGAAATTGCTTTCATGTTCGAAATGCTCCTAGCGCTCCAACAATTCACCGATTGGTGCAGTTGGTCTCTAGTATTATCATAACAATGCGAGTTTCTATTTAGAAATACAAAATATTAATATTCAGTTTTACACAATGACAAAAAAAAAAAAATATTATAAAAAGCATTGATCAAATATAATTTGTCATTCTCTATCGAAATACACAGAGGGTCAAAACGACGACACCGGTTTGCTTTTAGGTCCTCTAATGCTCTATCAACGTTATATTTGGGACAAAGCTAAAACGAGACTGTTGTTTTGGAGTTGGCAGAATGCCCTTCTGATTACTGGCAAAACACTTATTCGATGGCTATTAAAATGCTTTGACTTCTATATTGTCAATACTTTGCCTGCGTTATGTGAAACACACTGCCAGAATCAGGTCATTGTTATAATTTGGCAACTAACAAAGCAATTTTTTTTTTTTTTTGCAAATCTGCTGTTCTGCTGACACCACTTGTATGAAGATTTCTCTCTGCTGATATTTCGAATGAAGATTCTATTTAACGATTTCAAAACCAAACGCAATTAGACATTCAGAATAACAAAAAGGGGGATTTTTCGAGTCTTCCTCTGGGTTTTGTGTACGTTCCTACAAAATTTTTTTTTTTTTTTTTTGAATTCTGGATTTATTACAATCTGTCCTTGGACATTCATTAATATTCAGATTGGCCTACATACTACTTATATACTAAAATTTTATTTTTATTCGGGAACACTTCCATGAGTGTCCCTACTGCTATATTCGTCCTGAGCAGTCAGGTCCTGTGTGGTTCTCCTCCTGAGTCTGGTAAATAATGGTGTTTCGTTCATCAGATTGGACGCCAGCTGATTCGGATGTTGTTGAGTACGATTCATGTATCTAGCGGAGTATTTTTGGACTTCTTCCTTAATGAAGGGTGTTTTCAATTCTCTATGCAACTGTTTGTTCGAGAAATATCTGGGTGCACCGGTAATAGTTCGCAATACTTTGGATTAAAAGCGTTGCAATATTTCAAGGTTGGAGTTTGCTGCAGTCCCCCATAACTGGATTCCATATGTCCATACGGGCTTTAAGACGTATTTGTAGATTTTTAATTTGTTATCTAATTTGGATTTGCCACTCAAAAGCCAATTTAAGGGTCTTATTTTGAGCCCCAAGGCCAGTCTTTTTGTAAATATATGTTTTCTCCAAGTTGGCGTTCTGTCCAAATAAATGCCTAGATACCTTGCATCATTTGCTTGAGGTATTTCAACATTATTAATAGACACGGGAGGGCAACATCCTCTCCGAAGTGTAAACGTTACCTGAACCTATTTCGTTTCGTTTGCCTTTATTCTCCATTTCTACACCCATTTTGTTATGGTATCGAGATGGTTTTGCAATTTTCTAGATGCTTGATCCTGGTTGACGTCAGTGGCAAGAACAGCTGTATCGTCTGCAAACGTTCTGGTAAGAGTCCTTCCTTCTGTGGGTAGATCCGAAGTGAAAATCAGATATAAGGTAGGACCAATAACGCTGCCCTGAGGTACTCCCGCATGCGATCTAAGCATGTCCGACATGTCTTCGCCGTGTTTAACACAAAGGGTTCGTTCAGGTAAATAAGATTTCAGAATAATGAAGTGGGTAACATTTTCCTCAATTTGAATAATAAACCTTCGTGCCATACCCTATCAAAGGCTTGTGAAATATCCAGAAATGCCGCATTGCAATACTTTTTCGTGTCGAAAGATTTATTTATCAGTTCAACTAACCTATGAACCTGTTCAATCGTCCCATGTCCCTGTCTAAAACCAAATTGGTGATCAGGTATTAGTTTTTTTGACTCTATTATGGGGCTTAACCTTCGAAGAAATAAAATTTCGAGGACTTTTGATGGTATAGGTAGGAGGCTTATGGGCCTATAAGAAGAGGTTTCTTCATGTGGTTTTCCTGGTTTTCGTATCATTTTCCCCTGAGATATTTTCCATTGTGGCTGAATGTACAACTTTAAAGTGATTGATTTAAAATGATGTTCCTAAAAAATGTATGTTTAGTTTCGTCTTTGGAAGTTCGTTTTGAAGAGGCTGCAAATTTTTTGGTCTCAATCGGGTGAATGGCGTTATGCGAGGAAGGGAGGGCATGGCTCCTGTTAGAGCGGCCAAGTCCATCGGAAAACGTGCATGATTTTATTATAGTAAATGCCACTGAAATGATAGAAAACAATGGAAAAAGTTAATATCATTGATTGAACCTTATTTTTCGTTTCTGGGTTTACAGTTTTAGCTGGATATTTTTCTCTTCCTTTTAAAAATACAACATTTTCCTTCTTCCTATGCTTCCAACATACAAATGCAATGACAACATAGTCAACAATTTCCCTTATAAGGTTATGAGAAATATTATTTTCCTTATTATTTGAAGCTGTCGTTGCTCGTTGATGCGCTCAAGTTTCCTGGAAAACTATTTCTTCTGCCTCTACATGACAATTTGCGAAACATTTGTACACATTTTGTTTTGATCTTATGCATACCAAACAAGCGAAAATTTTAATAAATTTTTTCTATAATGAGGTATTATATGAGGTATTATCTGAAACGTAATCGAAAGGCAGATAAGCAGCAAAAAAGTAATATAATGAGTCTTCTATTATTGGAAGTAACGGTCGGTAGTTGCACAAACCAATTCAATATATATATTTTTTTGGTATAATGCCGTTTAATTGGGTTACAAAATGGACGAGTTTTGTTTTTCGGTGTATTCCGAAAGCAGTGCCGCGTTTTAAGCTGCAAAGATTGAAAACATTCTGTGAGTTAGTTGCCAATTTCTCGGATTTAGCCTCGCTTTTGTTTATCTTCTATGAAATACTTTCCATTTGAAACAACCATTGATATCGGTTGTTAAGTATCATAAAATGATTTGCTTGATATCACAGGGTATTCTGAAAAACAATTTTAATCAGCTGAAAATAAAACTTACGAATTTTGTGTTTCATGGAAGTGGATTGAGCAAGTGCCGGTGTGGGAATAATATTTGATTTTTTTTTTAATTGTTATTTATTTTTGGCTTGTAATTTAAAGCCTTCCGGCCAATTATAAGTAAATATTTAAATAAGTAAAGATTTTTGTGTGCAACTAATTTATACCCGTACTTTTAAAGATCCTTGAAGTTTAAGGGGATACGACATTTTGTTGGACATAAAAACTTCTTCTATTCGTCCGTAAGAAAGTTTCGAGCGGTTTTTGAATATTTTCATTGTACATAAAAATTGTGAACTGTTTCAAAATTGTGATTTTCTGTTGTGACTAAAAACTCTAGAGGGAAGGAAGGAAAATTGGGCTCCATACAACAGTTTATGCCATGGCAAGAGTTCTAAATCAATTTTTTAAATCCTTTGGTTGCTATTATGAAATAACTATGGTCATTGCAAGACTGCAGAGACATTTTAATGTATATTTTTGAAATTTCTTTTGCTCTACTTTCTGCATGCAGTTCAAATTTTCAAAATTTTCAGAAACTCACAAGTGTATTATACTAAGTAAACTTTATAGAGAATTAAGCTTATTGAGAAGAAACGGAAATTTTATCTGCTGTCTTGGAAACCAAAGATCCTGTAAAAATCATATTTTGACTTAAGGAAGGCAAGTCAGTTGCTTTATTTGCACATTTGTGCACAATATTCAGGCAAAAAATTAGTTGAGTTAGGAAAAGTGTTAACAAAATGCTATTGTGTCTTAAAAATCGATTTATATAGGGAGAGAATATCACATAAATTATTACATTATTAGAAATCGCACGATTATTTTATTCTAGTTATCAGTAAAAGGTGGTAAAACTTTAAAACTCTGCTTATGCGATATTGAAATGCAATTTTTTGAAGGATGTAAACCATTGATTGTTATATGGCTATAGACATAAGGTTAAAGAACAATAGAATGATTAATTGTAATCTTTTAGCCCTAATTATGAATTGATTGATGGCATTATATTCGTATTTAGCAGCATGACGAAGACTTTGTTGCATTTCCAAATCCAACTTCAATATACATATTTGTATCCAATACATTTTCTACATTATGGATCTAATTAAATGTCGGTTATGATATGGAAGCACATTCTAAAAACATCGAAAAGAATAATTGCCCTCATTTTTTCACATTCCTTGAAAGAAATTCCGTAAAAACCAGAAACTTACTATACTATTTAAATTTTCACAGGAATGTTAATTGTTGTTTTTGCGTTCATCAAATGTCTGGTATATTTAGAAATGACGAGACACTATCGCTGGTATTAAAATTATTGCCGCTTTATTTTGCTTTTCGGTCTGTGAAAGCAGTTTACAGTTTTTACAGTTACACAGCATTTCGTCATACCACCTAAACGTCTTTACTCTTATTAGGCAAACTGTCTTTTATGCATGTGCAAAATCTTGCACTTTTCATACTTTGTAGAGTTTTAATCTTAGTTAATTTTTTAATAAGCGCGTCGTCATGCTGCGCGCCGACACATTGAAATTTGTGGCCAATTAAACTTTGTTTTGCCGTAGCTTACGCCGAATTCTAGCCTTCACCTTTGAATGATGTTGCTGGCGATATTGCTGTTTTTGACGCTATCAGTACCTTCGTAACGTGTAATGGTCCGACACAAGAACATTTTGTTCACAAGTCTTAAAACGATAAGCTTTCGTTGGCTTATAAACAGTATAACAGACTGACGCCTGCCAAAAAGTGAGGACGTTGCCATTAGTCGTTCGATTGCTACCGCTGCGTGAAATTGGTAACACTTTCAGCACCCTGTAGTTGCTTGCATTGTAATATCCCCTAACATTTAGATACTTATGTAGGACAACACTCTTCGAAAACGAACAATTAGACTTTGATAAATTACAATTTTCTGGAAAATTCCAGTAAATCCTACATCTATGTTGATCAGCTTAATGAGAGGGTTGTTTCTATCGCCAATGTATTTCCTGATGATGATGAATTGGTCATCTTCAACGATATAAAGATTGATGTATAGAAAACATCACTGTTAAGATAGATAAAGAGAAATTTTAGGCCCTCATAAATGAAGACACAGTATAGACATTTTTCATCATAAATGAGTGAATGTAACAGATTACAAGAAATTTAGTTGATAGAATCGTTTTAACGAAATCATATCATTTTGAGAGTAGAGTATCTGTTTGTACACAAATATTTGAGGAAAATGATGGTTGCAATTGTTCATGGAATTTCTATCACATCTTTTTACTCTTCATAGTATTCGATAATATTCTGATAGAGGATTACAAACTAAGATAAAAGAGACATTTTACTATCCATAAGCTTTGGCTCTTAAAGTAAAATGGAGATCAAAGTGATTGTAAACCTGATTGACAGTGATTGTAAACCTGATTACAAGCGATGGCCCTCATCCGCAATGGGTTATGTGAAATAATAAAGTTAATCGTATTGGAATTAAAAAAATGTTTGGTAAATTCCCATCAATAATCAATAGATAAAGTAATTTTAACGTTGTAGGGCATACTTAGAGAAATTACAGTTAGATATAGACATTGTGGTATATGCACATATCAGATTACTAATAGAACATTAAATGAATACCCTTAATGTTTTGATAACCACCTCTGTGTTATCAAAGGCAGATGTGATATCTGCATACTCACCACAAATAGTTAATAATAACAAATACAATTACATTAAGATCCAATACCTGTGTTGATTCTTCTTCTTGTATATAAATCAATATGTAAATAATGTTTTTCACTCTAAATGTACAAGGCAACGAAATAAGACCTGTTAAGAATAAAGTTATTGATATATAGAGAAACAAACGGTGTTTAATATATCACAGGCATCAAATGGAAGAACTAGAAAGAATTGAAACTAGATAAACTACATATTATTAATAGAAAACCTTTATTTTACAAACTGGGGAAATGAAAATTTTAAAATCTCTGCATGATGGACCTTATAAAGGTTTTGTGTATTGAAGAACAATATTGCCATTTGCAGAGCAGAGCGGAGGATTTGGAAAATAGCACTATATATGTAGTCAGCATCCAGGTGCCAGCATTTCTTAGTCTGTAATTTTAACAATTATACCGACTTGAAGTCTTCGTTGTTATTTTCTAAAGTTGTTTATCTTTGTGGTCCTCAATAGTGTCTACAGTTTACTACCAAACCATTTAAAATGTTTACCTCATGTCGTGGTTCCTACAAAAGACACATTCTGCAACCCTTTTAGCCTTTCCAGTAAAATGTTGTTCTTAATTGAATTGTGGGCAGCTTTTATTGCATACCGATTATCTAACATTTCTGTATTATATACCGATTAACTCCTAAATTAGTTTTTTTATAATACTATATTTTTTTCATAAGATCATATTATATTTTTATAAATTTAATATTTAATTCTTATTACGTTTTTTATATTTATACTATTGACCAAATTAAACCTAATATATGAATGGTTGCATATTGTGGTTAATATACTCGTATAAAATGTCCCGGTAGGCTTTAAATTACAAGCCAAATAGCATAACATAAATACGTTAAAACACTGTACAATAAAGGCAAATATGGCGCGAGAAACTATTCTAGAATTAATGATTGTTAGTAGTGTCAATGATAATTTTGAAGATAGCATTCCTTCAATCGGTAAAAAAACTGTTTTTGGGGCGAAATATTAAATTCAAAATAAGTCGTTTCCCAAGGGGTCGAAAAGTATTTATACCTTTCACTCCACAGTATTCAATATATCGAAATTGGCGCTGTATAATTTATTACTACATACGTTGTTGGCATAATCGAACTTCCAAATATAAAATATTATGGTGTTTAAATCTACAATTTCGCACCACTCACAATTGTAGTTAACATTGATTGATTGGTTGACTGATTGATTTTTCGTCATTTTGACGATTTTGTCTTCCTGTTAGAACATTTTGATGATTTTGCTTCCAAGAGTAGAAGAAGGTGGTGTTTTTTCTTTTTAGATACACTCGTATATACGCAAAATGCATATGTTTTTCCGGTTTATATATTTAAATATTTATTTAAATCCACTATGTTGTATTGAGGGCACCCAATTACAAGTGTACTGGTAATATTTCAGTGCAATTTAAAATGTTGTGACTTTAAGATCACATAATATCTTTATCATATATCATATCCTTTCATATTAAGGTTCGATTCAATCCTAAATTTCATCATACATTCTTTTTTTTAAGTTTTATTTTAATTTTTGCTCACAAATGATATAAAAGGACCAATTTTCATGCAATATCAGAAAAGCCAAAATACTTTATATAAAGGATGTCCCAACAAGAACACAAGATTTAAATTTGGCGCCATTCGAAGTGTCATTGTTTGACATTTGAACAATTGTTATTGTTTGCTTGTAGAAGGTACGAGGTTAGTAAAAATGGAGTGCTACACGCTACAATTTCTCATTGTGAAATTGTTTTACCAAAATGGCGAAAGTTTTGCGGCTACAGTTAGCAAATTGCGATCAATTTGGGGTCACAATAATGCTCCAAAAGAGTCAACTGTAAAGAGATTAATGCATAAATTTGCCAAGACTGGGTCTGTTAATGATGTAAAGACAACAGCGCGCCTTCCACCAGGTCGATCGACCGAAAATGTCGCAGCTGTATGTGATGGCGTCGCTCAAGCTCCATCCACTTTAATTCGACACCGAGCTCACCAAATTGGTGTCTCCAGACCCACTATGCAGCGAATTTTGACGAAAAATTTGCATCTTCATGCATACAAATTTGAATTGACTTAGTGACTGAAGCCAGCTGACCATGGACAGCGAAGGGAGTTCGTTAATTGAGTATTGGAGAGACAACATGAAAATGCTGATTTTGCTGATAAAATCATCTTCAATGACGAGACCCATTTCCATCTTCCCGGCTTCGTCAATAGGCAGAATTGTCGCATTTGGGGTGAGGAAAATCCTCGAGTGATTCACGAGAAGCAAATGCATCCTCAATGTGTCACTGTGTGATGTGGGTTTTGAGCTGGAGGAATCATTGGACCTTTTTTTTATGAAAATGAGGCATGTCAAGCGCAAACAGTCAATGTTGTTCGGTATCGTGAAATGATAACCAGTTTTTTCGTGCCTAGAATTGAAGAAATGAATGTGGAGAGCATGTGGTTTCAACAAGACGGCGCCACATGTCATACAGCCAGAGAAACAATTGCTGCATCAGTCATTTAAATCTTGCGTTCTTTTTGTTACACCTTTTATGAAGAAATTTTTAATTTTATTTGCATATTAAAATCTATGATAATCTCATACATTGAGATAATTAAAATTCGTAAGGTACGAAAATGCAAAATATATGTTTCATTAAGGCGACATTAAATTGGTATGTATATGTCAATTACAATGCTGTCTTTTCAATATATCATTTTTTTTTTTTTTTTTTTTTTTTTTTGATTTTGATTACCACATTATGAATACAGTGACGAATAGAGCAGATAATATACGATAGATATACAACGTTTCAACATTTCTATACTGTTGTATTGAATTTTCTGTCTGAATTATAAACATTTGTGCGAAAATACATAAATAGCAACTGACGATATTTCAACGATTAGTTATTTTAAAGTAACGAATTTTTAGCTGGTTGAATACTGGTATTAGATTTACTGTACTCGTATACAGTAACTATCCTATTATCTGAAACCATACCAAACTATAGTTGCTTCGTATATATAGGACGTAGCCATCATTCCATATAACTAAAACCAGTATCCAACATTAACAAGATCGGGCCGAAATGAAATCTTAGAACCATCAACGAAAATTGTTAAGCTTTTCTTTGCACAAAAAAAAAAAAAAAAAATAAATAAATAAATAAATAAAATGGATCTAATAATCCAGGAACGAAATTATTTTATTTATTTTGTTCTCATTCAGCTTAACGGCTTAATAGTCGTAGCATTGTAACATCTTAAATAATTTCAATATTAACGGCTGTTGTAATGCTATTAATAAATACCATTGACTTGATGTTAAAATACAAATAAATTGACTAGTTCGACTAATTCGTGCAATCGGAATGGAGATAACAAAGATACAAATATTTGCTTAAAACACTTCTCTTCAACACCTATTCTTAGTGATTTAATATAATCGTATAAATGGTATCCATTCAAGTCAACGTGAAAGCATAATATAATAATATTAATGTTATTGTATGATATAGCAAACAAACTTGTCTGCACAGCTGTTTTCGGAATATCTATCATCAGTTATAGACTAAATAATTTAACATGCTTGACAGACTTTTGAGTATTTGTGCTATTCTGATAACAAAGATCGTTCCAATATAGGACACAGTTTGAACAAACTAAAATTGGGGTTACTGACCGAATTAAAAATCGATTTGTTGATGTCTTTATTATTTTAAGCAAACAACAAGTGACAGTTGAAATATAGTTTTTATAAACACGACAGGGATAATTGTACCCTATTGCAAATGGGCGATATTGCTATATTTTGCTGTTAACCCAACAAACCTAAAGTGAAGTCTTAAAAACAAACGTGTTATTGAGCTGATTCTACATTTCTCTGCAGGCATCGTCACCGAAACAAAATTAAATCCAAAAACGGTTTTGGTTTGTTTCAGTGTATAGAACATTTTTATTCTGATTCCGACAATCCAATCGAAATTATATTTAATTTTGTTTCCGTTGCGTGCATCCAAAGCGAAATTGCGAAAAAAATTCGATTTAGATTCATAAACCGGGAACAAAATTAGAAACTATTTTGATTTAAATTCAGTATATAAAATGCCTATATTTTGCCTGTATTTTGTTTGAAATTTTTAAATTAAGAAAAAGCAAAAAACAGGTAATAGTGGAAATTTCTTTCTCATGGTACCGCAAGCCAGACATTCTTCTCCGTCTAGAAAAGAAATTATAATTGGCTTCAGTTTTGATTCCGACTAAGAAACGAGACTCTTTACAGGACTGGGGCAGCTACAAAGAGAAACTTAATCAATATAAGAGTGCACTGAGGAAGGCTAAGAGGAAGTTCTGGAGTGGATTCTGCAACAAAGTTGTAGACACTTCCGAAGCCGCAATGCTAAGGTTATATAGTCCATTGTGATACAACGGAAACTAGAGATATGAATGTCCCCAGTTTCGCCCTGAACCATTCTGAGCGCCTCAAGAAGCTCTTAAATCGAACATTATCTATATCATCTAGATCTCCTAGCCCCCTAAAGAAATAAGAGGCCAATGTTGATCCTCGACTGTCCGCCAGAGCGGGACAATTGCGAGAAAGACGTTCTATTGACTCGTCCTCCTCTTCATGTCCACAGCTCCTGCAGAAGTCACTAGTCGGAACCCTCAATCTCACTGCATGTCTTCCAACCAGACAGTGTCCCGTCATGATGGATACATGCAATGAGATATCGGGTCTTGATAGCGAGAGTAATGTGTGTGAACGCTTCAAATCCTGGCGAGGCCCCATCCGTCTGATTACAGCCTCCGACAGACTCCCACCTACCATTTGCAACTAAAAATGCTTAATCTCGTAGTAGAAGCTTGCAAGTGGTCAGAGGCATGTCCACGGACTTCAACTCGGCTGGAGTCTGTAAGGTTGTCCCTAATCTTGCACTGGAGTTGCCCTTGGATACTCACTTTCCTGGTAATTTCCGAAACGGAACTGTTGCGGACAACACTGCGTCAGTTCAACCGTCGGCTGTTGCCAGGGAAATCTTAACAAATCCCAGAATAGCGTGAGCAATAAGAAGCTTTAAACCCTTCAAGTTACCCGGACCGATCATGATTTCGCCGGGTGCACCACAAGCGGTAACTGATACGCTAATTTTATGCCTTGAGGAGCTCTATATCGGCTGTGTCGACCTAACCTAATCTAACCTAATTTTTTTTTTGTTAAAACTGAATCAATCAATTTCTAATTTCGCTCCAGATAAAAAACGAACCAATGCATGAAGTGAGTTGTTGTTTCGAATATAAATAAGAAACAAACTTTTAATTTACTTTTAATAAACTTACGATACTTATCAATACCGAAACTAAAGTGAACTTTGGCGGTGACAGACCGCCAAAAATACAACATAGCATAACATATACTTGATCATAATGAAATTCTCCAAAGTCGTCTTCGGTGAGCACCCAATGGAATGCCAGAAAAATGCATGTGTTATGTGTGGAGAATGTAATAGTACCGAATTTGTTTCCAATTACAGTTTGGCTAGTTATTATTGGACAAATGATAACCGACCATCGCAATAGTCATTCGAGAGTTTCATCATTTAACGGAAATTATCTGTATTCCTAAAAATAGTACCATTTTGAGATCCCACTGTTTTACAAATACAAGAATCTATTTTTTTTAGCTTTGTGTGCCTGTCATATAAAAATTATTCATGCCATTACAGTTACTATGTTTGACACCTTTGTCTGCGGACATTACCTTCGGATATTTGTTTGAAGTGGAGGTGGTTATATTTCAACGAAATTCATTGCTTTTTTTCGCCTTGTCATTTCCAACTGAGTTCACTGCTCTCCCGAGAAAGCAAAAAGCAAAACACAACGAATACTGTACAAGATGAACCTTGAAACCTTTTAGTTAAGTACCATTATTAGGTTTAGATTACATGCAACCAATTGGCAATAGAGAAGAAAGCAGAGAAAACGAATACCTTATTAGACATTTAGCCGTCGTTAAGAAAAGTTTGTTTCTGGCCATTGTAACAGAAGCAATCGGACTAGAAAAGAAAATCGATTTTGCTTTGAAATTTGTAAAGGGCTGAAAGACAAAGGCAATAAAATGTGTTTTATGCTGATTAACTTAATAGTAAGTTTTAAGAAATATTGACACAATCTGAGAAGAAGATTATTATCATAATATCCACTTTTGATTATTATCCCCTTTTACATACAACATCTTTTTTTCTCTCTCCTGTTTGTGCTTTTCCTTAGCCCAATGCAATTGTTATGCGTATCACAGCCAGCGATTTGGACGATGGCAACAACAGTATTATCGAGTATGAGATTTTACCCGAACGCGATCACAAGTATTTCAGAATCGACAAAGCGGCCGGCATTGTGTCACTGACACGTCCCATTGATAAACGTCCAGGCCAATATTATACCATCACGGTGCGAGCTTACAACATTGTACCCGATCCACCGCAAGACGCCCAAATAGAAGTTCGTATACGCGTAGTGGAATCATCCAAGAAGCCACCTTCGTTCGTAGATCTCGGCGACGATACGATTTATCTGAAGGAGAATTTCAATGATTATTCCACCCCCATTGTAACTTTAAAAGCCGTTTCAAATGTTCCTAATAAACCAGAAGTTATATTTGAATTGATTACGGGGAGAACGGAACAGACGAATAGCAAAAAGACATTTGTATTCAATCAAACAGAGAACAGCGTTTCCATAAGTTTGGGCAAATCGTTAGATTACGAGGCCGTCACTGATTATACTCTAACTATGAGTGCTCGCAATACTTTTGATCTGGCCGCTGAACACGTGCTAAAGATTAAAGTTGAAGATGTGAATGATAATATTCCGTATTTTACAGAGGTTAAGGCCGGCACGATATTGGAAAATGAACCAGCTGGCACGCCTGTCATGCAGGTTCGAGCTTTCGACATGGATGGCACAGAGGCCAACAATATTGTGTCCTTTGAATTGGCCGATAATCGTGAATTCTTTGCAATTGATCCTCAAACGGGTAACATTACTGCCCTGACCACATTCGACAGAGAGGAACGAGACTTTTACAACGTTAAAGTTATCGCCAGTGACAATTCGCCTTCGAGTTTGATAAAGAACGGAGAACCCAATAGAGGCCAACAGGTGTTCCGCATAGAAATTGCCGATAAGAACGATCACAAGCCCCACTTTCAAATGAGCGAGTATGTGGCGGATAAACTTCCCGAAGATGCCAACATCAACTTTATCGTCATTGAGGTGACTGCCGAGGACGAAGATAACGCCTCCCAGATCAAATATACCATAGAGAGTGGTAATGTCGGTAACGCCTTTAAAATTGAGGAACAAACGGGAAAGATCACCGTCAACTCTAGGCTGGATTATGAAAACATTACCGAGTATATGCTTAAGATACGGGCCTTTGATGGTATATTTGATGATTATGCTACTGTGATTATAAAAATCGAAGATGTTAACGATAATCCACCGGTGTTCAAAGAAAACTATTCCATAACAATTCGTGAAGAACAGACCTTCGACCACTGCATCTTGAATATTGAGGCTTTCGATCCGGATATTAAAGATCGTACGGCCGAGCAACATATCAAATTTTTCGTAGTGAAAGATGATCACAAGAAAATGTTGAGCATTGATGACAACGGCTGCTTGAAGTTGATACAGCCCTTGGACCGTGATTTACCCCATGGCCACAAGTCCTGGCAAGTTTTGATAGCGGCTGTCGATGAAGATGGTACTGGCCTAAAATCTGTGGCGCCAGTCACAATCAACTTGCAAGATATCAACGATAATGCTCCATTCTTAATTAACAAAATGCCCGTGATTTGGCAAGAGAACCGCAATCCCGGCCAAGTGGTTCAACTGCAGGCCAATGATTACGATGAGCCGCAGAATGGTCCTCCCTACACGTACGGTATTGATAGCGAAGCCTCGGAAGATATCAAAAATAAGTTTAGCATTGACAATGATTACCTCTTTGCCAATGTCCAGTTTGATCGCGAACAACAGAAAGAGTATTTCATCCCCATCCGCATTAGCGATTCTGGTCAACCAAAAATGAGTTCTGTTAGTATTCTACACTTGATTATTGGCGATGTCAACGATAATGCCATGTCGGAGGGCTCTTCGCGCATCACTTTCTACAATTACAAAGGAGAAGCACCAGATACCGAGATAGGTCGTGTGTTTGTGGACGATTTGGATGATTGGGATTTGGATGATAAGACGTTCCAATGGTCTCAGGGTATACCTCACGATAACTTCCGTCTGAATCCCAGTTCGGGCATGATCACCATATTGGAAAACACTCCAGAAGGCGTCTATGATTTACAGTTTGTGGTCACCGAAGAATCAACATTTATACCCCGGCACTCCGTGGATGCCGATGTTACGGTTGTTGTGAAAGAATTACCCGAAGAAGCTGTCGATAAGAGTGGCAGCATACGTTTCTTCAATGTAACCAAAGAAGACTTCATTAGTGTGCCACGAGATGCCCAGGGAGATATGGTACTATCGATGAAAGACCGCTTGCAATTCTTCCTGGCCAAACTGTTCAACACTTCCGTAGAGAATGTGGACGTTTTCACCGTTCTCCAGAATACTAATAACACTTTGGATGTGCGCTATTCGGCTCATGGCTCACCGTATTATGCTCCGGAGAAATTGAATGGCATTGTGGCCCAACATCAGGATGAACTGGAAAATGAATTGGATTTGCAGATACTTATGGTGAACATCGATGAGTGCCTGATAGAAAAGTACAAGTGTGAAAGTTCCTGTGCGAATACGCTACACAAATCTTCGATTCCTTATATGATTTATTCCAATACAACTTCGTTTGTTGGAGTGAATGCGTTCATTGAGGCCCAGTGTGTGTGTGAGGTAAAGACGCGAAATTACTGTCTAAATGGTGGCACTCCAAAGTTGGGAGAAGATGATGTTTGTGATTGCATTGATGGTTTTACGGGACCCCATTGCGAACTGGTATCCGTGGGATTCTATGGCAATGGTTATGCATTTTATGAACCCATAGCAGCTTGCGATAACACCCGGATAAGCCTAGAGATTGCGCCGCAAACAGATCATGGCTTGGTTATGTATTTGGGTCCTATTCATTACAATCACTTGCTGCCCTTGTCGGACTTTTTGGCTTTGGAATTGGTTAAAGGCTATCCTGTTCTGACGGTGGACTACGGCTCGGGTACGATACGCATTGACCACCGACACATCCAGTTGCTGGCGGGAAAGTCTTATCAATTGGATATTGTTCTGCAAAAATCCAGCATTGAAATGACTGTGGACAACTGCCGTCTATCGACTTGTATGAGTCTGGGCGCTCCACAAGGGCCCAATGAATTCCTTAACGTAAACGCTCCGCTACAATTGGGCGGCACCCCCGTGGACTTGGTTAACCTGGGACACCAACTCAACTGGACTTATGTGCCAGGACAACAAGGATTCTTTGGCTGTATTAGAAATCTGACTATAAACGATCATACTTATAATTTGGGTAACCCCGCGGTGTCGCGTAATGTAGATTCAGGTTGCCAAAGAGCCGTTGCTGTAGCTGTCAGTTTTGGCATCGATCGTAACTTTATAATAGCAATTATCTCTTGCATTGTTTTACTGCTAATTATCCTCCTGGCTGTGGTGGTACAGAAGAAACAAAAGAATGGCTGGCATGAAAAAGACATCGATGACATTAGAGAGACTATTATCAATTACGAAGATGAGGGCGGCGGCGAACGTGATACGGACTACGATTTGAACGTTTTGCGCACTACACAACCGTACTACGGCGAAACGCTATACAAAGATCCTCACACGTTACATGCAGTGCCACCAAATCCACAAGAAATACCCGACATTGGTGGTTTCTTGGGCGATAAGAAAGAAAATTGCGATCGAGAGGCTGGCTCTTTTCCTATAGACGATGTGAGACATTATGCCTACGAAGGTGACGGTAATTCGGATGGTTCACTGTCAAGCTTAGCTTCGTGCACCGATGATGGTGATCTTAATTTCGACTATTTATCTAACTTTGGTCCACGTTTCCGTAAGCTGGCTGACATGTACGGCGAAGAACCTTCAGACACTGATTCCAATGTGGACGATGATCAAGGGTGGCGCATTTGAGCGACCATCAAATGGCTTACGAATGGTTTCACATAAAAAAACTGAAGAACAAAACGAAACGACGAAACGAAAAAGACACAGCTAATTAATATTGATCGATCGATCTTCCAAAATAAACAGACAAAAAAAAAGAAATGAGAGTAATGATAGAAACATATGTTGTATGTGTAAATGAACGAAAGTGTAGCTAAAATTTTTGAAAGAAAAGACTTATATTCAAAGGGGCAATGCCCTTTTCCTGTCCCTCATTTTCCATATCTCTCTAAATCTTTTTTTATTGTACTCTAAATGGAAATAAAACAAAGTATAAAAATGAAAATGTATAAAACGAAAACTTTATTTTTGGTTTATTTTTTAAGCTTATTATTAATCAATAACTTTATTATTTTTTACACAAAACACAAAAAGTGATTTTTTATTAATTAAAAATAAAAGAAGAAAACTTCATTTAATTAAAGCGATTTTTTGTTTATTAATTAAGTAGGAAAAAAAAATAAAACTGAAAAAGGTATTGAAGTTAATAACTGTTGTTAACTATATTTTTTGATAAAATATGGAATTAATAAACAACCAGAAACCATGTAGAAGCATATATTTGTACTTTTCAAAATAAAAAAAAAAAACAAACAAACAAACGAAAGCATTTACAACATAAAACAAACAAAAATTCCATTAATTTATTTTAAAATAAACCATAACAAAGTAACCGTCTATACACCACTTGTCCATTCAAAAATATATTTTTTAAATGTTTTTCTGTGTAAAAATCATCAAAACTTAATATAGAAGTTTTCATAATTAATAAATTAACTTAGAATCGTAATTCATAATTCTATTTTATAGATTATCTTAAAATGTCAAACTTAATTATTAAAAACCAGAAAAAACATACTATTGCAAAGTGCTAACAACAAATAGTAACAGAAAACTTAAATAATTGCAAGTGTTCTAAAATTCACTGTTTTGTTTGTAACAATTAAAATGTGAACTTCGTTAAACAACACTCTTTTCGTTTCATATACTTTAAAAATAAGACACGAAAAATAAACTAAAAAACTTTAAGCGAATATTACTTTTAATTTAGTTTCTAATTATAAAACAAAGGAAAAGAAAAATAAAAAAACCACTACCCTCCTACCTTAATCTATGTATTCTGTAAATTTATTTTTACAATCTAGTGTTTTTTTTTTAAATTAATACATAGTTTCTTTTCTTCTTATGTCATAAGGAACACTTCAAAAGGCGAAAAAGGAAAACGCGGATGTTAGATATAATACATATACATACATATAATACATAAATACATGCATACATACACACACATACGTACATACATACATACATACATAACACTATATTATATACATAGGAAGTATATTATAAATATAGGTTTATTTTTACATGCCAATCAAAAAACAACAACAAAAACAAAATTTAAAAGAAACAATCGAAACAAAAAATCCTCAAAAAAATCAATAAAAGGAAATTTCTAAAATTTACAAAAAATAGTTTCTGAGTTTTTTCTTGTATGGAGAAATGGTGCGAGGTAAAGTATTTACGATTTTGGAACCCAATACTGTTAAGAGTTTTACCAAGCCAAGAACGCTAAATAAACTGTTCCCCTGTTAATAAAAGTCATGGTTATATTGAACCAGAGAACCGACGAAACTGCAGTTTTTGGTTAATTTGGATATGAAAATTTATTCGAAGATTGAAAAAGTTACCATGTTTTGGCCTTTTTCAAATTTTAGACAACGGAGGTTCTCTGACTGAGTTTTGAGTTTGTTTTTTTTTAGAAATTTCTAGGGCATTTGGCGGTCCAACTAAATTTCGCAAACCAGATGCTCTTGTCATTGCACACACTATTTTCGTCTTTTATTCAACCAGTCCCGTCACAGAATTCCATTTCGGTCGAAAGTGGAATTAATCCCGCATTTTGCTTCTGCAGAAAATATAAAACTACAAATTCTTTCAGGGTAAAATTACTTTTGGTGTTCTAAGTGGAATTGATATTTTGAGTTAATCAAACACAAAAAAAGAAAAGTTAAAAATATTTTCTGGGAATAAATAATACTGCTTTCAATTTTTATTTTTAAATTTTAACATAAACAACACATTTTAACACCAAATTGCACACTGTTATTATTATTAATGAAAAATGAAGTAATTTTTTTAGCGAGATGTTGCCACTAATTTTGTCGTGCAAATTGTTACTTTTATCTTAGTAAAAGTAAAATAACGAGAAACAACGTTTGTGGTGTTTAGTATTTTTATTTGAGCCATCAAAAGAAGATCACAGTGAATTTGTAAACATGGTAAAAATTGGTCACGGTTATGTAATTCAATATTTCCATCTGAAAGGTCTCAGTTCAACCAACAATAAAATCGAACTGAGAAATTCGCTCCTTCATTTACGACTGTAAAATATTGGGTAGCAAAGTTTAAACGAGGCCGTACGAGCTGACAAAACGAACACGGTAGTGGTCGACCAATTGAGATGTCCACGCTAGATACGGTTAAGAAAATCTGCAAAATGGTATTGGATGATAGGCATTTTAAAAGCGCAATTCGTCGTACAGGGTTGTCCATATTCGACGAACCCATGTTTTTAAAAAAAAAATCAAAGAAAAAAACAAAAATTTGGCGGTTGGCAAT
>JAHXMU010000689.1:163150-176160 GCA_019455685.1 Philornis downsi | reverse complement strand
TATGGCGTTGCCAGATGGGTCCGTCGAATATGGGCAACCCTGTATATTCACCGAAGATTTGAAGATGAGAAAAGTGTGCGCAAGATGGGTGCCGCGCTTTCTTGCAATAGAGCAAAAACAGCGTCATGAAAATGCTTCAATAGAGTGTTTGGCGATGTTTCACCACAATAAAACAGAATTTTTGCGTCGATTTGTAACCATGTATGAGTCCATCGCTTCACGGCTGAGACAAAGACACAATCAAAGACACGAAAAATCAACAATTTGTCCAAAGGTGGCGGAGACGGTTCTATCTGCAGGCAACGTCATGGTGTCACTTTTTTGGGATGCGCATGAGATTCTTTTATTAATTATCCTCAGAAAGGAAGAACTTTCAACGGCGAATATTATGTTAATTTATTGCAGCGTGTAGGTGATGAAATTATGGAAAAGGCCGCATTTGGCGATAAAGAAAATGTTGTTACATCAAGACAATGCTCTAATTCACACATTGCCGTGGCCAAAATGAATGAGTTAAATTTCAAATTGCTTCATCACGCACTTTATTTGCCGGATTTAGCTATTTTCTATTTCCACACTGAAAAATATGGCTCGGTGGTAAAATATTTCCCAAGAATAAGGAGGTGGAGTATGCGGTTTATGGTTATTTTAAAGAGTTTGACAGTTCTTACTATAAACAGCGTAACTAAACGGAGATTATGCCGAAAAATAAAGACAACTTTTCCCAACTTTTTTGTGTCTTTGTTAGGTCGCCTAGTTTTGGGACCGCCCTCGTATAAACGGATCTGAGCTAATAGTTTTGCGAATGTGATAAATAAAACGAAGGCGGTGAGCTTGGTGTTATTCCCGCAACATCAAGGAGTTGTAAATATCCGGGAAAACCAGAGGCGTTAACATTTTGGGAAAGCAAAATCAAAGATAAAAGAAAGTCGATCGGAATAGCAACTACGAAGTTTTAACCATCCCGAACGAATTCTGTGACAGGTATGAACGTATAACTATTTCACATGGTTCGGTGAAATTATACGTCTTTTTTTCAAATAAAATATTTTTTGCAAAAAAATATTTTTTGCAAAAAAATATTTCGATACAGGAAAATGTAGCACCCAGAAGGAGGCATATACGGTAATATAAATCTGTTTGTTTTATGAAATTTCTTAAAACGTGGCACAGCCTAATATTGTTCCGGATCATAGCCAGGGGATTGTAAATTAGCTGTATCGACCAAGTTACTACAAATTGTACTTGTAAATGAAAGCGAATGAAAATGGGTTGAACTGCTGTCTCCCTTAGGGCACCACACGTACAACCCGTACACATCCGTTCTTACAAAAGTCGATGTTCGTTCAACATTCCCTAACCAGAGGACTTCAGAAAGTTTAATTTTTTCTTCTGGTAGTGTGCTTTATTTCAGAGTATTTTTTATCGCTGCAAAGAAGGCATAGAGAACAAATCATTTCGTCGCGTCCCCTTCCTGCACCTTTCATTCTTCTACAGCAACGCAAAAGGACGTTGGGTGAAACTACATATATAGGTATGTATGTGAGTCAGTTCACTTAACTGAAGTACTGGCTGTCGTATCAATTAATATTTTGTCTTAATTCCTTCGGTTGAAGTTATACAAATGGTTGCTTTTTAAATTAGGTTGGAAACGGAAATATATTGGTCTTACTACATACGTATGTAAGTGTGTATTCATAATGGTATTTGTGATTTGAGCTCCCAGCGACTTACAAAATTCGGGAACTTTTTAAAAATTTAAGTTTAATTATTATAAAGAATTTATTTATAAAATATATGAAAAAGTTGATCACTAAGGAAAGCTACAGATAAATTCAAACGTTTCCATGTTGTTCGATAGTGAAACAAATTGTCGTCTTACATTTTTATGACTTCAAACTAAGAGCATGTAAGTGAATTGTAAGTATTATATATAAATACTTACATACATACGCAACTAATCTCACATGTTTGCAGTTCCAAATCCCATAATTACAGCTATCAGATGAGTATATCGTCCGGCGTGTCTGGGTGCGTGCGTAAGTAAGCGGTTGCCCCAATTTACTTCCCGTTTAAAATAAATGTAACAAAAATATTAAGCTGTTGTTATTTATTTAAAGACATTAATTTTTGTATCTGTTGTTGTTGTTGTTGTTGTAGTAATCGGCGTAGACAACCACATTGCGTTATACGCAGACATTTACTTCATCGTTCATTAAATGTTTTCTTTTTTTGTCTCTCTATCAAAGCTCTCTTTCACTTTTATTCAATTGAAGAACCTAAATTCACGTTTAAACAATTGATAACCGACACGTTATCTTTACTCCGACGTACCAGTGAAAGAGCCGACAATGAACGGGCGAACGCTGACGGTTGGTCATAATTGCTCCCTGGAGACCCCCTAGAAGACGACGCGAACGACATCTGTGATACACGACTACATAAAAGAGGGGGAAAATCGATTACATTATGATGTTACAACGAAGCTTTTCCGTCTAATGTCTACCTAATAAAAGTGCTCTTGAGTATTAGTATCACACTATAGTTCATGCGTATGGATGTGTAAGTAGGACATTATTGTACATGTTTGAAAAGTACACTAATGGTTGTTAGTGCCTTAATGTAAAAATGATAAAGAGAAGTTCACTGAGTTCACGACTCTTTGTTTTTTTTTTTTGTTTTTTTGGTTGTAGTTGAGGGAAGATCAAACGCCGCACGTTCTGTGGTAGCCAATCAGTAGAGAACTTACATGCACTGTTTCGATTGTGTTGCAATTTACTGATAGAGATATTATTTGATAAGGGTATAGTTGGCCTCTTTGTAAGCATAGTTAGCATTTGGGAGATAGGAGTTGCTATAATCTTAAAAGCCTACAGCCACAGTTTATTCAGTTGGCTAATAGTTTAATGTCATATTGTTTTTTTGGTACGAATTCATCAGGTTCAATGTAAATCAGTACAGAAGTTTCAGTCAGATGTACTGACTGACATACATATATGTACATATGTTCACACAATGTACTTTTACTTTGGTACAAAAGTGTTCGGAATTCCAGAAGAGAGATTGTAAATCAACACTTTTTTTAACAAATGCTCTGAGTTAACGCAAAGTAAAGGAAGAAGAATGCATGACAATTCGGGGCATTTCCATTCGCAGAACTTATGCTTGCTATATTATACCGGGCTAACCATTTAGTGGTTTCAAAACCGCCTGCCTGGCAAGGCTGTCTACTGTTAAATACCTGTCATCTGAAGTGTTATTTATTTAGTGAAAGGTTCGCCATTTACAAATATGGATCGTCTAACAACGGGAGAACGCGTAAAAATAGCGATGAAGCTCATTTCTCACTCGGGGAGCCCAGAAGTGATTTGTGGAAAAGCCATTACATCCAGAAAGAGTGATTGTTTGGTGCTCGTTATGGTTTGTTGGTATAATTGGGCCATGTTTTTTTCGAAAATGAAGCTGGAGGCATCCCAAACTTTACTTTTGGAACCGAAAAATAGACAACCCGGTACTGCATTTTAGTGTAGTTGAATGAAAGATGTGAATCTGGGAATATTTAAGTTAAAGAAGGGACTTGGTTATCTGGTCAATTTGTGTCCATTGTTTTGGTTTACTTTACTTTACTTTAATATTATGATACTAACTTAATGTATGTGTGTTCACGTCCAATTCTCACTCCAAAATTCAATGGAGTTCGTAAGTTATAGCAATTTTCCGAAAAAGCGATTTTTGGAAAATTACATAATAACTTTTAATATTGATATAAAAGTGACAAATTCCAATAATATCGATTTTTTAAAAAACGCTTAACATCGCAAAATGATAAATTCCGAGTCAAGTCGTTCTTCCCTGTTAGCACAGATACACCGTTTTAGGACGCACATTCCACGGTAGAGAGCATATATGTTATATTTTGTCAAAAAGTACCTGGCATTGGCTATTTAGAAATCCCGCTTAAAGTGGTTTTCAGAATTCCTTTTTTCGTCAAGTTGGCACAAGTTTGAGCGCCATTTGTTGTTTGGCTTGTTTGCAGTGTCTGATTTTGTCAGTTCATCTCAAATGTCGCGATGTGGCAGAAAATTTGCTTCTCTCTTGTCGGATATTAGCAACTTTAACCGTAGTCACCATCCGTAAAGCAAACGAAACGATAATCGTCATTTAAATCTGAGAGAGAGAAGTCCGCTGAGCTCTGTGGGTCTGACGAATAAATCCGTAAACTTTCAAAGGATTGTGTAGTTAGGAAACATATTGTCATTCCTCTAGTTTTGAAAGAATTAAATTTTCTTTAAAAACTCAATCGCGTAAGGATTGCTGAAGACATGCTAGAGCTAGTTAATTCTGAGTTTAACACACAAATCAGCCAACAAGCTTCGTCACCTTCCAACTGAGACGGAAACGAAAGGGAACACTTTATAGTCGATCAAAAATCAAGATAATGCTAACAAATTTTTTGATCATCGCGGTTTGCGCATATAGAATTCTTGCTAGAAGGTCAGACAGTAAATAAAAAATATCATCAGGGGTTTAAAACGCATTTGAGAGAGCAAGTTCTTCGAAAGTTCAAATTTGTGGATATGAACATAACGGATTTTATACCACAATAACGCACCATATCACAAGTATGTTATCCTGAACGAATTTCTGGCCAACGACTCTACGAATATCAACGAACAAACTAACCTGATATGACTCAAAGGAGCACTTCTAGTCACCCGATATCAGTCGATAGAATACATAAAAGCGAATTTGCGTTAGAAGTAAAGTCTTTTCCGGAAAATGTGTTTGAAAATATTTTAATAACTGAATTCGTTCGTTGGTATAAGTGTGTTATTTCGAAAGGAGTCTACGCTGAAGACGATACAAAACAATTTGAATGAACAGTAAATATTTTGTGTTTTATTGATACGTGATTCATACCTTTGTATATTGTTTATTATATAAAGGGTGATTTTTTAATCGTAGTTTTTTTTTTTTAATCGAATAAAACACTCAAAGTTGCATTATATATCAAATTTTTTTATTGGAATCTATAAATTGGTTTTTGTCATTTAATTTTTAGAGATAATTTCATGTAAATGTTGTTCGCAGCTCCGTCTCAATATGTCCATTTGGAAGGTCCAATTTTTCGTCACTTTTTCGAGCATTTCGGCCTGTATTCCACGAATAACACGTGTTATGTTACCCTGTAAGGCTTCAATAGTGTTCGGTTTGTCCACATAGACTAACGACTTGACATGACCCCACAAGAAATAATCAAGAGGCGTTAAATTGCAAAATCTTAGGGGACAACTCACAGGGCCAAATCGAGAGATAAGCTGCTCACCAAATTCATCGCTTAACATATCCATTGTTTCACGAGCAGTGTGACATGTTGCGCCGTCCTGATAAAACCACATGTCAACCAAGTTCAACTCAGTCAATTGGGGCAAAAAAAAAGTCGCGTGTCATGGCTCGATATCGTTCGCCGTTGACGGTAACGTTTCTTCCACGGTCGTCTTTTAAGAAAAGTGGACCGATGATGCCACCAGCCCATAAACCACACCAAACCTAAATCGACGTGTAAAATTTTCTTTGTGGTTGAGTAACACATGTCCAATAGCTGAGAACGGCGACGATTTGACATTTCACGATCGTCATTAACTCTGGTCGCTATGGCTGCAATATTTTCTTCGGTGCGCACTCTACGCATGTGAGTCGATGGTTTTATGTCCAACAAAGTAAATTTGGTGCGAAATTTGGAGATAACAGCACGAATTGTTGATTCATCAGGTCGGTTATGGCGGCCATAAAATGGTCGTATTAAATGATGCACATTTGTCACAGAGCACGAATTTTGGTAATGAATTTCAATGCGTTGTGATCGTTGCTCGTTTGTTAGTCTTTCCATGATGAAATGGCAGAGTATACTGTACACTTTTCACTTTGACAGATGACGTTTAGATGCCATTACCAACCAGTGCTGCCAACCTGAAAATTTTAGATCTTAAAAAATCATATGTTATTTTATATTTTTGTATTGTATATTATTCCAGCCGAACGATGTGGGTTCCAGCACCGATGCATTAGGCGGCGATCATCTAGAAGTGCTGACGAACACTTCGACTATTCGACCAGCTACTAGACTAGTAAAATTCTTTTCGAAATCGTCATTCTGTTAGTCTAAACACAGAATGAGTTTAACCTCACGAATGTGGGAAGCTCTCCCACATCCCTTTATTTCCATTTCGTGGTAAAACAATTTGAATCAATAGGTCATACATATACGCATATTTTCCTCCACATATCCACAATTCACCATGATTTCCATGAATCACTTCGATGCAAACACTTGAGGAAGTATGAGTAAACGACATTTCATTTGAATTGAACATTTGAACCTGTCAGTTCTTGATTTCACAATTACACAAACGTATAGTGACCATTCCAGCCCATTGAGTGATCGTTTGCTACTTTCGAAAACACTTTAATAAAGTTTGAATTGGAGAATAAAACAATTTGAAAATATTCAATTGATAACCAATTTCCGGAATTGGTTCTTCTTTGCTCTCGTTCTGTCTCTCTGCCCAAGAATCTGTACGCTACTTTGGGCTTCTCCATTTGCAGCCACATGTCATTGATCGCTTTAAAACCAATCGCAAACGAAAAAATGCGGCTGTTTTCCTTTTTTTTTTTTTGAGAAAATAATAAAATATGGAGAATAATAAACAGCGGCTGCTACAGAAAATTGGAGGAACAACACTTGACTTAAATTTCACTTAAGTACTTGAAAGAGATACTAGAAATGACGACGAGTGCCTCCGATATTCACTGCGGATCACAGCATAGCCATTTGACGAGTTTGAAAAAAATCCAGTATAAAAACTTAAATATTCGTTTATATCAAGCAGTGATATGGCGATCGCTTGTAACAGTAACAACCATATCAATACCAAATCCGGTAGGCACGAGGCAGGTATGGTGAGAGTAATGGTGGGAAGTGATGCATTTCCAAAACTCCTATACGAGTATATGTTAATTCTATGTACTATGCAAATTCGTATCTCTTGAAATCATTATGTCTTGAAATTTTGACGCTTTCATATTTTGATATTTTAATATTTTAGTATTTTGATATTTTGATATTTCGATATTTTGCTATTTTGATATTTTGCTATTTGGTATTTTCTATTTTGCTATTTTACAAACTCTATTAATATGTCTTGAAATGTTGACGCCTTAATATTTTGATATTTTGACATTTTAACATTTTGATATTTTCACATTTTGATATTTTGATATTTATATATTTTGATATTTTAATATTTTCACATTTTGTTATTTCAATATTTTGCTATTTTGAGATTTCGCCATTTTGTTATTTTGCTATTTTGATATTTTGCTATTTGGTATTTTCTATTTTGCTATTTTACAAACTCTATTAATATGTCTTGAAATCATTATGTCTTGAAATGTTGACGCCTTAATATTTTGATATTTTGACATTTTAACATTTTGATATTTTGATATTTTCACATTTTGATATTTTTACATTTTGATATATTGATGTTTACATATTTTGATATTTTAATATTTTTACATTTTGATATTTCAATATTTCGATATTTTGCTATTTTGATATTTTGCTATTTTGGTATTTTCTATTTTGCTACTTTACAAACTCTATACTCTTTACAATTACACTCTATTACTCTCATACTGTATTACAATTAACCAAATTTGTTGCGCTTCCTTGGTTACTGCAAGGCAACTGAACAAAATCACCCAACTTGTCGAGTATGTTGCAGGAACGCGTGCTCTTATTACAAATTGATGGCCAGACAGAATTGCAGCAACAATTCTGCTGCTACCGCTGGTGCAATCATGAAGTAAAAGTAACAGGCGAACAAGTGAATTGAGCTAAATTTATCACAGGGGAAATATTGAAGCGAACAATAACGAAATGAAAACAAGAGCAGCTGTATTAAAAAACGACAAAAATCGAGAATAAGAGTAAAATGCAGTCAAACAAAAACTCACTACAAAGCATTCAACAAGCGCACCAACGGATAGAAGGACGGACGGACGACGGACCAACTGTACTGCACAGGCAACATTTGAAATTCACATTTTGTCGATGGAATTGCAATGAAATCTAAAAAACAGCTGCCACTTTTGCTGCAGCCGCCGCCATAGATCGCAAATACCGATACGCAAGTATGTCTGTCTGTTTGTTTGCCTGTCTCACAGAAGCCACAGACAATCTCGCCTTGTTATTTGTTGTTTTCCAATTTCAATTTTATATCACTTCAATAGATGGATGATGGCAAGATAGGTATCGTCATCGTCATCATCATCATCATCATCATAATCATCATCGTCATCGTCACAGTCAGCATCGCAAACGTCGGCAGTCGCAAGTTAGAAATAAACCCCTTGAATTCATTAAAAGATACTCCAGTCCATCAAGTTGTTGGTTTGAAGTGACACGTAAACTACTGAAAGTGGAAATGGGATGGAAGGGGAGCATGTCTGGAGAGATCAACAAATTAATTAAAGCCGAGATGTTTGCGTTTTAATGAAAATGCTGGAATTTATCGCCAACTGGTAATGCATTTAAGATATCCATATCAATTTCTATAATTAGAGACTAAAATTGTTTGGAGAGCCTTAAATGATAATTTCCTTAAGAACTTTATATATACATATGTACATATATGTATCTTTGTATATGTAGATAAGGGATTAAAGTACCAGCGCAAATATACGCGAAGAAGATTGAGTTATAGCTTTGGGCAGGAGAACACTTCTGTGCAATAGTCGCTGCACATATAGTGCATGAAACTTTGTTCTAGATTTGTAGTAATTTTCACGTCCTTTATGAATCAAGTGAACTCCGTAGAAATTTTCTAATTGGCCTAGAAGTGGTCCAAAAGGCTACCTATTGGGCTTTGTCTAAATATGTTGAAAAATTCTATCTTAAACATCATTGAAATGGCATCCCGGCGTATTTGATGTATTAGAAATAGGTTATGCCTAGAGATATTTGATTTTAGAAATTCACTTTGTTTCCAGTATTGCTTTCTACCCTACCTATACATTGGATGATAATATTAAACAACATAACGACTAAACAAAAAAAAGTTGGTTGGAATTTGTATTTTGTGCATCTGAAAACTAAGAAGAAATTAAACTAATAGATTTGCAAATATCTTCCCTAAATGTCTTTCTACGTTGGAGCAAATATGTGCAGAAGGGAGTGACAAATCGCTCGGTTCTTATCAAAAATTGCTCTAAATTAAAGCCAAACTAAAACTTTCTTAAATCACCCGTTAAGAAATAATAGAGAGACAACCGATGTTAATTTTTTGTTTTTAATTTTACTTTACAATGTAACCCAATTGTTAAAAACTTAAATACTTGCAGTCCACGAATTGGGGTTTACTGGGCGCAAAATTAAATTTCGGTAAATAAGTCAATTAGTGAGGGTGACACCGAAAGAGTGTTTCACTGCTTTTCATTATCATTCTCCGAACTGATTGCCTGATCCATTTTTCTTAAGCTTCACGGAGAATTATAAATCAATACAATGGTTTGAAATTGAAACCACTGCAGCCAACTAATTAGAAATTACAGAGAAAAGATTTCTTTGCAGAAAATCGGTCACCTTGTACAGGAGATAGCAGAACGCTGGTGCAATGTCTTGAGTTTTTTTTTATTTCCAAAAACGTATTTTTATATGGGCTAAATCGGTCATTGATCAATGACAGATTTGTGCAAATTCTGCCAAATGTTATAAGCCAACACAAAGTTTAAAGATTTAAAACACTGTGAGTTAGGAATTGCATTTTGGAAAAATTAGTCAATTTGTAGGATTTTCATACTCCACATTTCCTATAGCAAACATTTAATCTACCAAATTTTATTAAATTTGGCGCAACTAATCTTTATATATATAATTCTACTGTACGGGCGTTGTCAGTGAACTCCTCCTAAACGGCTGGACCGCTTTGCATAAATTTTTGTATATGCGTCTGGGTGGTGCCCGGGATGGTTTAGATTTACAATTTGGTCCAATTGGTATGGGCGTGGTACCTCCCATACAAACAAAAAATTAAAAATCAATTATTTCTGCTCCTGCTTACGGTATTTGAACAAAATTTGGTGCGTAGGTTTGGTGTACATATCTTAAGTGCTACTGCAAATATGGGCGGGATTGGACAATGGGGCGTGGTACCTCCCATACAAATCATAAATTAAATATCCAATATTTCTGCTCCTGTTTACGGTATTTGAACAAAATTTGGTACATCGCTTTGGTGTACATATCTTAAGTGCTGCTGCAAATATGGGCGGGATTTAACAATGGGGAATGGTACCTCCTATACAAACCACAAATTAAAAAGCAATTATTTCTGCTCCTGCTAATGAAACATTTCCAATAAAAATAAAATTTGAAGGCAAAGCAGTTAAAATATATGAAGCTAAGAATATATGGATAAAATTGGAAGTTCATAAATGGACCTGTTTAATTGGTAGATTTGTAAGTATGAAGTATCTTTTTGCCAAATGTGTTTCATGATTTTCAATATCGACTGAGCTTTGTTCATTATCATCATACGATAACTGCCACAAATCTTTATAAAACATTTTAAAACTTGGCATTGCCATCGGTCGAAAACCCCAAGTATTGAAAACAAATACAAAAAAAAAAAGTAAATAAAAATTTTATTTTTTTCACGAGCAAACAATGTCCTGGAATTTTTGTCGTGAAAAGAACATAGTATCTAGTAGAAGCTTCTTTCAAGGCTAGAAAAGAACATAGTACTTTGGTAGTTTGCTTTAAAGCTAAGTATTATGCTATTTCCAGGAGGAAACAAATTCTAGGAGACATTGTATGCTCGTAGAAAAGTTTAGTGTTATTTCTAGCTTTTCTGGTATTGATTTCCAACACTGAAATCGAGTCAACTTATGTTTTTACGAAACAACGAAAATTTTTACTGGGAATATGTTTGCTAATATATTCGTAGAATTTTCTCCATATTATCATTCCATTTTCAATTTTACAAATGTATATTATCGAACATATTCCTAGTAAAAGTTTACATTATTCCGACTTCATTGTGGGAAATTAACAATACGAGTAAAAGAGATTGCTGTTGCCATTTAAGAAATGTTTTCTCTTGAAAAAACATAGCACAGTTTGGTGGAAAATTTTAAAATTTAACAACATAGAGCCAGCCTTACATTTACAGCTACATTTTTTCACCAGATAGTACTGTTTTTTTTTTTTTTTTTGAGGAGAAAATTTTTCTTAAATGCCAATGCCAGCTTTTTTTTTGTTGATTTCCAACAATGAAATTGGGACCACTTACATTTTTGCTACATAATTTGTTTGACTTTACAGGGTCATCCACTTAGTGGTTTCAAAACCATTTTATTTATTTTGTGAAAGGTTTGCCATTTACGAATATGGTTCGTTTACTAACCGAAGAGCGCGTAAAAATAGTTAAAACTTACTACAAAAATGAAGATTCAAACGTGGGTACTTTTCGTGCTTTACGAGTTGGTTATGGTTATCATAATCGACCTACTGTATAAGGAATTGGGAAGATTATACAGAAATTTAAAGAGACTGGAAGCCTTATGTGTAGATGTGGTCAGGCCTGTGCATTAACGCAATGTATGCACTGCCGAAAATATCGCTTCTGTTAGTGAAAGTGTGGCGGATAATCCGAATTTGTCGATTACACGACGTTCTCAGCAATTGGTCCTATCTTGCGTATTATGGCGTATTCTGCACTTGGGTTTACACCTCCATCCATATAGAGTCCAACCACGCAACAATTAAAGTCAGCTCACCGTTCACCGGCTGACCGGCAGGTATGATGATTGGGTGCTATAGCAACAGACTTTCAATGTTGATTTTTTGAACAAAATTTTCTTCAGAGATGAAGCTCATTTCTCACTCGGTGGTTACGTCAACAAGCAAAATTGTCACATATGGGGCTTGGAGATCTGAGAAATGATTGTGGAAAAGCCATTGCATCGGGAAATAATGATCGTTTAACGCACATTGTTGTCCGGAGGTGTCATTAGGACGTATTTTTTCCGAAAATGACGCTGGAGGAAAAGTTACCAATTCAAAGCGGTATGGCCGTATGATAATCGACTTTTTTGGACTGCAATTGAAGATTATGAACTAGGCGATATGTGGTTTCATGAAGACGGTGCTACGAGCCACATAACGCGACTGATTTTAGCTTTATTGCATGAGAAGTTTCCTGAGAGCGTAATTTCGCGTCTTGGCGACTTGTAGGACTATGTCAAAGACCTTGTTTACACGGATACCCCAAATTTTGTACCATTTGAAAACCAACATCCGTCAAGTTATTGCCGAAGTACCACCCGAAATGTGCTAAAAATGGTCGAAAACTATTGGATATCCAAAAGGATATATTGCTGCAACCAATCCAGAGGCGGTCATTTAAATGACTTTGTATTTGATACATAATGGCAAGGCCCAAGCATTATCATGATACAAAAGTTTCATCGAAATCACAGCTTTATGTGTGTTTTATTTAACTTTACTTTTGAAACCTAAAATTAATGAACAGGCGCAGTAGAAATCTGGTGAAATGGAACAGTAATAAAAGAGGATACAATTTTGCAAACACATTATGACGCAAACATACATATTTATTCTACGGTTTTCAGTGCACGTGATGTACAGGGTTGCCCATATTCGACGGACCCATCTGGCAACGCCATAACTTTTGACAGAGATGTCAGATCGCTTAATGATATACCGCGTTTGAAGCGTCAGTTCAAGCAGATTTTTACCATGGAACAATACACGCCACGCGAGCGCTCTGAAATAGTTGAAATTTACATTCAACAGAAGAAATCAATTGTGAAAACTCAACGTGCTTTTAAAATATTAAAAAATGTGAGAAGTGCGCCTTCTAAGAACACCATTAAGCATTTATACGAAAAATTTTCGACTGGTGAGGCTCTTTCTAATCCGAAGA